>CM047813.1:75200776-75590930 GCA_026214975.1 Gentiana macrophylla | reverse complement strand
GATGATGATCCTGGGGTGCCTTTAATTGATTTTGGACGTCCCATTATTACGGTTGTGGGGTCGATTTTGGTGTGGTTTGATTGGCGTGTTGTTGGGAAATCCCGTTTGGGACGATAATCGGGTTGTTTGTTGTGTTGTTTGGGCTTGGTTTTGATGTGCTTGTTTAGTGTGAGATATAATGGTGCGCATTTAGTGGTAAAGAGGGGCCTCGGGGTAGAAACGTTATGGGAAGGAGATTGCTCGGGATGCCGGTAAGAAAAAGAAAAGCAGATTGAACTAGACCGGTGAATCCACACCGAGGGGTTGAGATCAGAGAGAGGCAAAACCCACAGGGCAGCCCCCAGTCAAGCTAGGGTGTCCTTGAGAGATGAGTCATAATCCGAGACGGATGATGAGCCGTTAGTGAGAAAGAGAACAGATTGAGCCGGCACCTGTAGGGTGAGCACCACGAAGGAGGGCCTTGGCTGCACTGAAGCTAGGGTTGAAGGGGTGAGCCAATAGTGGAGCGGTTAGAACCAGAGAACAGAAGCTGAGGATCCCGATCCCGTTTGCCCGGAGATTTGTGAATTCCAAGGCTTTGAGGTTTATAACAAACACTACCTCACCCGCAGCGATGCTTACAGAGCGAGCCTTCCATGAGTATAATGTGGATAAGAACTTCGTGAAAAACCTGGCGATAGGAAGTGGACAACGTTAATGACTGCCCCGGAGGTGAAAGTGAATGCAACGTTGGTGCGTGAGTTTTACGCGAATCTTTCGGAGTCGAGCTTAGAAACGGAGATGGTTAAGGTTCGGGGGGTCCAAGTCCCGTTGAGTGCCAAGGTGATAAATAATAAGTATGGGCTGGCACCATTCGAGGGTTTAGATTATAAGGAGGCAATAAAGGCGAAACAGGATGCGGGTGAGGACCCGTTAGAGGATCTCCGGTTGTTGGTATGCCCGGATGTACCTTGGACTCTTGGCGGCGGTGGGGTGAGAAAAGGTCACGATGACGTGGGCGGAGGATTGGAAAGTCCAATGCCGATTTATTCAGAACCGGTTGCTACCTAAGAACAACCTGACCCATTTCCACATCGGCGATCTAGGGATGCTGTAAGCCCTCAATTTTAAGTTAAATGTGGATGTGGGTCAGGCCATTTATGATGAGTTGGCCATGAACCAGAAGATCTACACCCGCTGCCTGATTTGCCCTCATCTGATTTATAGCTTGTGTCAGGACGCTCGTGTCCCGGAGTATAATGAGGACCACCGGCCTAAGAATCCTAGGTTGTTGCAAAGAGAGAAAGTACGGCCCCTGGCACAGCTAGAGCGTATGGCATCACAGCAGCCCAGTTCGTCTTCGGCTCCGACTACGACACCACCAGTTCCTTCTATTTCTCCCTCCATGAGGATGAGGCTGAGCATGGCTAACAGATTTGAAGGCGGATGGAGGATCAACAAAGAACGACAACAATATTCGACTCATGATCGATGAGTGAGGGTCGACTCCCGAGGGGTAGCTTTTGCCCCGAGCGCCATGGACTATCACTTCTCGGATGATATTGAGCAGGCCATCACACAGATCATGGCGGAGGACGCATCGTCATCTGACGAGGAGACAGCTGAGGCTGAGGCGGCCGAGACCGGAGCTCCCACTGATGCTCCTATAGACAGTGCCACCACTGCTGGTGATGATGTAGCACCCGGCCGGACGTGATTTTCTTTGTTTTATGCTGTTCCTTTTATCGTCTGCGCCCGGTGTTCGGTTTGTTTAGGAGTTGTTGAGCCTTTTTGATACATTTGTATGTTATTTGATGCTACTGTCGGACTTGATTTGCTACTTTTATGATGGGTATTGTAAGCCTTAAGGCACATTCGTACTTGTGTTTGGATTTTGGTACACATTGTGGATTATTTTTATATGTCAAACCTCCGTGGTTTTATCTTTTACGCGTAGATGTTACGTGCTTTAACCCGTTTGGGTCGTTTATCCATCTATAGCAATCCACTTTGTGTGCTTTACACTTTGCGTATCGAGTTTTCCGACGTGACAGGCCGCTTTCTTGATAATTTCCCTTCCTACCCAATATTTTGGCACGTGGACCATGTCCCGTGCATGCTTTGTTGTGGTTGTTTTTGTTTGGTATAGTGGATTGGGGTCGTGTTTCTCATGGTCATTACGGGATTCGATAGCGCCTTTCTGCTGGGTCTAAAGCTAAGTCTCTTTTCTATCTCATTCACACACGCGAGGACGAAGCTTCATTCAAGTGAGAGGGTGGATACGACTTAGCTTTATTGTTTCGATTGATAAATATGCCATTAATTGTGATATGCTTAGTTAATGTCCGTTTTCGAGTCAGTTCGTGGCTTAAAATTTGTTAAACCTTTCATGATTTGACACCACGTTATATGCATGTTTCTGTTGGAATAGTGTCCTAAACCCAATCGGGTTGGACCGGATCCGACCGGGTCGGATCATTTCTACTATTTCTTTATGTTTATACATATATTAAATGGCTTTTCTGTTGTCATATTTATGTTCTTTTAAAGAACCAATTATGAATTGTTATATGATAACGTCCTTAGTATTAAAGCGTGATAGAGAAACCATGATAGGCGATTATGGTTGATGAGATCTCTAATCACTTTAATAAGTTTGATACTTAAATGTCTCTAGTCGATGTACTATTAAACAGGGCATTGATAGTATAAAGCAGACTAGCACGTATTAGATGTCTTCGTCTTTAAGAGGCGTGGATAGATCTCGTCTATCGAAGTGTAGAGACACTTGGACTGTACGTGGACGTGTATTAGAGAATGCGTACGTTAGACTGACCCACTTACACGGTTAAGTGTCACACTATGTGGCGGTTGTGTAATTATCCTTAGGACCGGAGTCTTCATGGCATCACGGTGTGGATTGTCATGCTTTGACACTATTGAGGTTTCCCCTAACCACGGGGCGATCATGCGGTAGTGATTGGGTATGATCTTTGAAGCACGCGGAGTATAAATGATTGGTCGTCCGGGAATCGCTGTGTATCCTATGATTGGGATCGAATATCCGAAATGGCCTTCTTATAAGGAATGTCTTACTCTCGTGAATCTTTGCAAAGTGGGAGTAAACGAGTTACTTCGAGAGAGCTTGATATCCAGATTATAAGATACGGTCGTTAATGTTTGACACTCGACGTACGACCGTATGGATATTATTACAGCGATAGGATTGTAAGTTACACGGTAACTGTTTCACATGAAAGGTATTAGTCATTGCATTTGACTCTTCCGATGATTGGGGGTCACGGTGTGTTGCTAGACGCTATCCTGTGATCGTTAGGCATGGAGGGCATTTTCGTAATTTGCACTTTATGTCTACGGCCAACATATTCGGAAGCCTATCGGGTCACACACATATGAACATCTAGCCGGATTAAAATGTGGTTATAGATGATAACCAAATAAGGAAAGTTTATCTCGAGACTATAAAGGTTATAGTGGTAAATTAATATGGTGGTATTTATTTATTATGAATAAATTAAATACAAGATATTAATTATATTGATTAATTAAAGAATATTCGGATGCCAATTTATTGGCTAAAGGTGTATGCAATTTTGGAGTGTATAAGATACACTTGGATTGTGTAATTTAATTAATAGTATTACTAAATATTAATATAAGATATATTAATATATATATATATATATATATATATATATATATATATATATATATATATATATATATATATATATATATATATATATCATACCTTAGTAGTACTTATTATATTTACATCTTCGTCGTTGTTTTTGTCCTTTTCCGTTATCCTCTGTTTTGCCTATTTTAGCTAATCATACCTTTTATCTAATTTTTCCCCTTTCCTTTATTTATTTTCCCGGTTATTGGAGATCGCCTTCCACTACCGCCCTTCTCTTCCAATGTTTGCTGTCCGTGTTAGGTGCTTAGGTGCATCCACCACCGACATGTTGTCAGATATGCTTCTACAACCGCCATCAGCAACATTCCGTCTCCGCTCTCACGCGTTTTCGGGGCTCGCAGTGGAAGGTAAATCTTGATTTCTTTGGTTGCAATTGTTGTCCTTCTTCGGTGTTCGGTTTAGTCTTCTCCACTTGGTCGGTGTATCGTTATCGCTTTGCTATTGCTCGGGATTCTTCACACCAAACAGAGATTACAGAGAGCGATCATAGCCACGGTCGTTCCAAACACTTGCGCCACAGGGCATTCAAGTGTCCCTTTTCATCAATTAAGGCCATCCTTATCTACTTCTTCATGTTCGATTTCATCGGACATCAATTTCTCCTTTTCCCGGATCAAGAATTCGCAACTTTCGTTTTTCCACGGAGTTTCTTTCGCTCAGTGGAACAATAAGAAGTCAAAAGCTCTGTCTTTGCGGTAAAAGCAATGAGATTTCGCTATTGATGCCGGTTTCAATGATGGGGTTTAAATGCGCCGCTTTGATTGGGATTGGAATAGGTGGAGTCGGTATTTTTCAGAGATTGAATGTTTCGAGAGCTATGCATCTCTTTTGAAGGTTTGAATTATTTATTTATCCACTTATTATTTCGTGGATTTGTAAGTTTGATTGTTATATTGTCTTTGTGATAATGGTATTTTGAAATTTTTTTCTCGAATTAAAGACCTCAATTTTGTTTGTTCATTGCTCTTGATTTTAGTCTAATTAGTTAACCTTTTCAGAATAACTATAGTCCAACCGAGAGTTTCACTCAAAAGGTGGTTAATTGCTTTGAGGATTGAAAGTCATCTTTGTTTTTGGGTGCGTTGGAAGTCATAGGTGTGAATAGAGTTTTGGGTGTAAACAATCAATCGAACGACTTTCATCAAGTGAATTGTGACGGTAGAATTGGTGTGGTTCCACTAAAGACGCCCGAACGATAGTATGATTCGATTGTCGGAAATGAAATTGTACACAGAGATGATTTTGTAAATGGATCTCATTGAATGTATTGAAGAAGTGTAGGAAAAACCAAAAGCACATGATTATTAGTTGCCTTTTGGTGATGATTCTTCAATTAGTATAGTGAAAGTTCATAGTTTGTTAGGTTCTCAATTGCGTAGGGCTTTGGCACCTTAGCCATTTTTCTTTGGATGAAAATGAGGCATTTCGTTGTTGTGAAATATAGTTTAGGATTTAGTGTATAAAGATTCTCTCCTTTGAACTATGGAGATTGCATTTCGGTTTTGACCGCTTACGAAAAAAGTTGTAATGGTTTATCAAGTTTGAGAACTGCGTTTTAGTTGTTTACTTAATTGGTGTCGAATGTATTGATGGTATGCTTTACGTGGTGTATTGGGTACGATGTCTGCGTTTGGTTCTTATTGTAGCTTCTCTGTTGTTTCTCTAATTACTTTACAAATCGGGTTTAATTGCACTAAAATACGAATCTTTGCCTAAATGCCAATATGGGCATAAAATTTTGTTCATAGGAAGAGGCATATGGCATGATCTAAGGGAATAAAGTTCTTCGACCCCTTAATTAGTGATAAAAATTATTTTCATCTTTCCTTTTGTTAATCTCCCTCATTTTGTTGTTTCGTTTTGTTGACTCAATTGTAAGATGTTCTGTTTTCTATAAAAAAAACGATGTTTTACAGGGGAATTTAATAAGCAGGGCTGTGGTGGAATTTTGTGATGGCGGACCTCCGGTAAGATATCATTTCTGTGTATACTTTTTGCCAAGAACAAATATGAGCTCCATAGTCAATGCATATATTAGATTACACATTTCATAGATGGCGACTTACATTATTGTTAAATAATCAGGTTTTGTGCATGAAAGCACGAATGCCCCTCAAGTCGCATCGCATTTGTGGTTAAGCTTATTAGTAGGTCATTTGGTTTCGTGAGATTTAATTTAATGCATCCTCGGGATCGCGAGAATAATCTCGTGAATTTGGTTTGAGGATTCAACTCTGGACCTCTTCACCGATCCGTAACAACTACTCTCTTTGTGCTTTGGTGCCCCATTGAAAAAACTTTATGAAAATGGGTATGTCTTTGGAGTTCTTCTTCCTAATCAATAATGTCAAGACCCAATCTTCGCTTCATTATTTACGGTATGTCAATCTTCGGTCTTCATCAAAATTTCCCCAATTTTTTTGCCCCATTTTTGTACGATCAATCAATTTAATTTTGTCCAATATTCATTTTTTTGCTTCATAAGGTGATTGCATACTACCAAGTGCCAATCCCGCGGGCAAGTTTTCCTTTTTTGCATTACAACTATTTTCTCTCCTATTTCACATTGATAATTGTTGTAACATCCATCCAAATTGCAAAAGATTTCGAATTTTAACAAACATTTTCCATTCTCGGATGGTTTTCATGTCCTCGCATGTGTTCGTGCTATGAAGATTCGATCCATATTATTAGGCTTCCTCTTATGTTTAGTCCGCTTTTATGTTATCTCTCTCTGCTTTTCATAGATGTTTAAAGATGTCATGTTAAATGCTTCTTCTTTTTCCACACAAACACAATATTGGAGTTTTCCTCTTGAGTTTTTGTCCATTTAGGCTTTGTTTTTGTACAAATTATGAAATTTAGACTTTTTATGTGTTGTGTTGGTGCAGGAGTGTCAAGAGAAATGAGTAAAGTTGCATTTTCAGAGGAACAGTGATTCATCGAGGAAGCAGTGGATCTTACGCCTCAACTTTCAATGAAGATTCTTATCCTAATGGGATGATCTTGCCTCATCCCAATTTAAAGGTTTTTCTCTTTACGTAACTCAAGGTAGCTACTAAAACTTGAAGTGATATGGTTCTTGGAGAAGGTGGATTTGGTAAAGTGTACAAGGGAAATCTAGATGACAAGTCCAACTCTAAAAGCGGCGTTGCCGTCAAGAAACTCAAGTCCGAAAGTGCTCAAGGATTCCAGAGAATGGAGTAAAATCATCACCGTTAATGTTTCCCAATTTGTTGTATTCCCTTATTCCTAACTAAGAAATTTGTTTAGGCATTTCCAATCATTTGGAGTACTTGTATTGAATTTTTGATACATATCTTGTACCGTATCCATTTTCCCATGGGATGTCTAAAAATGTTTCGTCTCTTTTGTGCATACTGATCTGAGATAAAATTCCTTGGAAGGCTATCACATCCTAACCTTGTCAAGCTTTGGGATATTGTTGGGAAGATATCGAGGCGTAATCCATACTACATGGTACCTCAACTCCTACAAAAGACAAAGCGATTATCGGCGGTACTCCAGGTAAATTAATAAACCAACAAACCATACACAACAATACTACCAAATAAATAAAACCACGAAATTACATGTAAAACTATCTGCTGTAAAAGCAGAAGGAAAAGAGCACCAAAACACAAACCAAGACGGATGACACGGCCCAAGAAAGAAAGTCAGCCGATTTCACTCAAACCACTTGAAAGAAGTAAGCGAGGCCCTCAAACTCAATGCCATATTTTGCACATAATCAAAAGCAAATTTACGTTTTTGTACCATGCATGCATCTTTGAATCAAAGTTGCTACTCGCCACAATGATTCAAAAAAATATTCGGATGCATAACCGAAGATAGATTTTTTGTTGTATCTATCGTATATTTTGGTATTTAGATACGGTAATTAAGCGAGATACTTCCACGCGTATCTATCGTACATTTGCAAGTACCAATGGCTGATCATGTCCATTTCGTAGTAAATTCGGGTTATTGTGGAATATGTAAGCGCAAAATATTCTTAACATATGCTTTAACTTGGTCTACCATCCTTTACTTTTAATCTTACTTATTATGTTGTATATATAGTTTGTTTAACCGTGTATCTATTATGCATTGTAATACCGAGGGCACGTGTGCAACGCACACTGGTGCCCACTAGTATATATATATATATATATATATATATATATATATATATATATATCTAAAAGTTGGCGCCGAAATTTGTGTGTTTGGTTGACACACGTGAATGCCAATCAAGTTGGTCATGTTTCAATGTTTTGATATAATATATAGATTTATATGTGTTATATATATGTGATATATACACATGTGTAAATTGATTTATGGTAATAAAATAAAGAGAGTCAATATTAGATATTGACAATATCTTGGGAATATTCAATATAAGATATTGATAATATCCTACATTTATTTGATATGAGATATTATAATAAATGAGATAAATCAATCAAATATATTTTCCTTATTTTATTGGAAGAAGGTTTTCTTCTCCTCCACTCTAGAAGATGGCGCCACCTACACTATAAATAAGAGGTGGGTGTCAAGCTCTTTTGTACAACACAATTCCAAGAACTAATAGTTCTTGTGTAAAATAGAGAGCATCATATAGAGAGTTGGAGAGAGGGGAAAAAGGCCGGTCTAGCAACCGGAGTTTTCCAATAGCAATCCATGATGGGATTCCGGCGGGCTGTTCGTGTGGACTAGCGGTAGAGGCCGAACACTTGGGCGGCTCTATGCAGAACTACTCTCCTTAGACGGTCAAAGCGTCGATCTTATAGATCAACCAAGGTAACCACCGTCTTTAGCTTATTTGTTTATTGCTTAAACGAAGTCGATGTTGGGTCGATAGGAAATAAATTTTTGAATTCCGCTGCGTTCCCACGTAGATTTCCTAACAGTTTCTCACGATGGATTTGGTAGATGTCTTAGTAAACGAGTAATGTATGCCGGGCGATTTTATTTTGTCACGATACGAACCCTTTTTACCGCACGTAGACCTTGGTTGCACTTAGTCTGGTTGCTATACGCACTTGTACCACTAGTTTCGAGGAGAAATAGAAAGGTTAACCTTGGCCGGATACGGGATGAGAGTTATGGCGCTTCTTTGACACAACCAGAGCCAAATAAGCCGAAATCCCAACATTTTACCCTCGTAACCCCTCTAAGCCTTGATAGGACGGTCTGACCACCGTCCGAAATGAGCCATGAGGTTACTTAGCCTGTATTAACCTAACCCTAAGCTTTATTCTTGGTCACGTTTCCTTTGATCACCCTGCGAGTGGACTTAGTTGTTGCTTTAGACACACTTGCTGAAGCAAGTGTGGGGTGGGAGTTGGTGCGTGCTTCGAGAGGAGTTAGTGAGTGCGAGCTAGTATATGAAGGGGAGGAGCTCGAGGAATGTACTGTGAGGCTTGTGGTTCGAAAAAAAAATGAAAAAAAAATGAAAAGCAATGAAAAAGAATGAAAAAAAAGAGAAGAAGTTTGAATAAAGTTAAAAAAAGAAGGAGTCAAAGAAGGATGTTTTGAATACATAAGAGTATGATGTTAAGGTTGTGGTTGTCTATAAATGAGTATAGAAAGAATTGAAAGAATTTTGGTGTTGTTTGGTATGTTTTCAAAGCAAGGGTACATGAAATGATTAGGTTCACTCGTGTTTTTCTCTTTCTCCAGCCCCCAAAATTTCCTTTCGATTAACCCCGTCCCGAGCCTGACATTATAACCCTTCAAGTCCTACTTGACCTTATTTAGCCTCGGTTGCCTCGATTAGTGGAGATTCTAGCCCGGTATGAGCTGCGTGTAGTCATTTGGCCGGTATTCAAAACCGGTGATCATTCTGAGTGTAATCCTCGGTCTATATCACACACACACACACTTCGTTTTCGTGGTCGATAGAGTCAAGCGGTGTACGTTCAGTGTCTACTTTAACTTTCGCCTTGATGTCGTGAGCGCTATGCATGTTTCGTAAAGTTGATCCCATGATCTATTTTAGAGCGCCTAACTTACTCGAGGACGAGCAAAGGCTAAGTGTGGGGTGGTTGATGGGAGTCAACTTTACTGTACTTTGGTATGCAGTTTAACCCCCGTTTATCACCTTATTGGCATGTTTTGGGTAGATATAGACCGTTTCGAGAGTAATATTGAGAATTATATACACGGGGAGTCAAACTGTCATATCGATGGTAAACTCCGCCTTTTTAGCGATATTTCACTCTTTTCCGAGCGCTTTTGTCTTGCGGAATTATGCGTGGTGTTTGTTTGTCTATGTTATTGCAGGATTTAGGTGACTCAAGGACCCGGAAGGCGATGTTTTGGACTATGAGACGTGATCGTGGCCTGAATGTAGCATAAAAAGTGAAGAAAAGCCAAGTTTGGGATGAGGACAAGCCAGGACGGGCGTTTGATGATATACCTCAGACGGGCGTCGAGGAAGGCCACATCGAGGCGGGCGTTTGCTCATTCCAGGCACGGGCATCCACGGCATTGACACTCATTCGAAAGTTATGTTTTGGGTGGACGGGCGTCAAAAGACCCCGAGATGGGCGTTTGGGTAGGCTCGGCCCGATTCACGGCTTCATTTAACACAGACGGACGTCCAGGTTCTACGCAGCGTCAGGAGGTGAAAAGCCTCAAGTCATAAGTTACCAGGACGGGCGTCCAGAGGAATGCGAACGCCCATCCAATGAAGACGAAGCCCTAATATCTTCATGTTTTCCAGGTGGACGGGCGTCTGACATGGACCAGACGGGCGTCCGGGACCGACAGCAACAGATTTCGACCTAATCTATAAATACGCAGCTCATTCAGCCCCTACTCATGTTTTGCCGACTTTAGACTTTTCTTAGGCGATTTAGGGGCGATTTTATCATAGATTAAACACCCTTTGATCCCTTGATTCCCTAGATAATTTCCTTTGATTCTACACATCTTTCATAGCTTAGTTTTGCATTACAAGATCAAAGATTCAACTTTTTGGGTGCAACTATTTGTTCATACTTCCTGGATCAGATTTTCAGCAGTTATATGGTAATGATGTTTCTTTTATTTATTGCTTTTAGTTCAATTTCCATTATTTATTCTGTTATTAGCATAATTATGAGTAGCTAAATTCATGTGTAGTCGAATTATGTGAAAGCGAGCGAAAGCCCTAAGGGGGATGAGATAGGGAGTTGTGTAGTGCGTAAATTATTGTTTAAACGATGAATCCACGTCCTAAAACTTATTTTAACATCTTTGAATTAGATTGATCACCTAGTTCACTGTCACACACATCGAACTTATAGATGCATTTTGCGGTGAGATGTGGGATAAGGGGTTTTAGGATCGTTGCGTAGATTCGGCCTAGTTGTTAGGTCCGTTTCCAATACAGAGGTTTGTCATCGTTGTTCGAGCGACTCTAGAGCTTAGTCATGTTAGGTTAATCGGTTTTCTAAAGGGAGAATTAATTAACTTCACATAGGGTGGTTAGATCGAATTGTTCAGTCTAATCGCTAGAATTAGGAGTTGGCACCCGTGGATGTCGTTAAACTACATTGGATAGATAGGTCGGTTAAGACACGCTCCCTGTTAAGTCTCTCCTTAGGGGTAAAAGTAGCTCGTGGAATCATAGTTCGACTATGCCCTTTAATACTTAGAAGTAAATTCATTAGTATAATCTTTACTTTTGCACTAGTATAATATCTCTCCACCACTATTTTGACCTGAACTGAGTTCTAAGTCGACTTTGGTACTTAGACATTACTCCCTGTGGATTCGACCTTGAGACCACTATACTACCGTTGACCCGATACTCTGTCGGTTAAAGTTAGCGGTTAGTTATTTTGCTATCAAACCTCTATAATTCTTGCTTATTTACTTTACGCATTCATTTACGTTATTATAGTTATATGTATCTGGTTTTCACTCTAAAACTAAGTTAGCTAGTTGTTAAAGGCTTATTTATCCGCTGCCAGTTAACAAGACCAAATATAAGTCAGTATTGACTTATACTCAGTTAAGTTAGCTGAACTCCGCACAAGTTAAAGGATAGGAACAAAAGCGAAGTGAGTATCGATTTGAGTTTGGCAAAACTCGATTCTAGGGCTTTTTCAGTTTTGGGAAAGTTTTTGGTGACAGGTTTATTCACCCCCCCTAAACTTGTGTTAGCCTTTCCAAGGGACCAACAGATACCTTTTGCTTAGTCAACAATGCATAGCCAACATGCTCTGGCCAATCCTTCCCCAAAAAAATATTTGTGTCTACCACCACACCATCGTCGCTGTCATACTGTAAACACTCAGCTGCGGCTACTCGCCTCTCGTTGGTGCCCCAAAGACTACCAGATGCTGTCTCAGTAGGGCCCCGGATGTGGTGGCCCCAGCATTGGCAGCACCGGAGGCCTGTCCTGTTGTGGCCCCGGATGTGGTGGCCCCGACATTGGCAGCACCGGAGGCCTCTCCTACTGATGGCCCCGAACTAACAACTGCCTCTGCCACTGGTGTAATCCCGGCACTAACACCTACAACTGTCTCAACTAACTCGGTGGTGGCCCCTACAGTAGAATCTACAAAGGTCTCAACTGTCAATGAAGCATCTTCCACTCCCAACTGTGTCTCAATCGACCTGGGCCAGGGCCCTCTACAGAGAATCTACAACCATCTCAATGCCATTTGAAGGAGCTCCACTCTAATCGTGTCACAATCGACTCAATGGTGGCCCCTACACTAGAATCTACAACGGTCTCAACTGTAAGTGAAGGACCCTTCACTCCCAACTGTGTCTCAACAGACTCTATGTTGGCACTGACACTATCATCTGCAACGGTCTCAACTATAAGTGAAGGAGCCTCAACTCCCAACTGTGTTTCAACTGCCTCAGTGGTCTCAACTACCTCATCTGTCTCTCCTAAACCAGCCTCAGTTGGCTCATTCGCATGTCTTATATCTGCTTGCACATTCTTTTGTCGTTTACTCCTTCTTTTATATGGCACACTTGTATGTTCAGAAACAATACTAGGCTTAACTTGAGCTTCGGGGGTGCTTCCGCACCACGTTGATCCACTGCGGTACCTTCATCGCTATATCGCCAAAGTCATAGTCTTACTGCTGACCTCGTCTTAGTCATAATTTCCTACACATAATACAAGAAATAAATTGTCAGTCAAATGAAGAAATCAACTAACAAAGAAAGTAGACATTTATAAACAAAGCTCAAGGATAAGACATAAACCTCATACAATGTAACATTAACAATAATTTGATAAACAAACTCATAAAAGAGACTAACCATAAACAAGTTATAAAAGAGACTAATCATAACCAATTTTGAACCTATAAAACTCATTTGGATGTAGATAACTAACTCATCAAATAGACTAACCATAAACAAGTTTAAAATCATTCGAAGCTACCTAAACTCATATACAGGTGTTACTTAGGTAAATATTGTTGGTCCCTTGAAAAGGCTTTGGTTAAGTTTAGAGGGGGGGGGGGGTGAATAAACTTAACACTTAAAACTTTTTTGGAGTTAACAAACTCAAGAACTTCACAGAACTCTTGATCCTCGAGAGTCTGCCGACACCTCGTAAGCTCTCTTTGATACACAGTAGTCTATTGACGATTGAGTTTCATTGAATATGTGCAATGAATTATATCAAAAATTAAGCCTTATTACTTGTTGTTAAATATGATACTAAGTATTAGATACTCAGTAGTGTATGTGTGTGTGAGTTCGATTTGCTAGATTCGATGAGGTTGATGTGTATAATAAACTAAATGCGAGAATGTAAGTGCAGGAAGTAAGTAGGCGAGATTTTATAGTGGTTCAGGTGGTGTAATCCTGTCATCCACACTTCTCCGTGATGTTGGAGGTAATTCACTAGAGATCTTTGATGTAAAGTCATTACAAAGATTCTTAAGGTTGCTTGTCCTTCACCAATAACTATGGCTTCACAAACTGAACACTTGGAACATGTAGGATTGCTGCTCCAAAGTCTTCCACTGGTCCTTGAAGGGTAGGATTGCCTCTTCACCATCTCCACCACAAACAATAGTCTTTCACACCCAACATATGCTTCACTGTCTTCACAGATTCTTTGTAGAATAAAGAATGAATCAAGTAAATGATTCGATTAAAAGACTTGATTAGGATGATATAATCGTGACTTGCGTCTTCAAGTGTGTAAACTTGATGTAGCTTGAATACATAATACACTTGAAGATTTTTCTGGATCGAGAGCCTTAAGCTCGATAAGTTCAAAGATGGTGCTTTTCTTGATAAAATGCAACTTAATTATCTATTGTATTTCCTTAATTTTCATCATCTTTTTCTGAGTTGGAAGTCCTCTATTTATAGGTAGGAGTCCATGTGACTTATATTTGAAATTCAAATAAAACCGTTCCTGGTTTTGTCCCATCGACTTGCTTTCTGTCACTATTCATAGGGGATCGACAATCGTCGTAATCCTTTTGATGTAATGCGATCTGTCCACCCTTTGACTTGTAACCATTGGATAAAGTCTTGAATCATCCCAACGTCTTTTTAATCTCAACCATTGATTTGTTTGATAAATCGAGAGGTAGTTGGTCATCCTTATCCATGTAATCTTCCAATGTAATCTTGAATTAATTGAGGTATATATATCAATGAGTTCATCATCACTTTGAAACACCTATCGATCCATCGAACTATAATTTCTTCGTGTTTAAAACACAATGCAAAGAGACTTCTTTTATCTAACTTTTATTTGTGAAGTTAGATTACACCTTTTGCAAATAACTAAGTTCCAATCACCATCCAACTAAAGGAACTTAGACCTTGTACACACAAGGTATATGTAATCGATTTAGGTCATCACGGACTTGCCTAAATTTCGATTCCATATCCTTGACTTTAATTACTAAGTTTGATCCCTTAGCCTTCATTAAGCGAGTTTGAGCCCTCACCTTCGAGTCTTTAGCAGGTTCACGACTAGTCTATCGACCTATCTACCCCATCGATATAGAGATCATCTGCGATATAAATCGGTGACCATTACAAAGGCTTGTTTGATCAAACATATTCAAAGATCAAACTCTAATAAACCTATACATTTGATCTAGACATCTTTTTGCCTTTGCACTATAACAGTTAGTCTGGCACTCATCACTAAAACTCAGAAATAAGTCCAACAAATATCAAACACATCAAGTGGACTAAAGGGGGAATAAACAATTGTGTGCAGGAACGTCAAGCATAAAAACGTTCCTAATGTTACATCAACGCCACTATGGCTGACGTCGTACATAAAAAGCCCTAATGATAACTAGTTGTTTAGGCGTCACTCATACTGACGTCTTAATACTAAACCAACACCATCCCTACTGACTTTTCCATCAACGTCAGTCATGGTGACGTTACAACATAATAGCAACGCCAACAATACTGACGTTTTACAGAGGCAACCCTAATTGGTTTTACTTCTCCAGACGTCACCCTTACCAACGTTTTTAGCTCAAAAGGAACGCCATCAACACTGGCGTTTAATAAATAAACCCTAATTTCCTAAGAACATTACGGACACCAGCCGCTCTGTCATTGTTTACATCAAACGAGCGACATTACCACCGACGTTCCCCACCCCAGCCATCTTCTCCGATTGCACTGTCGGAAAACGGCCAAAAAATCAAAAAAACAGAATAAAACCACCATAAAAGCACATGCCCAACCCGATTTCAACAACCCCATGGTTACCCATTGCTTTGAAACAAATATAAACATACATTTGATGATATGAGACCCGATTTTTTATTTTTCTTCTTCTCTTAATCCCTTTCTTCCTTTCTATTTGCAGGTTTTTTTTTTTTTTTTTTTTTTTTTTTTTTTTTTATGCTAATCCGTATCAAGGGAGGGAGAAAGGTGGGGGGAAATGATTTGAAAATAAAGGGGTGGAAGGAATGTATTAATTTGTTTGATATAATTTGTTTGTGTGTGTATTAATTATATAAGTAGTTGTTTTAAAGTTTTTTTAAATCTAGGGACTAAAGTGTAGATTTTTTATTTATTTATTAATGTGGTGCCTGAAAAGTAATTTTGTGTTGCCTGCAAGTAAAAAAAAAAATATTCATAAAAGGGGTGCCGGTAGTAAATAGGGGGGGTGCCAATAGAACCCCCTATTATTATTAATTTATTTAAATAATACGTGTGATGTAATAAGTAAAATATCAATATTAATAATATCAATAAGTAAATGTTACAACGTGCGTCTACACCTTTGATTTGATGGACATAATAATGATTACTAAATCTACATTAAAATTCAACAATATGAATACACGTTATGACATTCATTATGTTATAACGGTTGTATCCGTATCGCTAATTTTAATATTTGCTTGAGAGATTAAAAATAAGATAAGACAACATTAGTTGTATTCAAAGGTTATTTTAGTAATCCCATAATATGGTTATTTTAGGGCCTATTTGTTAAATATATTAAGTATTTTTTTTAGGGGAAAATATATTAAGTATTTATTCTAAAAAAATTAAGATATGGTTACGATTAGTGGTGTTTGATAATATTTTTAAAACAATTTAATTAATTAAATGTCACTTAATTCTACATGTTAAAAGATACGAAGAAAAGTTATTGTATCACTCATATACCAACTAGATAGATGATTTGGTATACCTCCACCGGGAAAAGATCCCCAACGGTGCAAGCTTGCATATATTGCTCGACAATAAGTCTTAAGCATTGTCGTTTCGATCAAAACGACGCCGTAGATTTCGTTTTTTTTTTATTTTTACATCGCATGATCGAAACAACACCGTTTCAATGCACCGTCGGGGGAATGGTACACCTTGCACCGGCGGGGATCGAGGTCCTACCTCCACCAATGAAAAAAAACCACTTAATATGCCTATTAAAAATGCCACATCATCTAACAAATTCGCCCATTATCTGAAAAAAAAGAAGAAAAAAAGAAAAAAAAAAAAAAAAAACTGTTCATTATCTTCCACGGTTTCAAATTTGAAATTCAAATAAATAAACAAAACCTACTCCGATCCTGTTCCAAAAAGAACTTCTCCTCTATGGATTTTATCTGAAAATGAGGTGAACCGTTGAAAGATCTCGTCGTAATCTGACGATGCTGAGTATGAAGCTTCTCTTAAAGCATGTAATTGTTTGTGTCCATGAGTAAACTCCGTGTCTACAATGGATTGAGTTCCTGAATTTGGATATTAAAATGTTGTGCATAACAAATAGCAAATTAATGTTGTGCAGATGCTTTGGCCGAGTGGATTGAGATGGAGGAAATAAAGAAGGAAGCAAGGAGAGCAGTAAAAAAATGGGGGAGGTTGTGGAAGTAAGTTTGGAAACAAAGATTCTTTACAAGGAAGAAGATGTCATATTGCAAGAGACATCTGTGTTGTGCTGCTGCATTACAAGGGGATGTGCTCTGTCTTTTGCTATTCATGAATGCTTTTCTTTTAACCTTAGCTATAGTGTTGGTAACAGAGATGTATTTGAAACAGATCACTATTAGACATCTGTGTTGTACCTCTCCCGGGCCCCGGCCCATTCTAGTATCTTGCTAGAATAGTTTATAATAAAACAATTTTCTGTTGTTCAAGAAAATGTTGTAGTGCAATCCATTGATATGGGAAAATCGTTTGTATTATTAAACAATGCCGTGAAATTTTCATACTTGTATAAAAAGCAATACATGTTGGAACGCTGTCGACATAGCACATAATATAGAAATTGATGTATTGGTGCTTTCTGTTTCAGAACTATTGTGTATCCGAGGTCGAGTTATTTGGTGTAACATTCGCTACAATACGGATGTGATATCACTTACCTCCAAGTCCATATATTGTTGTGTTTTTCGTATCGTAGAAAATGTCGTCTTATGTAGATGATGATCATGAGCTTTTCCTCTTTATCTTTTTTATGCTCTGTAATTTTAGTTGATGGCATGCATTTGTTGCTCATCCCAGTGTTTTGCCTGTATTGACATAGCTAACGTGGATTCAATTGCTTAAAAGATGTCGTGTGTTTGTAGTACATCCATGTATTGCTACAATGTGTGGTTTTGTTTAAATTGAATGCATACAGCAGCTCCTGAATAATAACTTAATTATTATTCATGCCAATAGATGTGATCTCATCTTTCCTTAATAACAAGAAGCCTAACAACAACAAAAATGAAATCTTTCAACATGTCTTCTGTACCCCTAGCTAGAAGGTAGAAGCACTTAATTATCAGCCTCCTTCAAAGCAAAGGTAGACTCTCTAATGCTTCAATTGTCTTTGAACATTTAATTCAACATTTCCATGCTCCTCCTCCTCCTCCTCCTCCTCCTCAGTATGTTGCATAGCATAATTGGATGAATTCTGTTGAACAAATAAAAAATACATTGTTAGAGAATAACATTACGGAATGAATGTTTCCTGATCATCCTTGGTTGTACCTGCATAAATGATAAACTTGGGGCTGGATATGAGTTTTCTTGCTGCAAATGGCTGGAAGTACTTACCATGGCACAAGTGTAAACGGATCCAGCATGTTCCAATATTCCAATTCCATCAACAACTAACTTAGGCAATCCTCGTGAAGGATGATCATCACCCGCCTCAATATTACGCACATCCACACATTTACTTTCGTAATGTCTCACAAATTCAGTAAGAGTCATTGTTTTACATGACATAGTGGTAAAGACGTTGTTAGTTCTTTCACTTCGTTGTGTTGATCTTATATCAGCACTAAAAATGTTGCGGTTGAACGCCGGAGACCATTTTTCTTTAATGTTGTACAACCTTTGCAACCAGCTATCTTCACTAACATTCCAATCATTCACCATGCCGGTCCAAGTACTTTCAAAATCTATTTCTGATTGACATCTCCATAATAACTTACTAAAATATTTTTCTCTGAACTCCGACTTACTATATAAATAAGGGATTCTTTGAGCCGCATTTTTCTCAATATGCCACTCACCAAACGATGATGTGTACTTGATTTAATTATTTATTTGTTAAATAATAAATCATGGAATATTGGATAATATATTTATTTATCATAATTTGTTTGGGATATATATTATATTTATCTTTTATTTAAATTAAGGATTAATTTAATAATTATATTTTAATTATTAAATCCTTGGAGAATGTTCTCATATAAAGAGAGTTCTCCTGCTCTTAAACATATCACATAATTTCGACACAAAAAGTGCAAGTACATGGCTTGGAGATTTGGCCATTGTACTTAGGGTTTGAGTTTTAGGAAAACTGGTTTTTCTAAGGAAAGCATATCGAGGAGGTCCCGCGCATTGAAACACCATCCACCTGGTGGTGCTGAGACACACGTTGGAAGACTTTGGCTTCTCAACTAGCTCGGATTGGATAGACCTTGTTCTTGGCGTTTTGCACCATAAAAAGGTTGGTAATCTAACCCCCTTGTAGGTTAGATTTACTATTCATGTATTTTGATTGTTTATATCTACATCTTGTACTTTCCGCTGCGTAATCGGGTGGATCTTTGATCCATCCGGCGATATTACATACAACAGGAGGCCCACGGGTCGTGAACTTCTTTTACCGGAGAAGAAGCAATGACGATATCCGGAGAATAAGCATCGGCTAACTCTGTGCCAGCAGCCGCGGTAATACAGATGATGCAAGCGTTAAATTTCGTAGAGAGTTTAGAATAAAAATCAGTTTCAATTCCAAAAATATGAATAAAAATGTAGGATTTTGCACCGCGAACAACTGTAGTCAATTTGTTGACAAACATAAGCATAAAGAGAAGAATGAATTAATTAAAGTGAAATCTTTAAAAGAAAGTCTCCCTTTCGCATCCATTTTCTGTCTCACTGTCAGAACAAAAATATCGGATACACAATTTTTGGTACATGAACCTATGATCTGATGGATACACATCTAAATAGACTTAATATCACTAGAAAGTAATATTGATCTGTAATCAAAAAGAGCTAGTAGCAGCGCAGAGTTCCCTCCCGTGATATGAGTTTACCCCCTGATCACTTATACTGCCCCAAACATAACTTTACTATTTTTTATTTGTAGGAATTAATATATAAATTACTTATATATATCTCCTACTATCAACTCAATTAAATAAAAAATTTAGTAAGAACTTATTAAAGTTAGTAAACGGTACTGAATGTAAAGATAACAAATTGAAAAAAAACTGTATATATTAACACAATCAAACAAGGCACTGAGTTACAATATAATCCAGCCACTAGGAAGATCTGAAGAAACAAACCTGAGACTTAACCTCTGAATAGAATAGAAGTCACACATTACAGGCAGTATCTGTACAAAACTTCAGATTAATCCGGGTCTTTTATGAAAAAGAAAAAAGAAAAGGCCAAAACTGAGCTCACAAAAGCTATGGGACTGCTGTGCTGCCATTATCATGCTGAAGTTAACCATAATCAGGGTGCAAAAGTTTGCTTCTTTTTTTTCCCCACCTTTTATTGCACTAGCATTACGTACCCTGGGAAATAATACAACAAAAACAACTATTCCAAATACACAAACAGAGCCTGCAGCATAGTGCATCCAAACAATAAACACCGAACCCAGACTGAAGGAACAAAGCAGAATCCTCCAATTCGAATGAACAACTCTATACTTTTCTTATAACAAATATATACAGACAAATATATATATAATACCTACGTGAGGTGGTGGTGTAATCCATATGAATTTGAGTTGAGTTGAGTTGAATTGAATGGGAATGGGAGTGAAATTGGATGGATCAAGTTTTGAAAAAGTATCCACGGAGGATCATGAAAGCAGAGAAAAGGAAAATGGAAACAGGTAAGACCACGAGTAGTGGAATTGGAGAGCAGGTTGAGTAGATGATAACTCCATTAAACGCAGTTATACCTGAAAAAACAGCTGCGTGACCTGCTGAAGCAGGGAAGTAGCGATGAAAAGTGAGCTTGACGTTGTATGCCTGAACAAAATAAAGGTTAATGCTGATCTGAAGAAGCAGACAGATGAAAGAGTTGAAGATCACCGGGAATGGCTTGGGAAGTTGAAGGATTGCAATAGCAATGCCTAAACCGGTCAAGCATACACCCATCAGATTATGTGACTGACTTACATTCCGACCGGCGGCTTCTCTGATGACAGGAAGGTAAGGCATTGAAGGAGAATTGATCGGAAACTATGGTGTCTCCGGCGCCTGTTTAGAATGGAGGGAAAGCAAACCGCTATTAGTATTTGCTTGTTTTGTGCTTGTTTGTTTTACTCTCTCTTTTTTTTTTGAGGGGATGTTTTACTTGTTTTGTGCGTATTTATTCATAGGGGTAAATGGTGTGAAATGGGCAATCTGCTATGCTATGAGATAACAGAAATTGCTGGGAAGGTTGTCTGGCCGGTCTTTTTTTTTTTTTTTTTTTTTTTTTTTTAGAAAATCCCAATTTACCCGGGAGATTCTACCGGAGTCTTTTCCTCAACCAATAGGAAGATGCCACGTATCCCACGTTCAACTTAAAAGAAAAAAAAAAACTAATAGTTGGATAAGTTGATTTTTATGATTGGTATTTCTGTATAACTTTGCCATAGTTGTGTTTTTTAACCGGCGAAGCCGTTCTCCCCACCCCTCCAACATGCTTTCTCATTTTGTTTGTGTGTGGAAGAGAAGGGGAGGGGGTTGTGTGTAACAACCCACTCCCAAAATTAATTTTTATTGGAAAATGAATCGTTCGGCCATGTTATAAAAGAAACACTTCATAACAAGAAGCCTCGTAGTTGAAAACTAAAAGAAGTAAAATAATTACGGAATTTAAAATGCATTTCATAACAAAGTGAAGTGGTCTACGGGGTCAACCCGATTTATTACAAAACACAAATAATAAGTCTAAGTTTCAAATATTTATTTATCCTCAATTTCTATCTCCACTGTCTTGAACTCATAGATGACCTCCTCAGAATCAGGCAAGAAATCAACTATGATAGTGTGACATGATGCTACTGTTTTTGTGGTCGGGGCTAACTTGATCATCTGCAAAAAAAATTAATTATAAAATAAAGAGTGAGCTCGAAAGCCCCGTAAAGAATAAAATATCAAAAGGGAACTAGAGACGTCACTGGGCTGGCTATCCGGAGTTCCTTACTTTATTTAATCTAGAAATAATGAAATTAAAGAAACTAATTATTGAATAGAAATTTCTTGAAATAAGAGTACCATAGTAATTAACTAAAAATGAATTTGCTAGCGGATCTGTGAAGGCTCGTATGCTAATCTGATTAATGATACGGTCACTGACACTATATTTATAATAACTGAGCTAGAGCATTCCGGATGTCCATTATTCTTGCCCATGGACGGGGACTAACCGGCTCCGACAAAAATCTCACATCTACTACCCGTGAGGAGGGGCTTGTGCCGAGGACCCTCGATCATTCACTGCTATAAAACTTATACTAGTGACTAGGACCGTACCACTTTTCTGACTAACATAATATTCTGCTTCTATATATATTATCTTTTTTTTTATTCGATTATGTATCTAAACTATATATATATGTGTTGGTCCTTTGAAAAGGCTTTGGTTGAGTAGAGAGGGGGGGGGGGGGGGGGTGGATAAACTTAACCCTTAAAACTTTTGGAGTTAACAAACTCAAAGAACTTCAAAGACTTTGATTGCTCGAAGAGTCTATTGCCGACACTCAAGAGTCCGACGACACTCGAGAGTCTGCTGACTGTTGATTTTTCTGAGTTTGTTGCAGCGGAATATATTCAAATTAAGCCTTATAACTTGTTGTTAAAATATAATACAAAGTATTAGATACTCAGTAGTGTATGTGTGTGATTCAGTTGCTAGTTCAGTAGGTTGATGTGTTAAATATACTAATGCAGAATGTAAGTGCAGAAAGTAAGTAGACAATTTTTATAGTGGTTCCAGGTGGTGTAATCCTGTCAGTCCACTCTTCTCCTGTTATGTTGAGGTAATCCACTAGAGATCCTTGAGGTAGCAGTGACAAAAATCCCTAAGTTGTTTGTCCTTCACCAATGACTATGGCTTCACAAACTGAACACTTGGAACAGGTAGAATTGCTGCTCCAAAGTCTTCCACTGGTCTTTGAAGGCTATGATTGCCTCTTCACCACCGACATTTTGCCAGTAGTGCTAAACCAGATCCCCTTAACGGACGATTGTATCGGGTCAAATTGTAGTGCTAGTATGGTGAGTCGAGTGTCGAATCCTCCGGGAACTTGGTAATTCTTCTAAGTGTGGTTAAACACCAAAGAGTCAATTATTAACTCGATCTAAATCGCAATTTTATAACATGTATCACTACTATTCTAGTCAACATAAAATAAATGCGTAATTTAAAAGTTATTCTAATATAATATATATAGATATATAAATATATATAGATGTACATAGATTGCAAAGTATATATATAGATATAAATATATAGATACCAATATATAGAACTAGACAGATAATTTTATAGAACTAGCCAAAATTTATATAATTGATTTATACGATCTTTTCGATAAGCGGAATATGCTCGATCTTTCCTTTTATTTTAGGTCCAATTGAGTAAATGAAAGCGGTGCACTCTCGAGGTTAACAATTCCTCCTCACACGAGCGTATGAAATTGTCATATGTCATTGTCATCGATTCAATCTCCACAAGCGCCCCATGCTAATCTCGGTTAGTGCGAGCAGTACCGAGTACAAATCTACCCGGATAAAAGAGGTTATTCCGTTTGTCGAGGCGGCCGATGTTATTCAAAAGGCTCCGGTTGTCGGCGGATCGATTTAACTTTCCGGTGTTAGTTTTAATTAAATTGTTGATTTTAACATTATTACGATCTCGAGCACAATTTTAATAAGATTAATCTTTCCCAAGACAAATCTGGCCCCGGGTAGGAAATAGGATTCCGTTGTCACGCTTCCAGACGGCCAATTTTACCCTCCGGTTTTTCTATCTTTTATCTCATATCCTAACTTCTGCGGTGGGTTCATCGTTAGGTTATATGGTGCGATTCATCTTGGTTAATTACGTCAATCCGAATATTATCAATACGTTATGAATATAAAAGATTCAATTAACTCAATTTTAGTCAATTTTACTTGCAAACATTCCTTTACCAAAAAGATCGAAATAAAAAGATTACATAACTTTGGCTAGTTATTAGAGTTAGCCTAAAAACATTATAACAACGAAAAAGATAAAAACAAACATAAATACTTAAGAAAAGTTACCCGATACAAATCTTTGAATCGAGTTGTATTCTTCCGGACATTACAACGACTTCAACAACACCGAACTTCGATATTTTCGAGCATTACAACGATACTACGAGATTATTATTTTTGGCTTAAGGCCTATTTACAACTACTAAATAAAAAAGAAAAATAGAAAGAGAATATATATATAGAGAGAGTGATATATATATTGATACATCCGTTTCTGTTTGCAAATGAGCTCCTTTTATAGACAAAGGTTCTTGGGCCGGACCGGTCCGAGTTCAAGCCGGATCGGTCCGGACTAATGATTACTTCCACCTCCTGATTGCAATCAGCATGTACGGTGATATATAATTATAATTATATATAATTATTAAATTTCTAAAATTCATATCTCGAGTTTTGGACCTCCAGAAATCATGATTCAAGCGGCATCGGAAAGCTCTCGGAAAAATCTACAACTTTCGTGAAGAACTCTTCTTCAGATAACGTCGTTTTGATGAGCCATTCGTTTGTCGAAGACATTTCTCGATTACCACTTAACCAAATTGATTGGCCACTTGACCACTTAAGCTATTCAATTGACCATTTAAGCTCGTGGCACTCTCTAAATCATTCCAAAGATATGATTATACTTCACCATGTCGATTCTCGGGTCTCGGCTTATAACCGCAATAAAATACCACAAATACCCACGTAAATCTGACACGACACTCCGATTTACTAAAATCGGCACAAAATTACAACTTTTTACTATTATTACTACTAACTACTCTAAATTATAAAGATTAACATTTCATATAATTTATACCATAATTTCATATATTTTATATAGAATTCGTTGATAAAACATAATAATATAACGTATATTTAATCATATAAAAGTAGTTTATCAACTACTTCACACTAAAGCTTTTGATCGTCCCTGAAAGAAAATAAAGTTTGATAATAAAAGATAATATAATTGATCGATTATAATTTTTAATGTAATTTATATTGTCAATATTATAAATATATTACTTTTTCTAATTTAAAATCGTAAAAGACAGAGAGAATATATAATGAAATAACTTAAACATTAAATATTATTTAGATAAAATTGTACATGTAACACTTAATAAGTATAAATAAAATATCGTAATTATTTTTAATCGCAACTATTATGAAATCTGAAATTGGAAACTCGGTCAGGGTAGTCGACAAAAATGGCTTATAAATTTAGGCTCAAGATGTTGGTTAATCGGAAAAAGGAACTCAAAAGAGAAAGAGGCAAGTAAATGCGTCATCTACATCTTCATATTCTTGATCAAAAAAAATAATCATCGATTAATAACATCTCTTTTTTTTTTTTTTTTTTTTTTTTTTTTTTTCAAGATTAAGAACTAAAAGCGTGAGTGTATGTAGAAAATCAAACTTATAGGCATTGCTTCATCAAGATTGATCGGAGTACTACTCTTTCGATCGAAAATTACAAGTCCGGTTTCCTTAAACTTGTAATCATTCTTGAGATCTTATGATTCGACTTTTTCTTTTTCATTATGTTGCCTTCATTCCCAGCAATAGGACATTTCGAGATAATACCCTAGCTGGACTTCTATCATCAGGCAATCGGGAGCTTTCGACCTCATAGTGATATAGGACATTTCGTGATAATACCCTACTCACTCAAATCATTGGTAGCTACAACCGATATATTCTTTTTATTTTTAATTCGTCGATCACAGATAAGGAAGATACCTGGTATTCGATTAATTTTGTGTAAATATGGTGCTTCGTTCTTAATTTAATATATCCGGACTTATTACCAAAATCGACTATCTTGCAAGTGTCATGAGGTAAGATCGAATATACTAATACTTATCTAATCTTTCCAATCTCAGCATATACCAAAACTTAGCTTTTATGTTTCCATCTCTTTTCATAAGTACGTACAAAACTTGCGGAATTTCAAGGAAATGTAGACCAAAATTAGCTAAAGGTTGGTTATTTCTAGTTAATCACAATAGCAATTTCGAGTGAGGTCTCGATCACTCTAATCAAGGCTGATGTAGGGACAGAAATTGGAAATTTATTTAGGTAGGCTATTTGGCTATAGTTATATTTTTGTGGTGCCAAAAATCGACATTCCTAGTCCAATTCCAAACTCATAATTCATATTGAAAAGAAAATGATTCTAAAAATTTTTACTTATAATTATCAACATACTTATATAATTTCATAAAAACAATATCTAACCTTAATTACTCAATTATATAAACTTAAAATCTTATTAAAATCTAAATTAGACATAAGATATAATTATAATATATCTAATATACTTTACTTAATTAAAAACTTATTCTTCCAAATTATATCATTTCTTATTCATATTAACTACTAAAAAATTTGAAAATAAGTAATAAAAATTTTGATAATTTTATAATTTATAACTATTTTCGAAAATTTTAATGAATTTTCTAACCTAACTCTTACTCTCCACTTACGAAGTGGCATCGTCCCGATGTTCAATGAGTAATAAATAAGTAGGTTGGAAAATAAAATTAAAATTATCTATTATCGTTATTATTCTGATTTTATGTTTAGCGTATACTAATTATATCATTAAAAACAAACAAACTTAAAAAAAGCGAGACATATATATATTAAACAAGATAGATTAATACAAATTAAAAGAAAACATAAACTTAACTAAAAAAACTTCAAACTTAAACTAAAGTTGACTTATTAAAACATCCTAAACAAACCACCAACCAACCATCTAGATCGTAGGCGAACAACCCGGTGTATCAACCGGTAACAATCCAACTCGACTATCTCAGACGGAAAAATCTCATCCGTCTCCAATTCTACCACTCCACTCATTACGAGTACACAGCGCGATATCATCCATGAATTAGGCATAGGTTTGCCCTACGCCTCTTGTGATAGCAAACTCCAACACGATCCTTTGAATCAAAATTCCCCGATCGACAAATACACCAACTGTCAAAGCATACAGTGAAGCATTTCATTATCACTAAGGCTCCCAAATCCCAAGTAGGATACACCCTAGAATTAATGAAATGTTTCACGCCTTTAGGTGTGGAAGTAAAGCACTAGTAGACATTTCGTGATTTGTGTCGAAAAGTGGAAACGAGACATTGGAAAGACTCATGGACTCGATTAATTGATTGTGTGGATTTTGTAATCCCCATTCCATCTCAAAATCTTTGCATTGAAACCGGTGGAATTGCAAAAATTTGGTTGATAATAGAAGAAGAGAGGAACGACCACTCCTCTTACCGACACAACTGAGTGATATCGATCACGGACGTCGTCATGAGTGCAGAATAAAATTCTTGCACTATCGAGACATTTATCCTACCTCTCGGTGTACTGACAAATTTTTTCCAACCAAAACTTCGAATAATAATTTTTCCCCATTGATCAATTTTATCGACATTTAAACCTTTCTCCAACCTGGATTGGAGAATTAGCAAATCGAGGGTGTACAACTATATCCACGAGTGGAAGCTTGAGACTCGGATGATCCGGTGTGTGAGGCTCGTATGAATTAACCGACGGTGAGAGTGGTTCGACATTTAAAATTAGATGAAAATTTTAAAACAGATTTGAAAGTAAAAGGAAAGACAGTGAATGATAATGTTTACTCATGCCCTTACCTCCTTTAATAGATGGAAAAGTTTACATACGTGGATGCATTAGACGGACTCAAGAATGACTCACCCCTTTTTTTCTTCACGGCTCGGTCCGGGAATAGGCCGGACCGGTCCGGCCTCATCCTGCTTTTACTGAGGACAGAGGTAAAAGTCAAGTTGTATTTTGGTTTTTTACTTCACGTGCTGAACAATACATACACCGAGAGGTAGGATAAATGACAAATGTCGAATAAAATGAAATGTGCAGTAAAAATGTTTAATCAAACATTGTTATTAAATTCAATCTTCTTCGTAGTCTTCCTCTGGATCGACGTGAAAGCTTGAACTCGGAAACGACTGAGAAAGTGGTGGTGAAGCGTAGTCGTGGTCTGGCCCGAACTATCAAGACCCATCGAACTCATGCCGGTCGTAATGTGTGCAAACTCGGTGAATCCTCCCCAACTAGACATCGCTGGTCTCTGAACACCTGTCGAAAATACACCTGTTCCACTAGATTGGCTTCCAAAAGGATATGACGATGGATGAAAGCTCGGCGGTGGTGGAATAGGTGTTACCCATTCTCGTAAGGTATAAGGATCTGACCGACAAGGTGGATAGGCGGGATCATCAAAAGTAGGATTCTGAAGCAATCGCTCGTTCTTCTTAAACCTCTACGAATATCATCACACCACCGCTTATTACTCTCAAAGCATATAAAGCCATGTTGGCTTGACCCGTGCAACGTCTGTCACTAAAGTTTGAAACATATCATATGTGATAGTGTTGGAGAAAGGAGTTTGTTGAGGTGACCCGAAAAAAGATGGAAAAGAAGAAGATGTGAAAGCGGTGGAGGGTGGTTGAGTTTGACGTCTCTAAGCAAAGAGCGTATACTACCATCCGGAAGTGCGGTCAAACTCGGTCCAATCAAATTGGCATCGCCGAGAGATAATTTGTCATTAGCGAGAGATAAAACCGGTACTCCCACCCTACGACATAAATCGAGAGATAAAACAAGGAAAGTCTGAGATGACTCCATGGTCTGCAGCGATGACAATACTCTCGAAAATTCTTTTAACCATGACCTTTCCAACATCCACTCTAACATCGTTTACCATCGCTCAAGCGATACAAACATCTTCCTTTCCAAAAGCAGTATGTTTACGTGAGGGGTAGAGATTATGGCTAATAAATCTTTTAATTGCCCTCAACCCTCTAAAACAATTCCCGTAGTTAAACCGATTTTCTACCCACACAGCGGTTGGGTCAAAAATATTCTGAGCTCTCAGGGCAGTCTGCTCAAAGCTTGCAGGATCATCTAGATTATAAACTACCCTGTAATCCTCCTCATCAGGAAAAACTTCAACTCCTAGGATTGCATTTATGACTGCAGGGCTAAAAGGAATATTTACGGCTCTAAGAGTGCAGTTGGCTGATCGAGTAAGTTTGCTCTGTGAAAGTGTAGATAAATCGAATAGAACTCGGCCTACTAGAGTCGTGTTAATCTCCCTTCCTTACGGGTGCTAAATCTAACCACCATCGTTTTAAAGATATCTTTGACTTCATCACCTAAGTCATCCAAGTCTAATCCTTTTTCAACCAACACATCACATTTACTATAAATTTTATCATACGCTTTCTTAGCCTCAGGTGATCTTTGTTTTTCAAAGCTAACGGATTCTTCTTGAGGTGATAAAATTATCGTGCCTACGACGACAGGGAGTTGATATGGGAATGTTTGACTTTTCGCTTTTAGAGCCTTTCCTACTCGATTTCGGCCATTCTACGATATTGGTAATGCCAATCAACAACAAAAACAACAACAAAAACAACAAAAAATAAAAATGCCACAACACACTCAAAAATCAAAACAGTTGAAATTAATCTAAAAAATTATGAAAAATACGAAATTGATAACTAAATAAACTAAATTATACCTTAATATGAAGAAAACGTTGAAAAGTAGGCCGGAAAAGTTGAAAAAGTCGCCGGAATGAAATGTAGCTTGTTTTTGCTCCCTTTTGAATTTTTCAAATTTGTGTAGAAGAGAAGAGATGAAAAGGGGAAGAAATCAAGTAGTGGTAGTGTGAGAGGTGAATTTTTGTGGAAGAATTGATAAAAAATTTCGAGTGGTGGGGTTTTGGGGGTGGGGTACGGCTGTTAGAAGAAAATTAGGGAAGAAGAAGAAGAAAAAGAGGTCCCCGTCTTTTTTATGTTTTTAGACCCCGGACCGGTCCGGGTTAAGGCCGGATCGGTCCGTGTTCATTTTTTTTCACTTTTTCCGATTTTTTTACTTTTTATGTTTTTTTGATTAAAACTTATAAAAATTCTTATACAACTTAATTAAAATATTAAAGATAAGTTTATAATAATTTTTTTAAAACTTAATAAAATCTTAGAAATAAAATTTGAATGAAATCTTATAATTTTATAACAATTTCTAAAAATTTAATAAAATCTTCATAACACTTAATAAAAAGCTTATAAAAATTTTATATTAACTCTTATAAGATATCTAAATTAAAACTAAAAAAAAACTTTTATAAAACTTTTATAAAACTCCTCAAATTTCATAAAGATCCAATTTTATAAAATTCTCAGAAGTTATGCGAAAATTTTATAAAATAAAACATAAGAAAAGACTCGAAACTTAAGGGGTTTCTGATTCTTCGATTTCTAAATCTTCCAGAGTTCTGATATAACGTTCAATCAACCTAACTCCTAAAAACGAGGCATTTGAATTATCTCTCGGAATTCCATCGGGATTTTCGGATAACCACCTAATCGTTCCTTCCTAACAATATTCAAACACTCATCCAGGATTTGGTTGTGTTTTTCCCACGGCGTCAACATGTTCACTTTTTCCACAGTAGTGCGCATCTCATCAAAAACTTTGCCCTTCTTTTTTTATCGCACTTCTTGATGTTCCATTACAAACTTCTTTCAATCGATCTCTCTCAACAATTTCTTGTTTTGTTCAAAAACTAAAGCTTCTATAGCAAGCGCGACATCTTTATCAAGGCCTAATTTTAAAAGTAAAATAAAACTCCTAATCTATCTAAAAGACATCCAGTTCTTTTACGTCTATCCGGTAAAAGACGAAAAGAGTTTAAACATAAATAAAAATACGAAAAGTAGAGTAAAGGTAGATGCTTTGGTATTGGTGATCTCGATTTCGCGCGCCGATTCTTTTGTTTTCTCTGCTTTTTCAATTTGTCGGGGATCAATCGGTAGCATTACTTCTTCTTTCGGTGTGATTCCTTCTCCTCCACAAATAACTTTACTCTGTGGCCATTGGCTATAAAAGTTGTATTTCCATCGTTAGTTCAATGACTCAGTTTTGTAAACCCTTGTTACTTTAAATGGACTCCGTCCATCTCGACTTAAGCTTACGGAAACAACTTTAAGCGTGAATTGTACAAAAGCACTCGATCACCTACATGGAACTCACGCTTAAAGATTCTCTTATCATGGAAAGATTTCGATGCGTTCCTTGTAGATTCGAGCGTTTTCATAAGAATCGAGACGAAATTCTTCTAGTTACATTAATCGAAGCAATCTATGATCACCGGCTGACCTTAGGATCGAAATTCAGAAATCTAATAGCCCAGAAGGCTCGGTGTTCTAACTCAACTGGGAGATGACAAGACTTACCAAAGACTAGCTTATAGGGAGAACAACCAATTGGTGTTTTAAAAGCTGTTCTGTACGCCCATAATGCATCATCTAATTTAACTGCCCAGTTTTTACGATTTGAATCAACTGTTTTCTCCACGATTCTTTTGATTTCTCTATTTGACACCTCTACCTGTCCACTGGTTTGCGGATGATAGGGCGTTCCTAACTTATGCGTTACACCATATTTTTCAACTATCTTAGTAAATGGTCTATTACAAAAGTGTGAACCTCTATCACTAATGATTGCCCTCGGAATGCCATATCTGGTAAATATATTCTTTTTAAGGAATCGTATGACAACTTTGGTATCATTAGTTGGAAGAGCTTCAGCTTCTACCCATTTCGAGACATAATCTACCATTACAAGAATAAATCTTTTTCCAAAAGATATAGGGAAAGGTCCCATGAAATCTATACCCCAAACATCAAATAACTTTAAAAGCAGTTTTCCAACCTCCATGATGACCAATAAAAACCACATTCTAAAACTTTAAAAGCAGTTTTCCAACCTCCATGATGACCTCCTGCCTCACGATCATGACAAAATGATAAAACACTTAAAATTTCATTATCAGGCACACATTTTCTGATTATCCCATCCGAACATTTACGGAAAAGGTCTGGTTCCTCCCAGTAATAGAATTTTAAGTCATAAAAGAACTTCTTTTTCTGTTGCCAAGTCCAATGAGACGGATATAATCACAGGTTAAGTAATTAATGATATCTCCAAACCAAGGCGATATTTCCTTAGAAGGAATTCTATTTTTTTATAACTGCATGGTTGAAGGAGTATCTATTCTAAATAGTTGTTCATCAGGAAATGAATCTTTAATTTCAATTCCTATTTCTTCATCATTTTCCATTCTACTTAGATGATCTGCTACTACATTCCCACTTCCTTTTTTATCTTTAATTTCAATATCGAATTTTTGAAGTAAGAGAATCCATCTAAGAAGACGTGGTTTAGCATCTTTCTTACTGAGTAAATACTTCAGTGCTGAATGGTCTGTATAAATTATGACCTTAGAACCAACAATATACGATCGAAACTTATCTAAGGCAAAAATCATAGCCAACAGTTCTTTTTCTGTAGTTGCATAATTTAGTTGAGCTGCGTTTAGTGTGTGAGATGCATAGTAAATGGCTTTGAGAATTTTGTTATATCTTTGACCTAAAAGCAGCTCTCCTGACTAAATCACTCGCATCACACATAATCTCAAGCGGCAAACTCAATCTGGGTGCTACTAACACCAGTGCATGAGTCAACCTCGCTTTTAAGGTCCGAAGGCTTCCATACATTTACTATCAAAGTTAAAAGGTACTTCCTTTTCAAGTAAATGACTTAGAGGCTTTGCTATCTTTGAAAAATCAGCAATGAACCTTCTATAAAAACCTGCATGTCCGAGAAATCCTCTTAGGGTTCTTAAATTAAGCGGTGGAGGTAACTTTTCGATCACCTCGACTTTAGCTTTGTCAACTTCAATACCTTCTTGAGAGATTCGTGACCTAAAACAATTCCTTACGATACCATTAAGTGACATTTTTCCCGATTTAGTACTAAATTGGTATCTTTCACAACGTTGTAACACTCATTCTAAGTGTAACACACAAACATCAAATGAATCTCCGTAAACACTAAAGTCATCCATAAAAATTTCTAAGAATTTCTCAACCATATCAAACAAATATAGCCATCATACACCTTTGAAGCGTAGTGGTGCATTACATAAACCAAACGGCATTCTTTTATAAGCAAAAGTTCCATAAGGACAAGTGAAAGTAGTTTTTCTCTATCTCCTGCTTTGCAATGAATATCAGTAAATATCACGAATAACCATATAAGAAAGCGAGTAATACTTATGTCCACTTAAGCGTTCCAACATCCGAACTATGAATGGAAGTGGATGATGATCTTTCTTAGTATGATCATTTAGTTTTCTAAAATCAATGCACATTCGATAACCGGTAATCTCTCTTGTCGGAATCCATTCATTCCTTTCATTCTCTTTCTTTGTGAAACCTCCTTTCTTTGGTACAACTTGAGTTGGACTAACCCATTCACTATCGATATGGGAAATATTATCCCCATTTCTAATAGCTTAATGACCTCTTTCTTAACAATTAGCGCAAATTTGGGTTGAGGCGGCGTTGCGGTTGAATACAAGGTTTAGCCTCTTCCTTCGTAATTATCTTATGAGCGCAAATCGGGGCTAATACCTCGAATATCGCAATTGTCCATCCAAAAGCTTTCTTATGCTTTTTCAACATTCTAAGTAATTGATCTTCTTGTTGCTCGATTAAAGATGATGAAATAATAACCGGTAATAGATTATTAGTTTCAAGAAAAGCATACTTCAGATTTAAAGGTAACGGTTTCAATTCCAGATTCTTAGGTGGATCTTCCAATGATGGTTTAAGAACTGGTCCTTCTAGTTCTAATTCCAAATACTTATGCCATGATGGTTTAAAAGTAAAACTTCCTTTATCTAGAGAAAGGATTATCTCTTTCATTTCGGTGTCTTTCTCATCTTCCTTATAGATAGACAGAGTTAAGCATTCTTCTAATCTGTCTTCAAAAGTTGGTAACTGGATTATCATAGCCAGAATGAATATCCTCTATAAAGAACATGATTTACGTGATTTATATGGATGGTTCATAGCTTTGAAAATATTGAAAGTAACTTCATCTTCATTGACTCTCGAATTAACTCTCCTTTACGGACATCTATTAAAGTTCTTCCTGTAGCTAGAAATGGTCGACCTAAGATAAGTGGCGCTGAATATCCTTCTTCCATTTCCATAACTACAAAATCTCTTTGGAAAATAAAACTTGTCTACTTTAACCAATACGTCTTCAATAATTCCTTTAGGATTTTTAATCGATCTATCTCGCCATTTTGAGACTCATTTCGATCTTCGTAAGATTTCCTATGCCTAGCTTCTTATAATCCTCATAAGACATGAGATTTATACTAGCTCCAAGATCACATAAGACTTTCTTAAAAGAAATCCTCCAATTTCACATGGAATGGTAAAACTTCGAGATCTTTCAGTTTAGGTGGTAACTTATGTTGCAAAAGCTATGAGAACATTCTTCATTTAGGCAAATATTCTCATATTCCTCTAATTTTTTCTTGTTTGACAGAATATCTTTTAGAAACTTTCCATAAGCAGGCATACTAATTAGAGCTTCGATAACAGGGATATTAACATGAATGTGACGAAAAGTATCAAGGAAACGAGCATACTTTTGATCAGTTTTAATCTTTTTAATTTGATCTTTAGGTGGGTAAGGTAAAGATTCCAAATCTACAACCTTTGATCCCAAAGTCATTTTCTCTTTTCCTTCATCCTTAAACTTTTGAGTATTACTTGATCGCCAAGTATCAGGTTCTTGAATTTTTTCTTTTAAAACATTCCCCGAATCAATCTCTACTCCAGATTCCTTCAGTGCTTCCTGTTTTTCATCCTTGTTTTCATTATCCTCTACTCTAACATGTTCCTTAAATAAATTCCTTAAATCTTTATCCATGGGATCCTTCAAAATCCTAGGGATTTTTACCCATTTTTCACCTTCATTCTCAGGTTCCAAACTTCTATTCCTTTTCAAGAAATTCTCTATAATTTCTTCTTCCTCATCAATGAATTCAATTTCATCTTTAGTTTCATCATTCTTACCATCTAAATCATTTTCTACTTCATTATTCCCGAAGTTTTCTACTCCACTACTACCACAGAGTTTTCTACTTCTCGTAACTACAACATTTACCTCTCTTGGGTTTCTTTCAGTATTGCTTGGTAATCCTCCTGGTGGTCTACTGTTGTTACGTTCACCTTCCCTACTCAAATGATCTTCCATATTTCTCAATGAGGCTTCTATCGTTCTCATTCTGGTATCATGTCCACTCATAGATGTTTTCATCGTAGTCATATCTTTAGTGACTGTACCAATAGAAGTCATCATTGTTTCCATATTCTTAGCTTGAGTAGATACTACACCCATCATATTTTCCATTAGTTTTTCCCATTTTTCAACTCCTTCTGCAGGTTGAGTTGAACTTTGAGTTACTGGTATACTTTGAGTGGTATGTTGAGGATAGGATCTAGGTAACGATTGTAAATTCTGATTAGATGTATCTTCTTGATAAACTTGATTCCTATATGGGACTGGATATGGCGGTTGTCCTTGCTTACTAGGGTTTTCAGACCATCGATAAGTAGGATGATCTCTTCTAATAGCATTAAACGAGTTTGAATATGCATTGTTCAAATTCTATCTTTCTTTGAAAAAACTCACCTCCTCTCTTGAATATCCCGTTGGTTCTTCAATTCCTAATGGCATATTATCCTGATTTGAGTATTCAGTTGGTGTACTATTTTCTGAACTTCGGTTTTTTTTCGATTGTAGGCCATCAAATTTCCTACTCAAATTTTCTAAATGTGCTAGAACTTCCGTGTTAGATGTACATTCTCCTGCAAAAGCTACTTTTCTGGTGCAAGAACCGGTTTCCCACATTCTGTTATTTTTGGAAATCTTTTCTATAGCATCGTAAACTATTTGAGCTTCACTCATCATTAAAGAACCACCACATGCATGATCTACATCAGCACGTGAGTCTTTCCTTAATTTACGACAGAAAAGTTGAATTTGCATATCTAAGGAATAACCATGATCGGGACAGGCTCTTAACAACTTTTTAAATCTTTCCCAGGCATTCCCAAGTGTTTCTTCAGATCCTTGTCTAAAGTTAGCAACCTCGACTTTTAATTCCAAATTTAGTCAGAGTGAAATATTGTTTGAAATTCAGTTTGAATCTCCTCCCAACTAGTAAGTGAATGATGTGGAAGAGACATAAACCAATCTCGGGCTCGTCCTTTTAGAGAAAAAGGAAACATAGTCATCCTCGTCAATTCCTTATGAGCACCTTGACTTTTGGCTGTATTGCATAGTTCTTCAAAAAGATAGAGATGATGATGTGGATCTTCATCATCCTCTCCTAGGAATTGGGCTCTTGCGTCAATTAAACCAAAAGATGAGATTTAATCTCAAATTATTCGCTCCTTCATTGGGTAAAAGTATGGGATTATTAGTCCGGTTTCTTCTTATGGTTTGATCACGAGATAGGTCGGGTTTGGTGGGTTATTTCGATTATTCTGGTTCCGATTTCGATTATTTCTATTATTATTAGGGTTAAATGGGTTTTGTCCATGCCTGGAGCATGATCTAGCCTCTGTTCATTTGTTTCATCACTAGTTTTGACCATTCTCGTATTTTGTTTGAAGATGATTCTTGGTCGAGATTTCACTGACTAGTATGACCACGTTTACTCTTAACTGCCTTTCGTAAGTGTTTATGTCAGGCTTATAAGGAGTGAGTGGGGCCTTACCACTTCTGGTCATCAACTAATGAAAATAGAAAATAAACACGAATTGATAGGTAGTAAAATTGGTAACTTACCTATAAGGTAAGTACCAACGAAAAATAAAATAGAAATGAGATAAGAAAAGTGTTGACTTATTCTCGAGAATTTTGAGCTAATACAAGTAGTAACCATAGACACATAAAAAAGAAATTAGCGACGTTCCCCGGCAACGGCGCCAGAAATCTGACAGCTGCCTTTCGTAGTGCTAAACCAGTCCTTAACCGACAGTGTATCGGGTCAAACTGTAGTGCTAGTATGGTGAGTCAGAGTGTCGAATCCTCAGGGAACTTGGTAATTCTTCTAAGTGTGGTTAAACACCAAAGAGCTGTTATTAACTCGATCTAAATCGCAATTTTATAACACAGATCACTACTATTCTAGTCAACATAAAATAAATGCGTAATTTAAAAGTTATTCTAATATAATATATATAGATATATAAATATATATAGATGTACATAGATTGCAAAGTATATATATAGATATAAATATATAGATACCAATATATAGAACTAGACAGAAAATTTTATAGAACTAGCCAAAATTTATATAATTGATTTATACCATCTTTTCCAGTAAACGGAATATGCTCGATCTTTCCTTTTATTTTAGGTCCAATTGAGTAAATGAAACGGTGCACTCCTGAGGTTAACAATTCCTCCTCACACGAGCGTATGAAATTGTCATATGTCATTGTCATCAGTTTAATCTCCACAACTGCCCCATGCTAATCTCAGTTAGTCTCGAACAGTAGTGAGTACAAATCTACCCCGGATAAAAGAGGTTATTCCGTTTGTCAGACGGCCGATGTTATTCAAAAGGCTCCGGTTGTCAGGCGGATCGATTTAACTTTCCGGTGTTAGTTTTAATTAAATTGTTGATTTTAACATTATTATGATCTCGAGCACAATTTTAATAAGATTAATCTTTCCCAAGACAAATCGCCCGGGTAGGAAATAGGATTCCGTTGTCACGCTTTAGACGGCCAATTTTACCCTCCGGTTTTTCTATCTTTTATCTCATATCCTAACTTCTGCGGTGGGTTCATCGTTAGGTTATATGGTGCGATTCATCTTGGTTAATTACGTCAATCCGAATATTATCAATACGTTCTGAGAATGAAAAAGATTCAATTAACTCAATTTTAGTCAATTTTACTTAGACGACATTCCTTTACCAAAAGATCGAAATAAAAGATTACATAACTTTGGCTAGTTATTAGAGTTAGCCTAAAAACATTATAACAACGAAAAGATAAAAACAAACATAAATACTTAAGAAAAGTTACCCGATACAAATCTTTGAATCGAGTTGTATTCTTCCGGACATTACAACGACTTCAACAACACCGAACTTCGATAATTTCTCGAGCATTACAACGATACTACGAGATTATTATTTTTGGCTTAAGGCCTATTTACAACTACTAAATTAAAAAGAAAAATAGAAGGAGAATATATATATATATATATATATATATATATATATATATATATATATATATATATATATATATATAGTGATATATATATATATATATATATATATAGTGATCGATAGTGATCGGCACAAAATTCTCCTTCTATTTTTCTTTTAGTAGTAATAATAGAAAAACAGATATATATCGTAGTTGGTAATAATATATATGAAATGTTAATCTTTATAATTGGTACATCCGTTTTTGTTTGCAAATGAGCTCCTTTTATAGACAAAGGTTCTTGGGCCGGACCGGTCCGAGATCAAGCCGGATCGGTCCGGACTAATGATTACTTCCACCTCCTGATTGCAATCAGCATGTGCGGTGATATATAATTATAATTATATATAATTATTAAACTTCTAAAATTCATATCTCGAGTTCTGGACCTCCAAAAATCATGATTCAAGCGGCATCGGAAAGCTCTCGGAAAAATCTACAACTTTCGTGAAGAACTCTTCTTCAGATAACGTCGTTTTGATGAGCCATTCGTTTGTCGAAGACATTTCTCGATTACCACTTAACCAAATTGATTGGCCACTTGACCACTTAAGCTATTCAATTGATCATTTAAGCTCGTGGCACTCTCTAAATCATTCCAAAGATATGATTATACTTCACCATGTCGATTCTCGGGGTCTCGGCTTATAAATCTGCAATAAAATACCACAAATACCCACGTAAATCTGACACGACACTCCGATTTACTAAAATCGGCACAAAATTACAACTTTTTACTATTATTACTACTAACTACTCTAAATTATAAAGATTAACATTTCATATAATTTATACCATAATTTCATATATTTTATATAGAATTCGTTGATAAAACATAATAATATAACGTATATTTAATCATATAAAAGTAGTTTATCACCAGCTCCACCACAAACAACAGTTCTTGACACACAAAAGTGCTTCACTGTCTTCAGTAGATTTTTTGTAAAATAAAGTTTGAATCAAGTAAGTGATTCAGCTTTCAGCAGCTTGATTAGGATGATATGATCAGCAGCTTGGATTCTTTAAGTGTGTAAACTTGATGTAGCTTGATAACAGATTACACTTGAAGAAGTTTACTGGATCAGTAGCTTTAAGTTCAGTAGGGTCAGCAGGGTGACTTCTTGATAAGAATCTGAAGCTCAAGATAATCTGTTGTTTTTCTCTCAAAAATCATCATTTGTTTCTGTATCAGGGGTCATCTATTTATAGGTGAGAATCCTTGTGACCTATGTTTGAAATTCAAACATAGCCATTTCAGATTTGTCCCATCTTGACTTGCTTTCTGTCCCTATACATAGTACGGACACTGTTAGTTTACTTTTTGACAGTTTTCAGACTGTTCACCCTTTGACTTGTATCCATTGGATAAACCTCTGTTTCTTTCCAACGTCCCTTTAATCTTAGCCATTGATTTTTTGACAAAACCAAGAGTTGTTATCTGTCATTTTCCTTGTAATCTTCCAATGTAACCTTTGATTAAATCAAAATATATGTTCAGCAGTTTCCTGTGTATGTAAGTCTGCTGAAATACATATCAGTCAGCTGATCCAAAGTTGCCGTGTTTATAAAATACTGCAGCTGACTTCTCTTATATCCAACACTTTAATATGAAGTTAGATTACACCATTTTGATCATAACTAAGTTCCAATCACCACTTAACTTATGGAACTTAGACCTAGTACACAAGGTATATGCAATCAGTTTAGGTTATCACAGACTTCCCTAAATTCTGATTTCATATCCTTGACTTTAAATACTAAGTTTGATCCCTTAGCCTTCAATAACTGAGTTTGAACCCTCATCCTTCAGTCTTCAGCAGGTTCCTAAACTAGTCTACTGACTCAGGTACCCTACTGATCTAGACAGGTCTGCTGATGAAAGTCAGCTGATCATTTACAGTGCTTGTTTGATCAAACATATACAAGATCAAACTCTAATATGCCTATACATTTGATCTAGACATTTTTTGCCTTTTCTCTATAACAGTTAGTCTGGCACTCATCACTAAAACTTAAAATAAGTCCAACAATTTCCCCCATTTTGGTGATGATGCCAATACCCTCCTTACAGCAAAGCAAAAAGAGTAAAAACAAAAACAGAACAAATTCAGTCATTTCTCATTATAACACATTGTTCAAAAGATATTACAATCTAGATTCAAGCAAAAATAAAAGCAAGTGTAAGTATCTTTGATCTAGTTCCTTCTTTCCCTTTCCTGTCTTTCCTTCTCTTGCTGCTCATGATATTCCCTTATTTCTCTAACCATATCTCTCATCCATTGATTCTCAAAAAGAGAAAAATCAATAAGGGGATTCACTTCCTTCCACCATTTCCATGCCTCAGGTAGAGTAAGATTGATTTGGTGTACTCTAAAACCTAAACGCATGTATAACTGTTTGAACTCATCAAGTGAATCTCTTGCTGATGTAGTAGGTAGACTCCTTCCACCTCTACCACCTCTTCCACCTCTGTGTGAAGATCTTAAGACTTTAACTCTTGCTTCCCAAAACTTAAGTCCCAAAAAGGAATTTAGTCCTTCATGGAAACCCTTGTCATGGTAAGGTCTTCTCTTGTTATAGTAAAGCTTCTTGTATTCCTTGAAAAGATCAGCAGTCAGTGAAAGTCTGCCAGGTGCTGGTTCTCTGAAAGCATTGGTGTCACCCTCTCATTTCTTCTGTGTAAAGATTCTAGCAGCCTCTTTTGCTACTACTGTTTGGCTCTCTTCCCCCTTATTGACATCATCAACAAAACGGGACAACAGACCATGAACACTCTCTTGTGTGATCACCAAGTTGTTTAGTTGACCCTCCATGATTTCAGTTCTAGTGTCAACTGCAGTGATCCTTTCTTGCATTGTCTGCTCCAGTAGATTGATCCTCTCAGTAAACTTAGGATCCAATCCAGCAGGGTGAAGTGTTCCAGCAGGTTCAGCCTCAGCAGGCTTGGGTGCCTCAGCAAGTTTGTCAAGTTTCTGTTGGATGGAGGCAAACTGTTCTTTCAAGAACTTCTCCTTTATTGTATTGCCTTGTCTAATTCCTTTCACATCTAGAGCAAGGTCAGCAAGAGCATATTGAGTGGAAGTAATGTTGGAAGCAACTGTTTCAGTAGTTCTTCCTCTATTTTCCACCAAGTTCATTAAATCTTCAAATCTCTGCTCTTGTCTGTCAAGTTGAGTTCTTAGTCTTGTGATGTCATTTCTGACTGCCCTCAACTCATCCAACACTTGTGCTGGTACCCCACCAGCCATATGTCCAGCTGCTTCATCAGCAGGCTCTTCCACATTGTATTTGTTAGGAAATCACTAGTTTAACGCAGCAGAATTTAAAAATTTGATTTCCTTTTTCTAGATCGTTCTTCGTTTAATGCAATAAACACGTTAAGTAGTTTGACGGTTATACCTTAGATGATAAGATCGTTGCTTTGACCGTCAACGGAGAGTAGTTCAGTGCGTAAGCCGTCCACGCGTCCGGCCTCTATCGCTAATCCACACGAACCCCTTGCCGGAATCCTCCTTGGATTGCTATCGAAAAACTCCGGTTGCTAGACCGGCCTTTTTCTTCCCTCACAAACTCACTATAGGTTGCTCTCTATTTTACACAAGAACTATGAGCTCTTGCAATTGTGATGTACAAAAGAGCTTGACACCCACTTCCTTTATATAGGCAAAGTGGCGCCCCATATGGTGTGGAGGAGAATAAAACATTTTCCCAATAAAATAAGAAAAATATTCTAGATTGATTTATCTCTTTTATTATAATTAATTTTGCCAATATCTCATATTGAATATAATTATCTTATTACCATAAATCTATTTTTCCAAAATCAATTAATATCTCATATTAATATTATGGTAATCTTATTAATTAAAGTGCACAATCCAAGTGTATCTTATACACTTAAATGTGGCGCCCCAATAGTCAAAAGATTGACTTCCGGAATATTCTTTCATTAATATATCTGTATATAATTAATATCTTGTATTTTATTTATTCATAATAAATAAATACCACCATATTAATTTACCACTATAACCTTTATAGTCTAGAGATAAACTTTCATTATTTGGTTATCAACTATAACCGCATTTTAATCCGACTCGATGTTCATATGTGTGTGACCCGATAGGCTTCCGAATATGTTGGCCGTAGACACAAAGTGAAAATTACTAAAATGCCCTTCATGCCTAACGATCACGGGATATCGTCTAGCAACACACCGTGACCTCCAATCATCGGAAGAGTCAAAAGCAATGACTACTACCTTTCATGTGAAGCAGTTACCGTGTAACTTACAATCCTATCGCTGTAATAATATCCATACGATCGTATCTCGAGTGTCAATACATTAACGATCGTATCTTATAATATGGATATCATGCTCTCTCGGGATAACGTATTTACTCCCACTTTGCAAAGATTCTCGAGAGCTAGACATTCCTTATAAGAAGGCCATTTCGGATATTCGATCCCAATCATAGGATACACGATTCCCGGATGACCAATCATGTATACTCCGCATGCTTCAATATCATACCCAATCACTACCGCATGATCGCCCCGTGGCTAGGGGAAATCTCAATAGTGTCAAAGCATGACAATCCACACCATGATGCCATGAAGACTCCGGTCAAAAGGATAATTACACAACCGCCACATAGTGTGACATTTAATGTAAGTGGTTAGTCTAACGTACGCATTCTCTAATACACGTCTACGTACAGTCCAAGTGTCCCTACACTTCGATAGACGAGATCTATCACTATCTTCTAAAAGATAGAAGACATCCAATACGTGCTAGTCTGATTATACTATCAATGTCCCATTTGATAATATGTAAGACTAGAGACATTTAAGTACCAACCTTGTTATAGTGATTAGAGATCTCATCAACCATAATCACTATCATGGTTTCTCTATCACAGATTGATACTAGGGATGTTACTATATATATACAACAAATAATATGAAGACAAACAATATAATAACATAAGTGCTTTTATTAATCATAATAAAGTTATTACATGAACTAAATAAACTGTAAATGACCCGACCCGGTCGGATCCGGTCCAACCCGATTGGGTTTAGGACACCTTTCCAACAGTATTGTGCCCTCTGTCTGCTGACAACCATGGCCCTACTCATTTCCCTTCCAGCAGGGGCAGGACCTTCTTCAACCATAGCACCAAGAATATCCTCCATAATTGGATCTTGTGCAGGTTCCTCAAAAATTGGTACAAATGCATGTTGAGGTTCAGCAGCAATAGGTTCTTCCTCAGGCATTTGAAACTCCTCATCACTGAAGTCATAGTCCAGCAGCTGTTCATCCTCATCAACCATAGTAGTCTGCTGACTATCCTTCCCTTCAGTGACCTTTCCTCCAGCAGGCTCTACTACAGCAGCCTGTTCTTCACCAACAGTAGGTGTTACCTCCAAACCCAATGAGAGCTCCAACATTTGTCCAGGTGCTGTTTGGTCCTCAACAACCTGTACCACCTGTTCCGACCTTTGTTCAGGTGATGTTTGAACCTCAGCATCCTGAACCTCCTCAAAATGTGATGGTGATTTTCCAAAACCCATCAACATGTCCAACCTCTATCCAATCACTGTCTGTTCCTCAGTGATTAGGACTCTCTCTTCCACACAAATAAAAGGAAAAACTGCCATGTTTTCCTCTAGGAATCCTCCAGCATCAGCAATCTTCTATAGATCCTCAGCAGATTTAGAGATAGTGCCCTGAGTATCATCCACTCTTGATATTGAACTGAATCTTCAGAACTGATATCAGGTTCACTATATGCAATAACATTCTCTTCATCCAAATCTTCAGTCTGCTGATCCTCAGGATTCATATCAGCCTGCACAGCCTTGAATGCATCAGATGTGCCAACCATCCTGTTACCTCTAAGGTTTATGCCATCATTGATAAGAGCCTCCAAATCATCTATGGTGAGATCTTCCAGATCCTCATCCATTTGACTTGTCTGCTGGCCCTCAGCAGATTTGCCAGCATTAGTGGACTGTTCTACACTTGGTTCATTTATCATAGCAGTTCCACTGGCTTCTCCTTGATGTGGGGGATGACCATCATTAGAATTAGATGATGATGAATCATCACTATTTGGTCCATCCCTAGGAGTCTTGAACATAATACCTTTTTCTCCCTTCTCTTTTTCAATAATTTCCATCAACCTCATTTCCAGCAGGGAGGTATCAACCAAGTCAAGCAAATTATCCACTCCTAACTTTTCAAAGGCCCACTCCTCAAAGTCTGTCATAGGCTCAGCAGCTGATTTTTGTCTCTTGTAAAATCCAAACTTCCATTGAAAGTAATCAGCAACCAGCAGGAGTGTAGGATCAACATACCCTTCCTTCTTTTTCTTTTCTTTTCTTTCAAAGGGCATAGTTGGCTTTCTAGGAGCAGTATTTCCACTTTGTTGACCTCCAAAGGTCTCAAAAAGCAGATTCAGAGTTTCCTCAACAGATGCTTCTAGGTTAGTAGGTTTCTCAGGTTGTACATTTGTACCTACCACCTCCATCTGCTCCACACTTGGTTCCCCCTGACTTACATGCTCATCAGCAGGGTTAGCAACATATTGCTCTTCCCCCTGAACTATTTCAGAAATGGCAGGGTCTTGTGCTGTTATATCAATATCCACAGCAGGTGCAGACTCAATAGTCTGCTGTGATTCTTCAGTAGGCTCAGCAGGTTGCTCAACAACAACCTCTCCAGTTCCAGTAGGCTTAACAATTTTTAGAGGCTCACATTCAATAGCCTCCCCTTCTACTTCTTCCCGCTGTTCTTCAAGGATCCTCAATTCCTTGCATTTTCCATGCTTCTTTTTCTTTGCAATTTCCTTCATTCTCTTGGAAAGTTGCTCAGATTCAACTTCAGCAGCTTTCCTCTTTCTGTTGTATTCTTTCTGTTGTTCTCTCAAAATTTCAGCAGCAGACTTCTTCTTTGTAACTGCAGCAGGGTCAGTAACCTTAATTTCAACTGGACCCTCAGTAGACTCATCAGTCTCTGCTGTCTGCTTCCTTGTTTTCCTAGGCTGTAGCATCTCTGTGATTTTTTTGGTGTCAGTAGCCTTCCTTTTCTCAGCAATTTTCTTGGGTGCAGCAGAATTAACAACTTCCTTAACCTGCTCACCACCAGCACCATCATCTCCATCATTATCACTTTCGGTTGCTTCAGCATCCACATCTTCATGCTTTTGCAGATGATGATTAACAGTTCAATCTTGAGTCCTGATAAAGTATCAAGGCTTCCACTGAGTCCCAAAATGTTCTTTGCTATTATCTTACTCAGCAGGTTGTACTCCATTCCTATATGCTTCACATTGATGCTCAGTGATGATTTAATAGAATCATTGGTCTTTATTATGTCAACAAAATCCAATTTTGACAGTCCCATTTCTTCAGGATTAGTTGGAGCATCGTTTACAGGTGCAAAACCAAAAGCTTCCCTCAGCAGGTTTGAGGAAACTTCAATCTCCTGGCCATTCACTGTTGTAGTGAATGCCTCTCTTCCTTCTCTTATCACAATGTTTCTCCAGAAATTAACAATATTTGTGTAAGATATTCTTTCCAGTCTTATGTTGAGGACATCTTCCAATCCTTCTTATCTTCTGATTCTTCTACCAATATTGATAGCCAACACAGTTTTGTTAGCATCAACAACAAAGCCTCTGACACTTTGGCTTGTTCCAATGTGAATATCATCCTTATCTGCCATTATTGATGAATAAGATGAAGAAGATAGCTTTCAAATATGTGTTCACACGGTATATTTGCAGAAAAAATCAATCTGAAAGTTGTAAGTATCCTCTATGTATATGTCTGTATATATAGGGATAGTCAGTTGAGAGTGTCAGATAATGCACTGTACACGTACTGTAGCATTAACCATGATTAAATTTGAATAAATGAGATCTTGCCACGTGTCCCATAACTGACCCATAAAGAGTTGTAACCGTTCGATCGTGTAACTACGGTTATTAAGATAAGATAAATCTCCCGGTATTTTGCTTTTTGACTTTTGTTAAAGTTTGACTGTAACGTATGCCTCAGCAGACTTTGCCATCAGTAGGCTTGGCTCAGCAGCCTGCTGACATAATGTCTCAGCAGCCAGCTGACAATGTCACTCTGTTGATCTTCAATTCTTCTTGTTTTGTCCAATTGATAATACAGAATGAAGTTTAATACCAATGACTGATCTGTCAAGTGAGCTCAACCAACAGGACAAAGACCAATCCCCTTGGCAACTTCATTTGCTCAATTGTTCAAACATAATTAAGTACATGGAATTTTTGATACCAATGACTAATCTGCTAAGTGAGCTCACCCAACATAGCAAAGACTAATCCCCTTGGTGAATTCCAGTACATTGCTGATTATAGGTGTATCAGTCAACTTTTATAATTCCAAGTTCTGTCCTTAACTTAGCAAATCTTTCACTATCCAATGGTTTTGTGAAAATATCAGCAAGTTGATCTTCAGTAGGGATGTAAAGAACCACCACATCCTTCTTTTCAACATGATCTCTTATAAAATGATGTCTCACATCAATGTGCTTGGTTCTTGAGTGCAAAACAGGATTTTCTTTGATTGCAATTGCACTTGTGTTGTCACACATTATAGGAATTTCTCTTTCTTCAATTCCATAATCCCCTAACTGTTGTCTTAACCAAAGTATTTATGCACAGCAACTTCCAGCAGCAATATATTCAGCATCAGCAGTAGAGGTTGATATTGAGTTCTGTTTCTTACTGAACTAGGAAACTAGTCTATTTCCCATCAACTGACAGGTTCATGTGGTGCTTTTTCTATCAATCTTGCATCTTGCATAATCAGAATCTGAGTAGGATATAACCTTGAAGCTTCCATATTTTGAATACCATATTCCTACATCCAAAATCTCTTTTAGATGCTTGAGAACTCTTTTGACTGCAGCTAGATGACTTTCCTTAGGTTTGGATTGAAATCTTGCACAAACACCTACAACAAATGATATATCAGGTCTGCTGGCAGTAAGGTACAGCAGACTGCCTGTCATCCTTCTGCATAAGGTATGATCAACATCTTTGCCTTCTTTGTCTTCATCCAATCTAATGTTTGTACTCATAGGAGTTGATACCTTGGTGCTATTTTCCATACCAAATTTCTTCAGCAGCTCCTTGGTATACTTGGTTTGATGAATGAAGATTCCATCTTTCATTTGTTTGACTTGCAATCCCAAAAAGTAGTTCATTTCTCCCATCATACTCATTTGGAATTTACTTTTCATCAGATTAGCAAACTTCTCACATAGTAATTCATTTTCAGAACCAAAAATTATGTCATCAACATAAATCTGTACCAGCAGGGTGCTGTCTCCTTCATTGATTCTGAAAAGAGTCTTGTCAATGGTACCTTTGGTAAAACCATTGTCCACCAAGAATTGAGATAGGGATTCATACCATGCTCTTGGTGCATGTTTCAAACCATAAAGTGCTTTATTGAGTCTGTACACTTTATCTTCTTGATCTTTAACTTCAAAACTAGGAGGTTCCTGAACAAAGACCTCCTCTTCCAGAATGCCATTCATAAAAGCACTTTTGACATCCATCTGATATACTTTGAAGTTTTTATAAGCAGCATATGCCAAGAATAATCTTATAGCTTCCAGTCTTGCAACAGGGGCATATGTCTCATCAAAATCTATTCCTTCTGCTTGAGAATAGCCTTTTGCTACTAGTCTGGCCTTGTTTCTTACAATGGTACCAGATTCATCCAATTTTTTTTTTTGTATACCCATTTTGTACCAATTATATTTGCATGATTAGGCCTTTCCACTAGTGTCCAAACTTGATTTCTTTCAAATTCATTCAGTTCTTCTTGTATAGCAATTATCCAATCTGGATCTGATATTGCTTCTTCAACAACTTTAGGTTCCATTTGAGATAGAAAACAAGTAAACATTGCTTCTAATTGTCTTCTAGTCCTCACACCTTGCTGTATATTGCCAATAACTTGCTCAGCAGGGTGATCCCTTAACCATTGAGGATTTTGGTTAGTTTGATTCTCAGGAACATCATCTTCAGTAGGGTCTGCTGTTGCTTCAGCAAGGGGTTCAGCAGATCCTTGAACTGCCTCAGTTGTTGCATCAGTAGTGTTACCAGCAGGGTGTTCAGCAGGGGCAGAGTCAGAAACCTTTAACTCATTTATCCTTACCAAAACATCAACACATTCTGGATCAGTGACTTGTTGATTCTCAGCAGGTTCTGAAGCTTCATCTTCCATTCCAGTGAACTTAGGTTCATCAAATACAACATGTATTGTTTCTTCATGTTTCAGTGTCCTTTTATTCAGTACCCTGAATGCCTTGCTGACAGAAGAATATCCCAAGAAGATTCCTTCATCTGATTTTGGTTGGAATGTCTTCAATTGCTCCTTATGATTTAATATAAAACATTTTCTTCCAAATGGATGGAAATAAGATATGTTAGGTTTCCTTCCATTCCAAATCTCATAAGGTGTCTTCAGCAGCTTCTTGTTCACTGAGGTCCTGTTTTGTGTATAGCATGCTGTATTAACTACTTCAGCCCAATATCTTTCAGGTAATAATGCTTCACAAATCATAGTTCTTCCTGCTTCTTTTAAAGTTCTGTTTCTTCTTTCAGCAACCCCCTTTTGCTGAGGTGTACCAGCAGCATCCAGTTGGTGTAGCACACCATTCTGCTCACAATATTCTCTTATAACTTTATTGAGAAATTCAGTACCCTTGTCTGATCTGATCTTCACTACTGTCAAACTTTTCTCATTTTGTAATCTCTTCAAAAGTTCAGGCATCTTTTGAAGTGTTTCACTTTTCTTGTTCATGAAAACTACCCAAGTGTATCTTGAATAATCATCCACAACCACTAAAGTGTACTTCTTTCCTGTCACACTTGTTGGTGTTACTGGTCCAAAAAGATCCATGTGCATCAGTTCCAAAACTCTTTTTGTTGATTGCTTAGTTTTTGACTTGAAGCTTGATTTTGTTTGTTTACTTTGCTGACATGCATCACATATAGCATCCTTTTTGAATGTGATCTCTGGTAAGCCAATCACCAGTTTCTTCTTCACCAACTGATTGATATCATCAAAATTTAGATGATTTAACTTCTTATACCATAACCAATTAAGTTCTGACTTGGTATGCACAATCAGGCATGTCTCTGGCATGTCATAAAACTATCCAGTGCTCAGTAGGTTGTAGTGTAGTCCTTCCACAAATGCCACATTCCTGATTGTTAATCCATTTCTCACAAGTGTGACATATCCTCTTGTATATCCTGGTGTGTTTTTGTTGCCAAAATTCACTCTTAGACCATCCTTTGCCACAAAATTTGACAAACAATGCTTATTCTTTGTCATATGTCTGGAACATCCACTGTCAAAGTACCAGACACCCTACAAAACAAAGTTAATGTATTTTAGGTACCCAAAACTGTTTGGGTCCATGATGGTCAGTGGTAAGCATGACCCTTGGCAAGTTTCCATAAGGTCTTCTTTGAAAGGTTTCATACTTTTGTTCATACATGTATTCTACACATGCATAAGGTCTAACATTTGGTTGTGTAGGACACACATATGCTTTCTAACCTTTTGGTATATAATGCTGTTTAGAGTGATTTCTGTTGTTAGAAGCACCAGCATAACCATAGGTTTGCTGTCTGTTAGGAGCATCCCTGTAATATGGAGTCTCTTTGAGGTCTTATATAATTCTCTCTTTGAGTCCTCTCATTGATTCCATTCTTTGAGGTTTTACCATAGCAAGATGGTTATATCTGTTGTTTCTAGCGGTAAAGAAACAGGAATATTCCAATCATCATCAGTAGGGAATAATCTACCTTTCCCTTGAGATAAGTATCCCTTGAATGATTGACATTTTTAGGTTTAGGATTCTTATCCTTAGAATATTTCTGATTTCTACCTTTTTGTGGTCCAGCAGACTTGGTATCAGGTCTGCTATCAGCAGGTCTGGAAGGTACAACAGTCCTACTTTTGGATTTATTCCTTTTGTAGGTGTTGTTGACCTTTTTGACTTCTGATTTTGCTCTCTTGAATTCTTCTCAGTAGGCTTTACTGCCTCAACAACCTTTTTGGGAGTTGGATCTAGTGCATGCACAAACTTAGGACCAATTCTGGTAATAGCAGTAACCTTAATGGATCCACTCTTATTAGATTGTTGAGTTTCAAATCCAAGGCCTGTTCTATCACCATAAGGCTTTCCAGATTTGAATTCAGTGGAGGAACAAGATTGTTCAGCAGATTCAACAGCTACTGAATGTACAGCAGACTTGTGTTGATTCTGTCCAAACTCCTTTTCCTTACCCTTGAGAATTCTTAATTCAGCTTTTAATCTTTCAATTTCTGATTGAAGAGCTTCTTTTCAACCTTCACAATCTCATAACTGTGATTGTATTATCCTCGATTTATTAAGGGTGGCATCCAAAGTTTCTTCATTGTCGAATTTTTAGGATTTGAACCACAAGTTAATTCACAATCACTTTCAAAGCAGGAGTGTTTATAGATACATAATTGTATACCTCCTCTGTTTCATCCATATTTGCCATTAAAGCATAATCATCCATATCAAACAACAAGTGCAGATCATTAGATTCATTTCCTTTTCGATTCTACTTCATATCTGATTCATCTTCAGCAACCAAAGCTTTCTTGCCGATCTTCTTTGTTGACTTTTGCTCTTGATGAGGCCTGAACAATCAGGTCTGAAAAGTCCAAGCTTCTTGCAATTGAAGCAAAGATAATCAGTTCCTTCTTCATTTTAGTTCAGATGATCCAGTTTGAAGTGTCCTGGTTTCTTGCATTGATAGCACAAGTAATCATTGTCTTTCTTGGATTCTTCCTTCTTCTTTTCATTAAACTTCTTTGTGAAATTTCTTGGAGAACCCCTTTCATTTTTCATCATTCTGATTTTCTTGCTCAGTAGGGCAATTTGTTCTTGCATCTCATCCAGTAGGCCATCTTGAGCTCCTGATGTTTCTTCTTGATGTGTAGCAGCCAATGCAGTTGGTCTTTGTTCTTCTTTTTCAGTCTCAGGTACAAGTTTCTTACTTAATTCATAGGCCTTGAGAGATCAAAACAGCTTTGAAGGTGTCCTCTTCATGTAGACTTCTCATTTCTTCTATGGCAGTCACCTTCATCTCCCAAACTTCTTTTGCGGGTAAAGCTTCCAAAATTTTTGAATTGATTTCTTCTTTTGAGTACTTTACACTCAGCAGGGTGAGTTCATCCATGATTGCATTGAATCTTGACTCTATTTGTTCAATAGTTTCATTTGGTTTCATTTTGAACTCCTGGAACTTCTTCTTTGCCACACTGATCTTGTTCTTCTTGATTGCATCAGTGCCTTCACAGATTAATTGCAACTTATCCCATTGTTCTTTTGCAGTCTTGCAATTCTTCACTTTAATGTACATATTGCTATCTAAGGTTCTGTATATGATATCAATAGCAATATTGTTGGGGTTTGCTCTTTTTCTATCTTCAGCATTCCATTCTCTTTTTGGCTTTGGAATGTACTGAGTTTGATTATCCACAGTTATAGCTTTTGTGATTTCCAGTGGTCCATCAGTCAGCACATCCATCATCTCATCATGTGTTGCAGCTAGAAAGCCTGCATACAACGTTTATACTCATCAAAATGTTCTAAAGAACACATCAACATTGTTCTAGCATACTTGTTGTTATCCATGATGCAAAGCTTTGAAAATCAGAAACTTGAAAAAGTTTTCAAAGTGTTTTCACAAGCACAACAAGTAGGATTATTTCAGAACAGAAGCACTGCTCCGATACCAATTGTTGGTCCCTTGAAAAGGCTTTGGTTAAGTTTAGAGGGGGGGTGAATAAACTTAACCCTTAAAACTTTTGGAGTTAACAAACTCAGCAACTTCAAAGACCTGGCCGATTGCTCGAGAGTCTGCTTGACACTCGATGAGTCACGATCGTTGATTTTTCTGAGTTTGTTGCAGCGGAATATATTCAAATTAAGCCTTATAACTTGTTGTTAAAATATGATACCAAGTATTATATACTCAGTAGTGTATGTGTGTGATTCAGTTGCTAGTTTAGTAGGTTGATGTGTTAAATATACTAATGCAGAATGTAAGTGCAGAAAGTAAGTAGGCAATTTTTATAGTGGTTCCAGGTGGTGTAATCTTGTCAGTCCACTCTTCTCCTGTGATGTTGGAGGTAATCCACTAGAGATCCTTGAGGTAGCAGTTACAAAAATCCCTAAGTTGTTTGTCTTTCACCAATGACTATGGCTTCACAAACTGAACACTTGGAACAGGTAGGATTGTTGCTCCAAAGTCTTCCACTGGTCCTTGAAGGGTAGGATTGCCTCTTCACCAGCTCCACCACAAACAACAGTTCTTGACACACAAAAGTGCTTCATTGTCTTTAGTAGATTTCTTGTAAAAGAAAGTTTGAATCAAGTAAGTGATTCAGCTTTCAGCAGCTTGATTAGGATGATATGATCAGCAGCTTGGATTCTTCAAGTGTGCAAACTTGATGTAGCTTGGTAACAGATTACACTTGAAGAAGTTTACTGGATCAGTAGCTTTAAGTTCAGTAGGGTCAGCAGGGTGACTTCTTGATAAGAATCTGAAGCTCAAGATAATCTGTTGTTTTTCTCTCAAAAATCATCATTTGTTTCTGTATCAGGGGTCATCTATTTGTAGGTGAGAATCCTTGTGACTTATGTTTGAAATTCAAACATAGCCGTTTCAGATTTGTCCCATCTTGACTTGCTTTTTGTCCTCAGACATAGTAATCGACGCTGTCGATTTACTTTTGTGCTTTTCACACTGTTCACCCTTTGACTTGTATCCATTGGATAAACCTCTGTTTCTTTCCAACGTCCCTTTAATCTTAGCCATTGATTTGTTGACAAAACCAAGAGTTGTTATCTGTCATTTTCCTTGAAATCTTCCAATGTAACCTTTGATTCAATCGAAATATATGTTCAGCAGGTTCCTGTGTATGTAAGGCTGCTGAAATACATATCAGTCAGCTGATCCAAAGTTTCCATGTTTATAAAACACTGCAGCTGACTTCTCTTATATCCAACTTTTTAATATGAAGTTAGATTACACCATTTTGATCATAACTATGTTCCAATCACCACTTAACTTATGGAACTTAGACCTTGTACACAAGGTATATGCAATCAGTTTCGGTCATCACAGACTTCCCTAAATTCTGATTTCATATCCTTGACTTTAAATACTATGTTTGATCCCTTAGCCTTCAATAATTGAGTTTGAACCCTCAGCCTTCAGTCTTTAGCAGGTTCCTAAACTAGTCTACTGACTCAGGTACCCCTCTTGATCTAGGCAGTCTGGCGATGAAAGTCGGTGACCATTTCTGATGCTTGTTTGATCAAACCTATACAAGATCAAACTCTAATAAGCCTATACATTTGATCTCGACATCTTTTTGCCTTTGCTCTATAACAGCTAGTCTGGCACTCATCACTAAAACTTAAAATAAGTCCAACAATATGTATATATATATATATTAAAGCCGTGAGTTCCAGAAAAGACATGGAAATTTCCAGAAATTGGAAAATCTGGTTGTGTCAGGCCTGACACTTGCAAATCAGGTTGTGCTTTTTCTGACATGGAAAATCATGTAAACGTAAGGATCCTTACGTTCAAACGTAAGGATTCTTACGTTCAAACGTTAGGAATTTTAAATACAAATCTGATAAGAAAAACACTCCTTACGTTTAAACGTAAGGAATTTACGTTTAAACGTAAGGAAATTGTACTAGATGGCAATTAAGGCTGTTGGTAGATGGCAATTAAGGTTGTTGTACAGGTACTTGTTTCAGCATACACCACATGAACGAGCCCATTTCTCTCATTCCTTCAAATTCTTTCAAGTTAATCTCAAACTTCTAACCACTTCTTCATCTTTCAAGTCTATTTCTTCATCATTCAAGTGCTCAAATTGGTAAGTTTTTGCTATGTAATTTTTCTTAATTCAAGTGCTCAATGTGATTATTTATTTATATTGTAGTAATGATATGTATTTAACCGAAATGTGTATTTTAAGTAGGTTGTTTATGTAATGTTTATACATCTAAGTAGTGCATGTGTTTAAGTCTTTTCTTAGGGTTTAATTAGTAGGGTTTAGTGTAAGTAATGATATTTATTCAACCGAAATGTGTGTTTTAAGTAGTGGTTATGTTATTTATATTGTAGTAATAATATGTATTTAACCGAAATGTGTGTTTTAAGTAGGTTGTTTATGTAATGTTTATACATCTAAGTAGTGTGTTTAAGTTTTTTCTTAGGGTTTAATTAGTTGGGTTTAGTGTAAGTAATGCTATTTATTCAACTGAAATATGTGTTTTAAGTAGTGATTATGTTATTTATATTGTAGTAATGATATGTATTTAACCGAAATGTACGTTTTAAGTAGGTTGTTTATGTAATGTTTATACATGTAAGTAGTGTGTTTAAGTCTTTTCTTAGGGTTTAATTAGTTGGGTTTAGTGTAAGTTGTTATCTAAGTTGATATTCAATGAGTTAATAATGACTTGAATTGGATTTTTTTTTAAAACAGATAATCGCAACACTATGATCGTTGTCTCGTTCAACGGAGAATTTACGTACAATCCTCTCTATAACCGGTGGAATCATGTAAATTGATCGATGTTCTCATTCTTTGTCCCAAAGAAAATAAGATTGAATGCGTTATTGGATAAATTGCATTTGAGGCTTGGTATTGATTGGTCTGATTCAAAGCTCGGCATAAAAGCTTTGTTTACTTATGGTAGTGTGGGAAATATACCACCTGATGATATCTTAGACGACGAGACACTAAATGGTTACATCGAAGTGGCCTCTGACAGTAAAAATGTAATTTTTTGTGTGAAGGCCACACCAGACGAGGAAAACAATGAACCGATAATTGAGGATGATGGCATTGATTTAAATCAAGATTGCAATGCCCCGGATGATAACAATAATTCAAATTATAGTCTTGGAAATTTCCCTTCTCCGGTACAAGAACTTGCTAGAGATCCAAATTTTAATCCGTTCGAGCAACAGTATGGATGTAGTGGGTTTGAAAACCATGTTTCTACACAAAGGATTGGTGAAGCTTCGGACCAACCGTTTCGGTATCAACCAGTCAGACCAAGTCATAATCTTTCAAATCAACCTTCAAGTAGTCATGTTCATGTTGAAGTGGTTGGTGAATACTCTGCTCCGTTTGAATTCGGTCCTCCAAGTTATAATGTTATAAATAGCCAATCACACCAACCGTTTCAGTATCCTCCTAACCAACCTTCAAGTAGTCGTGCTCCACCTATCCAATGACCATATAATTTGTTTGGTGGATCACCAAGAGTTTTTGGCTTCTCCGTTTGCACCTCATATTCAGACCGATCAAACCGGCAGGGATGACAACAATAATCAGGGTGCAAATGCTAGGGCAAGTGTACGAGAAGATTATTCATGGAGGATTCGCACATTTGAAGATGATGATTCACCGAAGTGTTTATCCACTGGTACGTTACATATGAATGACGTGAACGGATTGTTCATTGGGAAGAAATATGATTTGAAAGAAGATTTAAATTTGAAAATAAAATCGTATGCGGGTGCAAATAATTTTCAGATGAGCTTGGGTAGGTCGGACACACGTTGCTTATATTACACATGTCTTAACGATACATGCAAATGTCATGTAAGGGCGAAAAGGGTGAATACATATGGCTCACGTACATTTTCGATCACAACGTTGAATGATGTGCATACTTGTGCCTCTCAGAATGCGGATAATGACAATCGACGAGCAACACCTATTATTATTGCAGGTCTGCTAAGTCAGAAAATGGAAGAACTCGGCAATGAGTATGAACCCAGACATATTATGGAGGACATGCTCACAACTTACAGTGTACAGTTGACTTATGACCAAGCATACCGAGCTCACGAGATGATGAGAATGGTGGTTAGAGGTTCACCGACGGAGTGTTACAATGCGTTACCCTCATACTTGTGGATGGTGCGTGAGGCCAATGAAGGGACCTATGTTGACTTTCAGCTTGATAATCTGGGAAGGTTCGGTAGTTGTTTCATGTCTTTGGGAGCAAGTCATCGTGGGTTCAAGTATTGTCGACCTATTTTGTGTGTCGACGCCACTCATCTAAAAACCCGTTTCTCTGGGCAACTATTTATTGTTGTTGCTGTAGATGCCGGTGACCACCTATTCCCTGTAGCCTTCGGTATTGCTGAAAAAGAATGCAACGATTCATGGGGGTATTTCATGAGACAATTGAGGGTGGCCATTGGAGGTATCCATGATGAAAATTTGAGCTTTATATCTGACAGACACAAGGCTATTAGAAATGCGGTTGGTCAGGTATTTCCCGACGCTTATCACGGTGTTTGCTATCATCATTTAAAGGGCAATCTAACAAAAAAATGGAAGGTTTACGGTTTTTGTGATGACACATTCTATCAAGCAGCCTATGCATTTTCGGAGGCCGAATTTCTCCGAAAGTATGCCCTGATCAAGGCACAATGTCTTGGCGCATATCTAAAACTAGAAGAAATAGGTGCTGAGTGGTGGGCGCGTCCCAAATTTCCTGGGAAAAGATACACCTTAATGACAAGCAATTACGCTGAAAGTTTCAACTATGCGATTAGAGGAGCTCGTCGTCGGCCCATTCCTAGCCTCTTACAGTATCTTGTACTCATCCTTATTGTATTAAGTTGCTGTAATTAATTTCTGCTGAGGTTTGTAATACTCGGTTGATTGGCTGAACTAAATATTTGTAAATTATATGTGCTGAAATTGTAACCATTCAATCTGTTGTGTACTTGTTGAACTAAATATTTATCCTTTTTGTTCAACCTGTTTTTAATTAATTTAAATCATTTTCTGTCTGCAACTTGTCTTTATCAAATTATCTAGTTGCTGTATGTGTTGATTGAGTCTTCTTTTTAATAATCTGTGTTGATCTATTGCATCAAGCTAGAACCTGTTTTTGATCACACCAAATTAATTATTTTGATCACGTAGGTTTTTATAACACAAGCGAATAGTTAATTAAGTGAGCTTCCGCACTTAATTACTAGTACTTGTGTTGTTTTTGAAAAGAGTTTAAAAGTTCCACACACTCTATTCATCCCCCCTCTAGAGTGTGTCTGCGAATTATCGATCCAACATGCCCTGTTTATTTATTTTGGGTCCAAATTTGGAATTTTCTCTCTTTCCCTCTACATAAATCCCTTATAATAAAGATCGCAAGTTTTGTCACATGTGTTGTGGTACTAGCATCAATTCTCCAATATACTTTACCATCAACCGTAAAGAAAAAAACAAACCAACGTTGTTTTGTGTTTTTTTACTTCCGTATTTTAACATCAAGTGTATTGGAGATGATATTTTCACGAGCTTTTAAGAGATGACTAAATCGATATTGAATAATAATACAGACATAACTATTATACCACAATCTAATTTTTTTATTTTTGATCATAACGTAGGACTCATTAATCATGATACATACTAATCATGATCAATCAAAGAAAAACATGACATAGAAATGCACAATTTTATTATTTTTAATTTTTAGAGAGACATCTCATGTTATGAAAACAAATTGCAATATTGTGCAAAGAAGTCAAAGAACTAAAAGACAACAAATTCATAATTAGTAAACAGTAATAAATTTAAAAAATATAACAAACTGATAATATATATTAACACAATTGACCAAAGGCACAGACAGAGTTACAAATATATTCCAGCCACCGAAAAGGAGCTGAATAAACAAAAAGACCAAACTTGAGCTTTCATTCTTAAGTAAGTAAGATTCAAACTGTATAGACATCCTTCGGATTGAGTCGAACTTTTATTATTCCAAACACTGAAAATGACTAAACCCGAGCTACTTTTACACTATTGATGTGACGCCCCTGTTCCGGATACCGAGTCCTTATCCGGAAAAGAACGCCCGGTACGCATATAATCAAAATTTAATCTAATTATATACGTAAGCCTTACGTAGTCAAATATCAGAGAACAAGCGGAAGATAAAACGACTGACTCGGGTAATTATAACACTACTAAACGACCGAAGGTAACACATGCTGCATTTAGTACAACATCAAAAGGTTTTTCTATAAGCATCAAATACAATTAACCCATACATATTGGTATCCACAAAGTCAACTCACTAATTTCTATCATTACAGAGATTAAGAGAATCTATACCAAATTACAACGGAAAAAATAAAGAATAGTAAACTTCATCTCGTAGATCATCTCCGGTCACTCCTCGGTGGCCTCAAAACGACTCTACAAAACACCACCACCTCTCAGGTGGGGACAAGAGAGAAGAGGGTAAGACATACATACTTAGTAGAAGGGTAGAAGTTAAAGCGGTTACACACAATATATAACATATCAAGCGTAACAAGTAAGTTCTACAATCTCTACCACATAGGTTGCATTAAAATACACCCTCTCGCTGGAGTCTCGCTAGCACCATCACGAGCAATAATCTATGTTACATTGTAATTCAAGGGACACAATGCCCGAATGATGGGTATGTATCGGGACATATTCAAGACTCATATGGCACGGATGGTTCCGTGTGGAATATTTCCCAAAACCCGAATATTGTCCGTTACGTATGAGAAATGATCCATGTCGCGAATCATAAATGTGCCTCACCAAGAATTACAACGTTTTAGCTTTTAGACTCATCACATATGTATTTACGAGTTAAGTACTAACCACCGATTCATTCACGTATAAGGCTCTCCCAGGGACTTCTAGTCCTGACAATTAATTACACTACCTAAAGACGTTGTAAAGAGATCATTGACTACTAAGTCAATGTCCCACAAGCGTCTAAACAACGCTTCCGGTGCTCCCACCTTCTCCCCAGAGGCCTCCGGTTGTGGTGCGATTTGATACCAAGGCTACTGAGAAGTCGATGTTAGGCATTCATTAATTAACATATAATGTTCTATAAGAACATACAAGCCACATCATATCGTGTAATATTTAGAAACATAAATACCACCGTTGAATATTATTATGGTTATTATTATTATTATTGTTATTACACTACTACAAAAACGTCTATTAGGACATTAAATTTAGGGCATTTATTAGAAAATGCCCTTTCAGATGCGTAAAGGGGCGCTTGACATTTTGGGTGCGTTTTGCTACAGTACCCAAAGCCTCGGCAACATACTGCTGGGAATTGTGCTATTAGTGCTAGCAAAAATTAAATATAAAAAAAAATAATAAAACAACTACACCAATCGCTTAGCTTTGCGTATATACAAGTTGGGTACCGACGCAAATTGCTAGAAACACAATGGCTCCGTCAACACTACTTCTACCAATATTATATGCAGTCCGACCAGATTGAAAAGTTTATCAATTACATTAACGCCGAAATTACATCTAACATAAAAACATAATTAAAACTATTTCTTTCGGTTAGAACATGAAAATCCGTTAAGAACACCCCCTTACCTTTGATATTTTGAAGGCGAATTCGAAAGCAAAATCTTGAAAGAAAAGTCTTGCATCCTCGAACCAACACCTTTACGAATATCCGAAAAACAGAACGGTTAGTATCGAAACGATCGCCTCCTTACGGTGATCAATTTCTTCTACTATGGTCTGCACCGAAAATCAACCGTTAAACCTCGAATTTGGAAAACAGCGTCCGAACTTTTTTCCTCAGTAAAGCGTCGGCCTCTCTACCAATTTCAGAAAATTGTATGTGAATGATTAATGAGTATTTAGGGAATTATTTCCTTTTTATACTCATTAATTAAATCCCTTAATTCTTTTTTCTTTCTTTCTTTAGGTTAGAAATAAAATTAGGGAAAAATACCAATAAATTCTCATTTTACTCTTTTACCCTTCTCGAATTTTCAGGGTGTTACATCCCTTCCCCCTTAAAACAAGTTTCGTCCTCGAAACTGAACATAACTGTGAGGTACTTAAACTCTGGAACTTCGTAAAGCGTCTCGTCTTCTAACTCTCACGTCGTTTCTGCAGTTGTGTGACTACTTCAATGAACCAAGACTAGATGAACGTCTTCCTTCTTAACTTTCTTCATCATTCATTCTAAATTGCACTTGATTCTTCCGCGTTGGTGAAATTCTCTTCAACTATTTCAAGGTCAAATTTTACTACCACATCAATGTCGGTTAAGCATTCACTTATCATTGACACATGAAGGACGTCATGCACTCGTGAACGGGATTCTGGTAACTCTAAACGGATGAGCTAAAGGTCCGACTTTAGCCAAGTTCACGTAAGGTCCTTCATAACTATGGCCTGGTTGCAAGTCTTCCCAAGCCGTCTTACTCCTTTAATTGGGAACGTCTTGAGATTCACTTTATCTTCAGCTTCAAACTCTAACAGTCTTCTTCTTCCATCTTCCTAACTTTTCTACCTGTCTTGAGCCAAGGTTGTGACGGTCCGCTTCAGCATTCTCTCTGGCTTGTTGTATCCACTCTGGTCTTGTAGTTTGTTACTGTTCCCCTCATCCTAGATGACCGGCGTTCTAAACTTCCTTCCATTCAAAGCCTCAAATGACGACTTCTGGATATTGGCGTGTTAACTGGTGTTATAGGCAACTCTGCTATCTCTATCTTCACCGAAGGTAACGCGGCGATCTTTGTTTCAACTCTCTACACATCCTGGTTGCTCCGGGGAAGCTGCATTGCTATCGTGTGGCCTTCATCCACCACTGTCTTCTTCAAATCTTCCACATCCGAACACGAAGCCGACCTTTGACGCTGCAGGTTGCCATATTCATCTAACTCGTGACCACTGGCTGGTTTGATCTTGACCACTCACTTGTAACTATCAACAACCGCATCTTCGTCTTGCTTTTTCACGATCTCATCAACTGCCTCGCATCTTGCAATCAATGGTACAACTCACTTTACTTCATTTGCTGACTGAATCAGGATTGCTTAAACCTCCAACTGATCTGCAACTCTTGGCACTATTGACTCATTTTTTTTATCTTGACTCCCTCACTGCGGAACAAGCTTGTTGTAGAACTGCAAGGATTCTGGCGGGAGGGTTTCTGAGACTTTTCGGGAAGAGAGAAACACGCAGTTGCCGTACTTTCTCTCTATTGGTCTGATCCAATCTTTGTTGCGGCGACCTTTAGACGTTTTGATTATATCAAGGGAACTTATGTTGGCAAAAAAAAAGGGAGTTGTAAAATATCTGACAAAAGTTCTGAGGACGGAACCGATGTTGAAACAACGAAAGCTGAAAAGTGGTACAAACAAGGAAAGGAGAGATAAATGTTTGAATTTAAGATCAAATGGTTTAGGCTTAACCATTACCGGTTACATTTTTCTTTGGTACTGGTTTTTTTTGTTTTGAAAAGCCGAAAAAGTTGAGAAGTGGCAAGTTGAGCACCAGGGTGGTAAGTCAACTTGGTAAGCCGAAGTAGAGGTAATAGATTTTCAAAACAAGTGAGGTTGCATGGGTTACAACCAAAACAAGATGATTCCAAGTTGATGTAAGTAAGAGATTAGTTCAAGATTGAAGGATGAGCATTGTATCGTAGTATAAAAGATAACCACTAAAAGAAAAGCAAAAATATTATCTTGTAGATGAAATTCTTTTAAGGAAGTGGAATTCGGCAAGATACGGTAGTCTGCAAAGGAACTCAGACCGTTTAAAAGGGAGCTATCGAGCTTTTATATAAGCCCTTAAAAGTGGGAACGTTAAGAGAAACATCACATAATGGTCTTTGAGACATTTAAAGCAGAAGGAAAAAGAAGATTGGACTTGAGATTACTTGGCAAGTGACCTTAATCGTCAAGGATATGATAAACAAAATGGATGTTGGCGAACTAAGAAGGTTCTCAGTTCGCATGAATGTTTCAAGAGATCATTCTACAACGGAAAAATTAAAGGTGCAAGGTCAAGCACCTAAAAAAGGCTACACAACTGAGAAATCAATAAGAAAGCAAGAGTCTTAACATGAAGGAGCTATGGAGACAAACCTAGTACACCAAGGGTCTCAGGATGAAATAAACACTTGTCAGAAGTGTCGAAGTTTGTATTAGTCAAAGAGGTGTTATTCCAAGATTTAAAGGGGGTAGAAATCTCCTCAACGTAATGTGAAGGAGAATCAAAAGTTTTGAAAAGGAGTCTGTGATAGACAAGCTTTTGAGTGAAGGATGAAAGATACTTAAGAAATGACAGATAAAGTTTGATTTTTATAAAATTAATTCAAACTTCCAAAAGAGGTGTAAAAGATCATTGACGGCCAAATTCAAGGGTTCATGGTTGCACTACTCAAGAGGAATTGTACAATGCCAAAGAATAAGCGCTCAAGGTTATTCCTTATGAGAGAATGAAAAGGTTAAAACAACAGACATTTAACCGGTGTAACAAAACAAGAGAAGAAAACACCATCATAAAAGAGGGAATGTCAAAAAGGTGTGTCTGTCGGTTTATGGCTCTGAATGTCCTGAAAGAGATTTAAAGCTGAAAAGGTACACGGTGCATTAATCTGAATTGAAATTAGAAAGATGTTTGGATTTCAAAAGTTGTTTGGATAGAGGTTCGGAAGGCATCTTGGCAAAGACTACCTTCTACTTGAAACTGGTTTAGCATAAATTGTCGTAAGGTTAAGGGTACGTAATTGAAAATGTATGTCATAATAGGTTTTACAGACTGATGTTATTAAAAGGTTAGATGCATACCTTTAAAGAGTAGGCAACATTCGATGAAAAGCTTACAATATCAACACTACCCTTTGAAGGGAAAGTGAGAATGAACACAAGTAAGAAGAATGTTATGTCATTATAAAGTTTAATCAATTATAGATTTGAAAGTAAGGGTAGGAGTGCAACAATGCGAAGTCGTAGGACTTGCTTCACTAATTTAAAGTAAAAGGTGCGAAATTGTTCAAAAGAAAGACTTAAAGAGATATGATTCGAGGTAACTCATGGCACATGATGGTGAGTGGTTCTTTGAATTCAAGAATCTCGAGTAAGGAATTAAATGGGAAAAAATTTACTAGAAAAATGCATGATTGAAGGAAGGCATAAAATGATTTGGACTCCAACCGTGGCACACCGGAAGGTAACGTCTTGGTGTTTGTTTATACCTGCAAAAGAAATGATAATGTTAGCCTCACAAACATCCTTCTAAAAGACTTAACTCAGGAGGAGATCAACTCCAGGGATCAATTCCTAGAACACAACAGTCATAACCTATCACTCTCTTAGCCTTATCCTTAAGTCAAGAGGCGAAGGGTCCTTTTAGGCGGTTGGAGTTGATATTTACTCCGGATCTGTCGTTATCGACTTGTGTAGGCCAAAATAAAAGGAATTCGAGCACGATCAAAAGAGGAAAGATTTAGTCCTGAGTTTCCCGGTGACATGAAAAGGTTGGAATTTTTGAATGTCAAGAAGTTGGTTAAAAACAATTATTGTTTTCGAGTATGTAAGTTGTCGAAATTTCGGATAATTAAACTCGACTCAGATTGCGGTTTGTGATCAAACTAAAAGGAATTTGGACTTGATTCCAAGAGGAAAGTTATAGATAAAGGTGTTATATGCAACATATTCAGGTCAATTGAAGGCATTTAACCTGTTCAAAAGCAGAAGAAGAAGTGAAAGTGTTTGCTTTGCAGATTTTTATGGATGAGTGTCCGGCATCAACATGGATTTTCCGAACAATCCACAATGATAATCGAGTTGAAGTAGAAAGAGAAATTGTAGACAAAGCGTTGATCTACCATTATGAAAATTTTCAGAATTTTTGGAGCAAAGGAAACAGATTGTACATGAAATGCAAACACAGGAACAAAAGCAATCTCCGTGTTGGATAATGTTAACTTCAAGGATGATGAAAACCATGTATTAAATCAAGAAACCTTTAACACCGGTGGTTGAATTGAATAACAAGCACTTGGAAAAGATATAATTATATATGGAGTTCGTGTGGAACTCATATTGAGCAAAGAAGGGTCAAAGAATTTAGATAAGCAACAAAGCAAGTAAATGTGAGAGGAGAAACTGTAAGATTTGTATAGTCGAATCAGATGTCGTACTCAACAATGGTTGGCCAAGTCAAAAGTATACTTTGATATTGATGTGAAAATGAAAGTGGAAAGATCACGATAGGAAGTGTAAGAAAAATTCAACAAAGAGAACCTCAACTTGAAGGTGTAGGCATAAGACTCTGATCCTAAAGCCTTATTTAAAAGTGGTTTCACTTAATCCTAGGTGAAATGGTTTGGCTTAGAGACTTCAACCTTATGGGGTTCATTGCTTAGCGGACTAACTTAAGAGGGTCTACACCAACAAGATCTAACTCCAAGATTCCCATCTTATGTTTCTAAACACAACTAGACCAAGTCTTAAGAGTTTACGTCCTATGCAGCGGTGTTACTTGCCGCTCTGATACCAACTGTGACGCCCTTGTTCCGGATACCGAGTCCTTATCCGGAAAAGAACGCCCGGCACGCATATAATCAAAATTTAATCTAATTATATACATAAGCCTTACGTAGTCAAACATCAGAGAACAAGCGGAAGGTAAAACGACTGACTCGGGTAATTAAAACACTACTAAACGACCGAAGGTAACACATGCTGCATTTAGTACAACATCAAAAGGCTTTTCTATAACCATCAAATACAATTAACCCATACATATTGGTATCCACAAAGTCAACTCACTGATTTCTATCATTACAGATATTAAGAGAATCTATACCAAATTACAACGGAAAAAAAATAAAGAATAGTAAACTTCATCTGCATCTTCTCCGGGTCACTCCTCAGTGGCCTCGAAAACGACCTACAAAAACACCACCTTCTCGGGGTGGGGACAAGAGAGAAGAGGGGGTAAGTACATACATACTTAGTAAGGGGTAGAAGAAACGGTTACACACAATATATAACATATCAAACGTAACAAGTAAGTTCTACAATCTCTACCACATAGGTTGCATTAAAATACACTCCCCTATGCTAGGTCTGCTAGCACCATCACGAGCAATAATCTATGTTACATTGTAATTCAAGGACACAATGCCCGAATGATGGGTATGCACCGGGACATATTCAGCACCTCATATGGCACGGATGGTTCCGTGTGGAATATTTCCCAAAACCCGAATATTGTCCGTTACGTATGAGAAATGATCCATGATGCGAATCATAAATGTGCCTCACCAAGAATTACAACGTTTTAGCTTTTAGACTCATCACATATGTATTTACAAGTTAAGTACTAACCACCTGATTAATTTACGTATAAGGCTCCTTAGGGACTTCTAGTCCTAGACAATTAATTACACTACCTAGCACGTTGTAAAGAGATCATTGACTACTAAGTCAATGTCCCACAAGGTCTAAACAACGCCTTCCGGTGCTCCCACCTTCTCCCCGCAGAGGGTCTCAGTTGTGGTGCGATTTGATACCAAGGCTACCAGAAGTCGATATTAGACATTGTCAATTAACATATAATGTTCTATAAGAACATACAAGCCACATCATATCGTGTAATATTTAGAAACATAAATACCACCGTTGAATATTATTATGGTTATTATTATTATTATTGTTATTAATAACAAATCTCTTTTTTTTATTTACTCACCCAAAGCCTCGGCAACATACTGCTGGGAATTGTGCTATTAGTGCTAGCAAAAATTAAATATAAAAAAATAATAAAACAACTACACCAATCGCTTAGCTTTGCGTATATACAAGTTGGGTACCGACGCAAATTGCTAGAAACACAATGGCTCCGTCAACACTACTTCTACCAATATTATATGCAGTCCGACCAGATTGAAAAGTTTATCAATTACATTAACGCCGAAATTACATCTAACATAAAAACATAATTAAAACTATTTCTTTCGGTTAGAAACATGAAAATCAGTAAAACACCCCTTACCTTTGATATTTTGAAGGCGAATTCGAAAGCAAAATCTTGAAAGAAAAGTCTTGCATCCTCGAACCAACACCTCTACGAATATCCGAAAAACAGAACGGTTAGTATCGAAACGATCGCCTCCTTACGGTGATCAATTCTTCTACTCTTGGCCTGACCGAAAATCAACCGTTAAGCTCGATTTGAAAACAAACGTCCGAACTTTTTCCTCAGTAAAGCGTCGGCCTCTCTACCAATTTCAGAAAATTGTATGTGAATGATTAATGAGTATTTAGGGAATTATTTCCTTTTTATACTCATTAATTAAATCCCTTAATTCTTTTTTCTTTCTTTCTTTAGGTTAGAAATAAAATTAGGGAAAAATACCAATAAATTCTCATTTTACTCTTTTACCCTTCTTGAATTTTCGGAGTGTTACAATTGATCATGTTGTATATCTCTACCGGTAATCAATAATGTAAAAGAAGCGTACAACAAACAGAGCATGCAGAGAGTGTCCAACCAACTAAACACCGAACCCACACCCACAGGAAGGAATTCGGTGAATTGAATGAACAAATCAATGCATTCTCCTTCACTTTGAAATTTGAATGAAACATGACGTCGGCTGTATACGCAGCAACTATAAAGTTTTCCTATAACACATAACAAATTACAAAAATATACATACAGAGACAAAAAGTACATAAGATAGATCCGCACCGTTAATCATGTTAGATTTACATCATGATCAATTTACCTCAGCATGATCAATGATGACGGATCTCTCGTTTGTGTCCATTTGTTGTGAAGACAAACCGTTATCTTATATCATTATTATTATTTTTATACCGTATTATTTTTTATTGGACGGTTGGGGAAATTCTATCGGTCGGTGATTCTCTAGCTTGTTGACGTGGCAAGGTAAGTCTGAAATACGGTGTGAATCGATAAGATTACCCCTTAGCCGTAATGGTTGAGGGAAAAATGAGAGTAGACACTACACAAAATACTATTGAAATTCTAATGGCATTATATACTACTTACTATTTCACCCAAAATTAAATATTCAACATACTATTGAAATTCTAATGTTATTGAGAAGGTTTTTTTTTTATTCTTTAAAGATACAGGAAATGTAAAATTTTATTTAACCATTATAATTAATGTAGGGTAAAAGGTGGAAAAAGAATTTAAATTTTGTATTTGTATTAGAAAATGACATATATGTATGAACAAAACAAAATTTTAAAAGTGACGGTTAAAAGAAAAACCGTAGAGAGTATCATTTTCTTCCTATGACCATGTTTGAATGGCACTTCCTCAGGTAGATTTTGCAAGCTAATAGAACTTATCTCTGATTATAAAGGGAAATAGTGGATGAGAAATTGTTAAAAAAGACATTGGTAAAAAAAAAATGGTGAAAAATGATAAAAGATATCTAAAAGGATGGAATCAAGATTCTTGGCGTTTAACGATTCCAATTCTACTATCTAACAAATCCTTAAAAAATAGTATCTAAAACATTTTAATATCAATCAAATCCACTAAAACAAATAACGAAAGAAGTGCATAATCCTTTAGTGAAAATGTCAATTACTACATTAATTTTGTCCTTTGTAACATTTGTTGAGTTTTAGCCGGAGAAAAAAGGGTGATGGGTAAATTTATTTATTTATTTATTTAATTTTTTTTTTGGAGGACGGGAGCAAAACATGGGAAAAGAATACGTCACAGAGAAATAAAATAGTTATAATGGTATATCACGTCATGTTATAATGGCATACCAGTGGTGTATCAATTAAAAATGATTTTTTATTTTTTTATTTTTTTTGTTGTTGAGGAAATTAAAACAAGGGATTAAAAATGCTAATTCACAAAGAAGATATTGTCAACAGTCAACAGTGACCGAAAAGGATCATGTTCGTGTTAAGTCAAGAAAAAAAAGGTTTTGTTTCGTATTTGGCCAAATAAAAAAGTCAAGAAAAGGAAAAAAATCGATATACCATGATATATATACCATATAACATGACGTAGTATACATATATATATTTTATTTATGCAGTACACTTTCCTATATTAATTATTGAAAGAGGAAAATATTTATTTAGTCAATTTGCAGCTTTGATGAGGAATAATTACCGGGCGTGGTTATCGTCTTATCGACACCTAAGTGTATTTTCTTGCGTGACATTAAACTTTTGGTCGGATTCGAATGTACGCGCGAGATCGATAACAAACATTCGACTAAGTTGAGTTTTAATTCGATTTTTCAGATTTTGAATGTTAACGTGGTGTTCCGAGTGTAGATTTATGGGAGACTTATTGAAAAGGACAAAAACATTTACAAAATTTGCAAAAAAGACACCTTCATAATTTTTTTACTAAAAAGGACAATTTCACAAATATAAGTACTAATTTACCCCTAGTTACAACTATTTACATACCTTAAAAAATACGTATAAAAAACAAAAACAACCACCCACGTTCAGGCTATTCAGCCGCTTGCAAATGGTTTTATTTTTGGGAACAAGATATTTTCTTTAAATAGAAAAAAGCTTACGCAAATCCTTAATCATCTATATCTTTTAATCAATGTACTAAATTTTAATAATTTTTTCATCATATTTCATATTTTTTCGAACTTTTTATTTTGATATATTATTTGTAACATTCCGATGTAATTTCCAAAGTCACATGTTTTTTTATATGAAAAACATGTCGATTCGTTATGATCAATTGACAACACGAGTGACAATAATCAGTTTCATATAATATATCGCGATTAATTGTCACACCGATAATTTACTAAAATACATAAATGGTGTCATTCAATTTGTTACTAATATTTAACACTATGACAATAGTCACGATAATCAGTGTACAATGAAACTACTAATTGTCACACCGATTCACCGAACGAACTTAAATAGAGTCATATGATTTATCACACCTAATTGACAATGTGACAGTAGTGACAAGCACCAGTGTTACTACTAACTGTCACTTTGATTCATCAAAAGTACATAAATAGTGTGATTCAATTTGTCACTATAAATTGACACTATGACAATAACGGAAATAATTATTGTCAAACAATGACGCTAAATAATTTTCACACCGTTTCACCGAAAGTTGGCACTACTACAAGTTGGGTGGAATTGAAAATTGGGACAGTCATTCTCAATCGGTGTGAAAATTAGTAGCGTCAATATCTGATACCGATTACTGTCACTACTGTCAGAATGTCAATTAGTAGTGACAAATTGAATGACACTATCTTTATACTTTCGGTGAATCGATATGAAAATTAGTAGTGACACTGATAATTGTTATAACTGTCACATTGTCAATTAGTAATCATAATATAAATGATATTATTTATGTAGTTTCGGTGAATAGACGTGACAATTAGTAGTGTCATTCTCTCGACATCGATCATTGTTACTATAATGAAAAATTATGATGATTGAAACCGTAGATTAAAAGATGTTAAAAGAAAGAATATGATTGATTAATAAATTAGATATTTCTATAAAAAAAAAAAAAAAAAACAGAAAGAATATATATACTTAAACGGTTATAATTATCTTAAAGTTGATCCAACGGTAAATTGGATGGTTCGGTTTTTATGTACTGACTAGACCGTAGTATTTTCTTCAAATTTGAATTGGTAATTGATGATTTGAAGGTAAAAAGGTTAATTTATTAACAACAAGCACCCGAATGTAGTATCGATTATATTAGTGCAATTGTAACAAAGCATATAAAGCTAAATATATTACTTATACATTTCGTACAAAACTAATTGTCTAGTTTGAAACATAGGCGTGCTAATATTGTACACAGAAATCTATATCATCGAAGCATATTATTCTTCCCATATACTTATTACTTATTCCTTACTGCTGAATATTAATATGCACAACCGAGGCCCAGATTTATCAAATGGGAAGTAATTTATATAAATTATTGATATCAGGTTGAGAATTATTAGAAGAAATTGAGAAACAATTCCAGAAAAATCTCATTCTTTGATTTGCAACAGTAGATTATTTCAATATATTACATTGACTTACATTTCATGCATAACACAACAGCCTAATTTTTGAAACTTAAGCATCTAAACACCTTACAGAGAAATCCATATCTTACCACCCAAGTACTTTCTAAGAGTTAATACATAAGCGAAAGCATTATACATAGGCATTACATATCTTACAACCAAAATGGTATTTGTTTGAATTTGATGTACATATAAAATGTCTCTATGTCTATGACTACAATAATAAATGTTTAATAATAAGATGGAAAAACATATGCATGAATAAAGCTCAAGTGCAGTAACTGCGCCTATTTTTGATACATTCTAGTTGAAGGTTACACAAGCCATGTTCATCGTCAAGGTACCATCCAAGGGCATTCCACCGTAGTACTATGTTTAAAGAGAGAAAACAAATAAGTTAATAATACAAAACTTTCAGATTAATTCATGTTAAAAGATCCATGGCTTCATGGAAATTACCAGGTTTCTCTTTGTTCTTGTTTGTCTATGTACGTAGGTCTCAGTCTATTTTATTTCTTCTGCTGCGTACAACCCATCAATGCCACAAACATCCTTAGGCTTTGTAGTTCCTTCGTAATTAGGGTAACTACAAAAATGTCAACAAAAATAGAAGCCTAGTTTCCCAAGAAACCCCTAAAAGCCAACAAAACCACTTTTTCCGGCAATTAAGTATGAATTGGAGTCTGTAAAATCTGCCTAGATTACCATAGTAAATATCATAAACAAATAAACCTTGTAATCAAATTCTAGTAGAGGTTTTACTCTCGATGTAATTTGTTGGGTTGAGGGAACTATCAGGAAAGAAACAACCAATAAATAAATCAAACCCCTAGCTTTTCTCAGCATCAATAACGAATCAGAAAAATCAACAAAATACACCAGTATTGCCAAGAAATGATCATCTTTAACAAATAAGGTTGAAGAAATCAAATAGCCGAACTTACATTCAAATGACAGTAATTACTTCAAATACAAAAAATTATCCTTAAACTATACCGATTCAATGCAAGCTGAAAAACGGCAAACAAAAAAAAAACTATGATCCTTGGGAAGTTGCCATTTTTCATCCCAATTTTTCGCATTTGCATACGTCCACCACGAGGTATCATTTGCAACCTATCAGTGGATCACACCGATAGCCACGGGTTAAGACCCGATAGTGTACACGTTCGGCGAAGTCCCTCTACCATTTAGCCGTTTATAGGCCAGTAGAGTTATTCACTTTATCTGACCGCCCACACATCGTGATATAGATAAGTGCCTTACCAAGAATGTTACGATGTTTAGTCTTTTACTACACACTTATGTAAGTTATTAATCATTACCTAGCCACCTAAGTGTTTTCAAGGTAGAAGGTCACTTAACAACTCTACTCCCTCGTTTAGACCCTAAACACAACACCCTAATCATGCACACAGACATTGATGAATACTAATTCATCAAGGCACAAGTCATTCATACTCTTCCGACGGTCCCGAACTTCAACTCTATGGAAGAGTACATTCGGTGCCGGAACTAAGCGCATCAGAAGCTTAATCCAGCTTGTTCATGTTCATTTAGTCTTATTAGCTCAAGAGATAACATTTAGAACTTATCTCGTAGCTTAAAACACTCAAAATAACATTTAAACAGTGTTGGGGGCGCCAACACTTTTGGCGTGCGCCGAAGTCCATCAGAGAGTTGTCTAAACTCTCTGTTCAGGTAAGGAGGGTGCCAAAGGCTTCAGGCGCACTCAAATCGCGCAGAGTTCACGTAACTCTCTGAGCAGTCGGGCGCCAAAGCGAGCATACATCATTACATACAATTTTCTACACTCTATCGATTTCTACTCAAAACCAACCAAATTTAACTTCAATCTAAGCATCATAACAACAGAAAAATTATACTTTAACATCACATAGAACCAAGTAATTTCATAACCATATTTAAACATGATTTCAACATCAAATCATTCCCAAAACGGAGCCCTAACTTCACCAAACCATAATTAACACAATAGAGAAGATTTCCTTACTTGATCAAGCAAAAACTTCAAAGCAAACTTCAGAAATTCTGCAGGCACTTCTCAAACTCCATTAAAAACCTATTTGATCCACCACCAATTCACAAACTAGTTAGGATCAAAGTTTCCAACCATTCAGTACTACGAATTACACAACTTTCTTCAGCCAAACATGATCAAAACGTGATGAATGCAAGATTAGGGCTATTTTCATACCTTGATAAAATCTGGAAATCTTAGTATCAATACGATCATTGCCTTCTCACGATGCTCATGCTCTAGTTAAATCTGAAAATAGAGTAGATACTAGTGAGAAATTTGAGAAAGCCTCTTTGTCTTCTTCATTTGCTCTCGAATTCTGAACTTGAACGTTATTTCTTTTCTCACAACTTCTGATTAGTGGGAAGTTTTATTCTCCTCAAATAAAACCTCTCCCTTAATTACCAAAATTTCCTTTATAAAATCCTTAATCGCAAATCAGTCCTCTTTATATATATATATATATATATATATATATATATATATATATATATATATATATCAAAAATATATACATATATACTTATAATCATTTATAAACTTTAAATCCATAAAAGAAATAAATATAATATTTCGTTCTCGCAAATTGACACGCCTTCCCTTTCCCAAGAATCGGAATATTACATTGCTGGTCAGCCGACGATCAATCTCGGTTTCTTCTCCTATCCGCAATCGATCTCTTAATCATCACCTTTAGACATGACGGATTCTCAAACCGACACTTGATCCTCTGTTTTCTCCACCACTTATGCTCTTCAATCAACAGTAATTCCTTTTTTGTTTTACTTCCTACAAGTTTTTTTAGCATTTGATTTACGTTTGTTTTTTTTTTTTTTCAGTTTTGATCTCAATCGTTTCTTTAGGTTAAATTTGTTGTTTGATTTTCATGCTGTGAAACTCGATTCATTGAATCTTCTTCATGCTTTGAAGCTGAATTTTTTCCTTATCTACATGTTTGATGCATGATTTACAGTTACATTTGTGGTAAATGTCATCCATTTTCTTGATCTTTTAGTATGCAAGCGTGAATTAGATGTTGAGAGAATATAGCAGGAGAGAATCAAGATTTTGTGGCATTGAGATAAGAATGTAACCATGCTCGAGATCATCACTCCATGCTCAAGAGCTATGCCATAAGGCATCCTGGTTCAGCGCACGCAGTCGATACCGCTAGATTTGTGGCCAATGGAGTCGGCAGGATGTCTCAGTAATCATCGCAGGAGAGGGGACATTGGAAAAATGAATGTCCAAAGAGGAAAAAGCAACATGGTACTCAGCAGGGTACTGTTTCTTTGGCAGAACAAGACACCAAATCTGAAAAAGATCTGGCCTTAGCAGTTTCAGAGTCAGCATGACACAGAGATGTGTGGATTCTGGACACTGGGGCATCTTATTGTGTGTGCCCAAACAGGGAGTGGTTTTCAACTTATCAGCAGGTGGATTGAGGCCATATTTCTATGGATAAGAGCAAGGTCTGCAAAATAGTTGGGATTGGATCTGTTCAGTTGAGGACACATGATGGTAAATTCTTCACATTGAATTAGGTTAGACATGTTCCATGATGACCAAGAATTTGATATCACATAGTCTATTAAATAGCAAAAGGTTCAAGTTCGAGGAGTGAAAGTGGAGTGGTGAATGTCTATAAGGGTTCATTGTGATTCTTAAGGGTATCAGACAGGGGACGTTGTATATCTTACAAGAGTCTATTGTACTGTGTTCGCTTTGTTGTGGCATCATCAGAAGTTCACTAGTCACAATTGACTACGGCCTGTCCCAATCAGCCTCTTGGAATCGGGATCCTGCATGAGAACAAGAAGTGGAAGAAAAATGAGCAGAGAATATCCGAATCACATAATTGACCAACAGCGGATGCAAGGCGAGAGTAAGTTTAGGGATACAATAGACATTTGAGAGAGACACGTGTGGAGTGTGAATAGTGCCAATGCCATCTAATGGCAAATGTGAGCCATCATCAGCATAATAATAATAGTAGGGAACATGAGTCGGAAGACAAAGATGTAAACTTAGATGAATCAGAGACATATGAAAAGAAGCCCCAGTCTAAAACCCATAGGGATGACGGTTTACCCGAGGATTTGATGAAGGCAAACTGTTGGAGAACGCAGTAGTCATGGCAAAATGCCTTGGCGGCGGGGACTGCCTCGACTGAGGACGGAGACTCGAGTAGCAAGGAATCTCAAAGCGATCGCAAGGGCATCCATAGAAGGATTACGAGAAGAAGCCACATCCAAATCACCCGTTAGTGCGCGCAGCCATATAAGATGACCCACTACTGGGTTACGTCCCTCGTCCGGTACTCGCTGTGCGTGGTCGCCCACCACGGTTTACATTCTTTGAGACTTATCACCAGACGCCGAATTCTTCAAGGCTAATACTGAGTCCGACTTTTCCAATGTCCAGGCTTCTTACAATAACGACACTCATCCTTTTTAGCGATATTTATCTCAAAGCGTTGAGATGGTCCGCTAAAACGGATGCGAATGGGCGGTTGGTACCTTTTCGGTTTGTGTTTTGAGACGAGTTTCTTCACTAACAACTCGTGAACCATCGAATCGGCAGAGGGCAAGGATTACGATGCATAATCGAAGCACGATAAATGTTGCTCATATTCAGACGGCGCGAGTGTAAAGAGTTTGAACAAGACGCAATTCCTCCCGATGAACAATATAAGGTTCAAAGGCTTTCAATTCAGCAGACTCTGTCATAGCCAACTGATCCCAAAGAGCAGTGATTTCAGCATAAAATACCTGAATGTTGCGATCATTCTCGTGACAAAACACGGATTTCCCCTTCTAAGCGAAAACGAATGAGATATATTGGTGCGCATAAACAGTCTTCCCAAGTAGTCCCAAACCTCCTTAGCAGTTTCATACTTATCCAATTGCACACCAATCTTAACTTCAACAGAATTATTAATCCAAGTAATAATTTTTGAATTGGCACAATCCCACTTATCAAGCAAATCAGCATAATTATCAGTACCTGCTGTGGGAGCTTTAGCAACCCCAGAAACATATTTCCACATTTCTTTCCCCCGAAGAAATTTTTTCATCACATAGCTCCAATACGAGTAATTTTTACCATCTAAACGAACACCAATTGACTGCAACGAGTCATCACTAGGAGCCATTGGTGAACCGAAAAAGACCCAAAAAAAGGCACAAGTCGAACCTCAAGCAAATCGGACAATACTACACGATGGCCGGAACCCCAAACAAATCGATGAAAAATCGGAACCCCAAAAAAAAAAATCGAAACAAAATCGAGACAAAATCGATGCAAAACTGAATAAAAAACTCACCAAAGCAACGGCGGCAACGACCATATAGCCGACAGTTGGGCTTTAGATGATTATAGGCTCTGATACCATGTTAGCATTCATACAACCAAACAAGAATTGAAAAGAAGAAGATGAATGCTGAAAGCTTGTGATATTAAAATGAAAAGCATACCTAGTAGAATACGAGAGAGCTTATATAGTGCACAAAGCAAAACTAAAAGGAAAAAGACTAAAAAAAACCCTTAAGGCTAAAATACTAATAGCTAATATAAATATATATGCTAACAAGAAGCACAATATGAAAGAGGTGTGTATGAAGCATTGATTTAATGAGTAATAATGGTGCCTTAGTCACTACGATTCGTTTGGTCAAGTTGATTCTCAACATCAGTCTCATAGTTCTTGAACTAATCAACGCCCTCTATTTTTGTACTTATTAGTAGCTAAACATAACAATAGATGTCATCATCCAAACAATAAAATACGTTTCATCTTCTCTGTTTTACAAAAGTTGGAATCAAATATCACTATGAATTAAATCCATGGTTCCGTGTCTTTATACCATCAGAGCTGCATACTTCACATTTATGATTCAGATCAAAACTCAGGTTAGACAGCAAATTTCATCATTTGTCTCTTCCATTTATGTACACTACAGAAGTCTCCAAAATTTAAATCAAGTACAAAATCACATTTTATTCAACTCCGATCCATTCAAATGGAAAGAATCCCAAATGAAGTAATAGTGTTATAATTTGTCGCGTATGGATAAACATGATGCAACCAGCCGGAAAGGCATCATACAAAATATTTGTATGTATTGCTCTTCCTAATTTCTGGTTAGGATGAACAACATAAAAAAAAATTGCCGGTGTTTGAAAAATACTCTTCCGGTTAATTCCAATCTTCAAAAAAAGATGTTTGGCTTCTTCTGATGTGTGCAATGGTTCCCCAAAGCTGATTCGGGATATGTCACCAGTCAAATGGTATGACATTCAAAATGATAAAGGTAGTACTGTATAACTGGTGGCACAAAATTTCAAATGCCTCTCACAGACAGCTAGCAAGTTGATGACTAATAGAAGATAAAGTCATTTATCTCTAAGAGATAAACGATGCTGTTGGAAAAATCAAAGAGATAAACTATACCCCGTTCAAAAAAAAGATAGAGTTGTTGAAATAAATAATTATTTAGTGGTTATTAGTATTTATCTTTATCTTTTTTTATTCAAATAATTAATGGTCATCTATTAATGACCAGAGTAGTATAATAAATAGGAGTTGTATTTCTTTTTATTTGATCAATTCAATAAAAACCATTAGTTTGTGTCTTTCATCATACGTATTCTGATTTTCTTCACGTGTTTTGCGCGTTGCAAGAGACAGCTTAATGTTGTTAGTGATGATGTGGCTAAATTTGCACTTAATTAGTTGTGCTTCTGAGTATTTCCGCTCCAAAGATTTCCCTTCTTGGCTTATTTCCTCCCTTGCTAAGGAGGCTAAGCTCAGAAATTAGTTGTATTATTTGTTCTTTTAGATAATATTTCTTTCCTTTCTGACAAAAAAAAAAAAAAAAAAAAAAAAAAAAAAACAACAATATGTTATAAAACTAATATAAGAAAGAACAGAAACAAAGTTAATGCTTGTGTATTATTTCACTGGTATCATGGGGTATTTATAGTTGAGATTACAGTGTGAATACAATACAACAGATAAACCAGAATATCTTGTAATCAATTTGAATAATAGATAAACATAATATTATCTTTTATAACACTCCCCCTTGGATATCTATTATTCAACAAACAATAGATATGATATGCCTCATCAAAACCTTACTAAGAAAAAACCCAGTGGGAAAAAAATATTAGTTAAGGAAAAAGAGTACATATTTATCTATGTTGATTTACTCCCCCTGAACCAAGCATTAACTAAGGTCTTTCGAACGTCGCATCTCAATGCTATTCACCCGTCTTTCGAATGTTGCAGTTGACAATGTCTTAGTAAATAAATCTGCCAAGTTGTCGGTTGATCGGATCTGTTGCACATCAATTTCCTCATTCTTTTGCAAGTCTATTATATGACTAAATTAATTTATCGATCTGAGTTGCATAACGTATATGTCATGTACTATTGACTTTGTTAGAAAAACCCAGTGGGAAAAAAACTAGACAAAGAAAATAGTTCATGTCATATGCGTTTTTATGTGTTGCACTGACTGTCTCGTTAAAAACCTTTAACTAAGAAAACCCTGTGGGAAAAACTTGGTTAAAGGGAAAAAGAGTACAGTCATTAATTTTAAGACCAAATGCTTAAAATAGTTTTGAAGTTGCCGCTCCCCCCGGCGACAACAATCTTCCTTATGTACGCATTCCAAGATTATCAACACATTTTCTCCGCAGAGATATGAGGAATGGTCTTAGTGAACAATTCTTCTAGATTGTTACTAGAGCGTATTTTTGTATATTCGTCTCTTCTAGACTTCATGTAGATAATTGAATGAAGTGGGCTAAATCTTTGTCATGCCCACTACTCATTCAGTGCAACACATAGAACTCGATCATCACTATAATTATAAAACAACGGGAAAGTAATACAATCACAATTTGCATGCATATATTTCCACTATCACATGTCGTAGTGCTATAAATTCATAACATTAAGTTTGAGTTACTTATATATTCTATCCTAAGTAGGACTATACTATAGCCATATTACATTCAACATGAATGTTAACGACATTTTTAACATAACAGTATGCATGTTGCAATTGTCATATTAATTCGTTTCTAAAATCCACCAAGGATTTTCATATCAATATTAATGTCCAACGACCCATAAATATGCGGTCATGACATCTGAAAACACAAAGTTACTGCCAGATATATTAGTTAGCGGAACATGACATTGTCTATAATGGGAGAATATATTTGATCATTAACAAACAAATATTTTCTATTCAAACTCAACTTCAATTGCTTATTTCGTTTTTACCTAGTCTGAGTGTTTCTGGCACTCTGCTAAAGACTTAGGTACTGGATCCAGATATAATAAGAGCAATTAAAGAGGCAAATATGTCGTCGACGACTATTACATTTTATTATAAATTTCTCCCATAAAATTCATTGCTAATTCGATATTAGCACAAACCAATTCCTTATCAATGTATGGATTGGTTGTTCCGCAACCCCAATATTTAATCATTTGATGCACGTGCAATTTTATTTTGGGGTTTTCGCCTTCAAGACGAATCTCTTTAAAAGATTTCATGAGTGACTGAATATGAATTCATTTTCCGCGGATTTTTATCTTTTACACCGATCGGTTTTCTACGCTTCTGTCGTAGAGATATATTATCAATAATACTTTTGGTGCATTTATAAATAGTCACTCTTATTATTCAGTTAAGACATCTGGCAAATTACTGATGCGTGGAAGATCTTTTATGTTGTTAACATTTCTCGGCATTCTTTTATTCTAACATGAGGTTTTCTTTATCTCCCCGTAATGCCGAGAATCGATATTCATCAAACATGTTGCACCGAGCTATACTTTGATGCTCTTTTATTCGCTTCAAGCAATTTACACATTTAAAACATAGTGGTTTCATTAAATATCTCGTTCTATGAGATTTTTGAAAGCATTATCTCTTTTGCGATTTATATACCACTAATGCGATTTCAGATTCTTCAAGAATCATTCAAATTATACATCATATGTAAAGAAATCACTAGAAAGAGACATTGAACTTTTGGTTCATTTCTCCCTTTTTCTCAGAATGATATTTGATGTATACAAAATGTGCATAAAAGCTACCTGATGATGACAAATTAAGTCACCTTGATGATTTGAGCCCTAATTTAATCTAGTGATGAACACACAAGAACCCTAATGCCAAAAAAGAGGAATGAGGGGGTGGATTTTATGTATGCGGCTGAGTCCAAGACTGAATCTTGGATTGCCTACGTATCCTGTTAAATTCCAGGAATCAAGCCTTACGTAGTTCCTAGAATGGGGTATTTATAAGGACAACACTTGCCTAAACCCTAAGGTTAAGTCGGCTTATGTTATTGTCACCTTTACCCTTAAATGGGCCTTGACCCCTTGCCCAAGCTATTGCTATTAATGGGCTTAGCAAGCTGATGCGGACTCTATCCTCGTTATCGACCTGTGGTGATCGACTTTGGGACTCACCGCCCTACATTGCCGGTGAGTGCGGGTGAATGTCCTACATCGCCGATACTCGATAGTCAATAGTCATAGCCTGGCTTTGATATGATGGCCTTGGCCTCGAGCCTGGCATCGACATGGATGTATCTTGGCGTTATTTATAGTGTGATGACCAACCGATAGACGACACGTGGAGGAGTGAAACCTCAGACGTCATAAGCCCCAGGATTGAGAGAGGCGACTCCGTTGTCCGAGGTCGAGTCCGTCACACGAGTCGTCTTCGAGTTGAGTTTTTCTTTGGGCGGAGAAAGCCCGCTTTTCATAACCCTAAGCGCCTAGCATCCACGTGGAGCGGTTTTAGCCCACGAACGCTTCGAATCCCGCAAAGACGCGGCGTCATTGCCTTGATAATCGCGATTTTCGGGGTTATAACCCCATAACTCACGTCTCTTCAAATCATTTGGAAACTTTTGCTTTCATATATAAAAGGAGAGAAACTAGACGACGCCGCACCTCGCTTGCTATTTCTTCTCACAATCTCCAAATCCAAAACACCAAGTAAGATCATTTCTTTTATCTTAGTGTTCTTCATCTTTTCTTTTGTTTTTGTCCATGTTCAGTAGTAGTGCAACCTGAATCGAGATAGGGGTAGTGATACATCTTCTCCATACCAAACTCCAAATCTCTGGCGCCTCCGATCATCTTCTTCGACGGGATTCCGCGAACCAACGACCTACCCCTCCTCGTCCCTAACAAGCCAAAAAAGCTAGTAACCAGGATGGATGGAAAGGGTGCAAAGGGGTGTCTGATACACTTTCTTCAGAGGATGTTGTCGAAATTTGCCAGAAATACAACATCACTAACCCTCCGTTTGAATCTCAACTCCCTTCCGGTAATCATATATTTGCCGACGAGCCCCCAGAAGGATTCTGTGCGGTTTATGAGAACCAACTGGCGAGTGGATTGAGGTTTCCACTCTGCCCAGCCGTTTGGCCATCCTTCATCACTACGAGATTAGTGTCTCCCAACTTGCCCCAAATGGTGTCAGAACCCTAATGGGTTTTATCATAGCGTGTCGGGTGGCTCAGGTCTGTTTTTCAGTGCCCGTGTTCCGATACTACTACAAGATCACTACCACGCCCGACAAGCTATGGTATTCCTTCCAAAGGAGAGCAAATCGACACGAGTTCATAACCAAAGGGCCTTCTTCTCACGGGGAGTGGAAGCCTCGATTCTTTTTTCTCCGTCATGGTTTGGACAATCCCTACATCGGTCAGTGGAGGTCGAGAAAGGGAAAACAAGACAAGCTTGGGAAGGCACCAGCTCCTCACGAGGCTCGACTCTTGAGTGGACACAATTTCGAGGTGTGTACTCGAGACCTGAGTCTCTTGTATCACCTGGCTCGCATGCCATATGTAGGCCTGAACGTTCCTGATCACGAGAATCGTAGGATGTTTACTTATTTGCTTGTTTTTACACACTAGTAGTTCTTTAAGTCGATAACTTGTTGTTTGTTGGTTCAAACTAACTTGTCTTTTCTGTATTGCGGCAGGCAAATTCTCCAGGGTCACCAACCCTCGCCGCATTCCTGAGTCGACGGTCGTAGCTGCTCCACCTCTCGGGGGTCAGGCCGCTGCCGACTTGCCAGTGGCTGAGATCAGCATGCCTTCCTCTTCTCGAGAGGGGTCCCTCCACCTAGAACCAACCTTGCTGCGATCGAATCGTCTGCCGGAGCTGGAACGACCGGGGTGCCCCCGACCACCGGCGAGCTAACCGTCCGATATGGCTCTCTTCGAGATGAAGACGAAGAGGAACCTATCGATCTGACCTCGAACGTTGAGGCTAATGTTGAAGAGCCGGCGGTGCAAACAAAGAAAAGACCTTCTGTTGCCGAGGTGGTAAAGGAGCAGCTTCGGAAGCGAAGAGGAAGAAGGTTCTGTGAGACCTCTTGCCGAGCCAGGAATCGGTGTTGACTGGGTTTTTGATGATTATACCAGTGTGGATGACAAGGACTTGTCTTATGTTCTCATGGAAGTTGAATCGCCTCGTAAGTCGATCCTTCTTTTATATTCGCTTTCCTCGAGGCACGTGCCTGTTTATTTATTACTCGTTCTTCTATTTTGTAGCATACTCTTGTTGGTCGAGAGGCTGCTCGTCGGCCGCCGTAGCAGAGAGTCGGCGAACGAAATTAAGAAGGAGAATGGCAGGTTACTCCAAGACAACATTGCAAAAAGCGCCGCACTCTCTGCCGTGGAGCAACAATATAACGAGTTGAAGCAACAGTCGGTCGTTGAGCTCGAGAGAAGTCGCAAGGTAAGTTGGTGGTGATGAAGCAAAGCCGCTACTATCGAGAAGGAGGTAGACCGATCGCGAGATGAAAGGCAAGATCGTGGTCGAGAGAGTGCTCAAGCCGGCTCAAGACTATGAGAAGCCGCAGCAGATGTCGTAAAGGCTGCAGACGAAGAAGCTAGGAGGGCTCGCCAAGATCGAGACGCAGCACAGCTGAACTATATCGAGCGCACGCAGAGGTCGGAGGCTAAGACCGAGGCCATCATGGAGTATCGCAAGTCATCCAACCTTGAAGATGATCTAGAAGTGATTATGCCGGCTTCGATGATGGGTGGATATACCCGGCCGTGGATCAAATGAAGGAGGTCACTCCGAAGCTTCGACATGTCGACTCTCCGCACGCCTATGTTCTATAATCCCGACTCGGAGAAGTTGTATGATCGATTGCCGAGGAGTTTTTGCAGGAGAGTCCTTGGCCATAAAGTATGCTCCTCCCTCGTCTGCCCCTACTGCCAATCCGACCGTCGCCGATCCGACCCCTGCCACAACTGAGCTGACTCCGGAAGCCGACCTCTGATCTTGATATTTTTTTATATCTTTTGTTGATTTGTAATTCAAACTTGAAGTTTTGTAATAGTATTATTTTGACAATCGACTTGGGCTGGTTTTTCGACCTGGCCGTGTTCTTATGCTTCAAATTTTTATTTGACTTTGCAATTTGTTTTTTATTTTCTCTCTTATTGCTTTGCTCGTCCTCTTGATGTGTTGTAGTCTTGATGTCTTCTCGATACTCGCTACTCGCTTTATTTGCTGTACTTGTTGTTGATATTGTGTTGCCCCCCAAGTGTATTATGAACCTTTGGTTCTTATTGCACTTGGGATCGACTTGCTTGCCTTAGTCTTTCGTCCCTTAGGATTATTTGACCTTAGGCTGAGCATTTTAATGTGAACTATCCCTGGTTTTAGTCTTTTTTGCCATTTAGGCTCTTTCGACCATCGACTGGGACAGGTGGCCCGACTATGCGAACCGTCCTTTGTCCCAGCCTTTTTCGCCCCTCGGGCTCATTCGGCTTTCGACTGGGACAAGTGGCCCGACTATGCGAACCGTCCTTTGCTTTAGCCTCGTTCGCCTCTCGGGCTTGTTCGGCTTTTAGCTTGGACCTTTGGCCCGACCCTGCGAACCGTCTTTATGCCTTCGCATTTGTTGCCCATTAGGCTAACTTTGCTTTTGGCTTTGTCGAGATTTCCGACCTGCGGACTTCTCTACTCGTTGTCGATTGCTCTGCCTCTTAACATTTTATATCGCATTGGACTTGTAATGTTTTGGCTGTAAATCCTAATAAACATAAAAAACATCTCGAGAAAGCACACTTTTATTAGAACACTTATAAAGTTGTCACATGGACTTATTACAAGGTTTAAAACTGAAATGTAAACAAGTTTGTTGAAGCTTATCTTAGACATAATATTTCCTCAGATTGTTGGCATGCCAATGTCGAGGAACAATAGTCCCATCTGCCCGACCAAGCTGGTAAGACCCTTTGGGGTGGACTTTCAGGATCTGATAAGGTCCTTCCCAATTCGGGGTTAATTTTCCGGCCGCCTCCTGTCGACTTGCTTCATTCTTCCTTAGAACTAAATCACCGACCTTGAAGTATCGATGCCTGACTCTCGAGTTGTAGTACTGAGAGATCTTCTGTTTATACCTCGCCATTCTGGCTGAGGCTATCTCCCTTCGTTCTTCGACATTGTCCCTTTCTTGTCAGAGTTCGGGATCATTTGTCTCTACATTGTAGGCCAGAACTCGAGGAGAAGGAACTCCGATCTCGGCGGGAATCACCGCTTCACACCCATATACCAAAGAGAAAGGAGTTTCTCCAGTTGATGAATTAGGAGCTGTCCTATATGACCATAGGATGCTCGGAAGTTGAACTGCCCAATCTCGACCTTCTGCCTCTAGTCTCTTTTTTAGACCCAGCTTGATCTGTCGATTAGTTTGCTCGACTTGACCGTTTGCCTGTGGATGAGCTACCGAGGTGAATCGTTGGTCGATATGGTATTCATTGCACCATTCTCTCACTTTACGATCTTCGAACTGAGTACCATTATCCGAGATCAGAGCCTTAGGGATCCCATACCTGCACAAAATGTCGACCCACAAGAACTTTTTGATGGTTGCAGCTTTGATGTCGGGTATAGCCTTAGCTTCGACCCACTTCGTGAAGTAATCTACAGCCACGACCACATATTTAAGATTTCCCGGAGCTCGAGGTAAGGGTCCAACGATATCGACTCCCCTGATCAAATGGCCATGCTGACGAGATGACATTCATGTCTTGCGCTTGTTGATGGGAGATATTATCATGAATCTGACAAGTGTTGCATTTTTGGACAAGATTATTCGCATCTCGTTGCATCGACGGCCAAAAATACCCAGCTAACTTGCATTTTCGAGCTAACATTCTAGCTCCGCAGTGGTTTCCACATACTCCTCTATGAATTTCCTCCAAGAGATATTCGCCTTCAGTTTCAGATACGCATCTTAACCATGGATTTACAAAAGATTTCCGATAGAGGATGTCGTCGAAGAACGCATATCGAGTGGACTGGAGTCGAACTTTTCTAGATTGTACTTTATCAGCTGGTAGTATTCCGTCTTTGAGATAAAGAGCGATCGAGTCCATCCACGTGGCCTGCTGAGTAATCGGCTGGGCCTCTGTCTCGATGTAACTCCTATCGGTCAATAACTCGACTAGAACCTTCTTACTCGACATGAAGTTTGAGGCCAACTTGGAGAGCGCATCGGCTCTCTTATTTCGACTTTCGGGAACCCGTCGAATCGAACCGTTTTGAATTTTGGTATGAGGCTCTGGACGACTGCTAAGTAATTCTTCATGGTTTCTTCCTTAGCCTCATACTCCCCTTTCACATGGTTGACCACTAACTGCGAGTCACTGTAAACCGACAAATCTTCGACACCCAGCTTCAAAGCAAGCTTTAAGCCAGTGATCATAGCCTCATACTCGGCTTCATTGTTCGTTGCTTTGAAGTCGAATCGAAGGGCGTACGGGAATTCCTCGCCTTTCGGGCTTACCAGAAGGAGCCCTGCTCCTGCCCCCTCCTTACTCGATGCTCCATCGACCTGAAGAGTCCATTTTTCCTCTGGGTTTTGCTTTTCCTGATCGAGTTGGACGGAGATTCCTTCAGCCAAAAAATCTGCCAAGGCCTGTGCTTTTTGTTAGGTGTAGTGCCCGAAAGACAATTTGTGTAATTGTTTTTAATGGATGACGGAATTTATCTCACCTTATTACTTGCTTTGTGCTTGTAAGTAATACACTGCTGCAAACCCTAAGTATATCAGTATGTAACCGCTTAACTCAGTGTATGGCATGCACGTGAGGATTGAGTTAGTGGTGATATATTTAAATCTGTTAGTCCGTGGTGAACTTAATCGAGTTTAGGGTCTCTTGATTAAAACACCAATAATGCGCCTGAAACACCTTAGGGTGTGATAGTCTTATCCGGTTTGTCGGTAGAGGGTACTACGTGGGGCATTTATATATGATGGCATTCATATAGACTGGACCGATTTAATCTGCTTTTCTCGATATAATTCCGTATTTGAGGAATCTTATTAAATCATTAGATGATCATATATGGATCAACCTTAATCTCGAGGTGATCACAGTGGTGCCGCTTGTCCCGGGTAGTGTTTGATGTGTTAGTTACGGTTCACTTAAATATGTGTTCCAAGCCACTTCTCATTGGCACTATCTCCGGATGAGTGAGTAGTTACGATTTTCACAGACATGGAATCCATTCCTTCATGCGGGAAGTAGAGAGAGCATCCCCTTGTTTGTTAGCCCTAAGAAAGTGATCGATCCCGGGAGTTCACATTTGACTAATTAGCTACTAGTCGATATGTGTGCTAATTGATCATCGAGGGGTTAATGGTAAATAAGGATAAGATATTAAAGTCGGGTTCACGGAGACTTCCCACTCGTAATGGGACGATCTATGGAGGGTTAATCTGTATGTAGTGATTATATCAATGGACGCTTATTCACTCTATGGGTTGAGTATAAGTATACATCTATAATCGGTAGAGTTGATTCGGGTTTATGGTGGCGTAATCCCGAATTAATAATTAATGTACTTATTACGCTCGATGAATAATTAATTATTGGAGCCTCGTTTTAGGTCCATGGTCCCCGATGTGGCTTACGTAATTCGGACTAGTAATCTTGTTACTTGGGCCTCATTGATAATTAATTTGGTGGGCTAATTAATTGATATGCATGTATATTATTTAGTTGGGCTAAATAATATAATACACATAAAAGACATTTTATGTGGGATTTTTGACCCTTAATGGTGGCGCCATATATGTCATTTAATTAGAGAGAAATTAGTTTTCTTGGATAATTATTTGACATGTGATTTATCTTTTATTTGTTAAATGATAATTCATGGAATATTAGATAATAATATGATTTATCCTAATTTGTTTGGGATAATCATTTTATTTATCTTTTATTTGGAATAAAGGATTAATGGAATAATTATCTCTTAATTATTTAATCCTTGGAGGACAAGGGTTACTCTCCTATATAAGGAGAGTTCTCCCAAGTCTTAAAGAGAAGCAAAAAATTTCGACCACCATCATCTAAAAGGAGAGAAAAATTAGTTTTTTCTTGCCTAGGGTTTTTAATAGAAGAAAAAACTTGGAGTTTTTCTTGGTGTTGCATATCAAGGAGGTTCGTGTATCAAGAAGGGTGTCCACCAACCGCCGTTTGAAGAACACATTGGAAGATCTTGGCTTCTCTTCCTATTATTGGTAACATGATCTTAACCCCCTTGTAGTTTTTAAGTCCTTTAATTATGAATTGTGTCATATAAATCGTGATCCATCCGCTGCGCATAGATCTAACTCGTTTAGATCTAAGAACCTGCATCCTTCACTTTTATCGCAGTTCAAGGAACGAACTCGATGTCGTACTGGGCCATTTCAATCACCCATTTTGCCAATCGACCTGAGGTGTCGGGCTTTGCCAATATTTGCTTTAGTGGTTGGTCTGTGACTACCACAATGGGATGAGCTTGAAAATAGGGCCTTAACCTCCTCGAGGCATGAACAAGACATAATGCTAACTTCTCGGCTGGCGAGTATCGAACCTTGGGGCCATGCAAAGCCTTGCTGACAAAGTAGATTGGCACTTGGCCATGTACCCCTTCTCGAACCAGGACCGCACTCACTGCCTCCTCGCATACTGCCAAATAAACTAACAATCTTTCCCCGTCTCGAGGTGAAGTTAAGGTAGGTAATTCTGATAAATAAGTCTTCAACTCTTCAAAGGTCGTCTCGACATTCATCATCCCAATGAAAAGGACTGGCCTTTCGGAGTATCTTGAAAAATGGAAGTGCACGCCACAATGCGGATCTCGATAGAAATCATTGAGGGCTGCCATTCGACCCGTGAGCCTTTGTACTTCTTTGATATTTCGTGGTGCGGGCATATTCTTCAGTGTATCAATTTTATCCGGGTTAGCTCGAATCCCGTCCTTCGAAATCATGTAACCCAAGAATTTACCCGACCTGACTCCAAAAGTATACTTCTTCGGGTTTAGCCTCATCTGTGTTTCTCTCAACACCTCAAAAACCTCTCGAGCATCGACCAGGTATTGTCTTATAGATCGACTCTTGATGAGCAAGTCGCCTACATAAACTTCCATACATCTACCAACTGTCTTGCAAATATCTTGTTGATCGCCCTCCTCGGTATGTTGCCCCAAGCATTCTTTAGTCCGAATGGCATGGTCACACAGCGCGAAGGTGCCGACTGCGTGATAAACGCCGCTTTTTCCGCATCTCGAGGATCCATTAAGATCTGATGGTATCCTTTATATGCATCTAAGAAACCAAAAACTTCAAAATCAATGGTTGAATCTACTAACCTGTCGATTTTGGGCAGCGGATACGAGTCTTTTGGGCACGCTTTGTTCAAATCTGTAAAGTCTACACACATGCGCCAACTCCCATCAGGCTTCTTGACTAATACTGGGTTAGCTAGCCATTCGGGATAGAATACCTCTTTCACTATCTTGGCTGCTAGTAGCTTGCCGACTTCCGTCTCGATGGCCTCAAGTCGATCCGGCGCAAAATTCCTCTTCTGTTTGACTGGCTTTTTAGCCTGGTCAATTTCGAAGTTTATGAAGCGCAATGTCGGTAGACGATCCTGGCATGTCGGTGGCTTTCCAGGCAAAGATGTCTCGAACTCGACTAAAAGTTCGACCGAGAGCCGTTTTTCTTTTCGGGATCCAAATTCGACTTGCACGCGACCGATCGCCCCTCTCCTTCCAGTCGGACGTTTTTTCGGCGGCGTCACTAGAGACCCAACTCTTCTCCTCTTCTTCCTCTGGAATCAGTTCCTCGATTAAAACTTGTTGGACAGCCATCTTCCCATTCATGACTACAGAGTTACAACTCCGAGCGACTTCAACGTCTCCTTTTACTTCGTGGGAACCGTTCCTCGTAGGAAACTTCATACTATTGTGGAAATTCGATATGATAGCACGTAGGTCAAAGAGCGCAGGTCGTCCTAGGATAACATTGTACGCAGAGGGAGCTTTGACTACCACATAGCTTAATTCAAGTGTCCTTCCTTTCTCGCCATCACCAACCGCCGTGAGTGAGTAACCTTATCGAGCCCGTGGGATGGATCGCTGCCCCGTGAATCCGAGCAGGGGAGATGCTATGGGGCTAGATCCTTCTCTTTCAACTTCATTGCTTGAAATGCCGAGTGGTATATGATGTTCATCGCACTCCGTTATCGATCTGGACTCGATACACGGGCTCGGCTAATAATCGCTTCAATAACTAACCCTTCGCTATGACTCGACTTGGGGATATCATCTCGAGGGCCGTATCCGACTTCGCCGTGAACTCGAAATGCTTGCGCTCTCTCGAGCTACAAGTGGCTCCTTTGTCGGTCCGGTCTTTATCACTCTCACCAGGACCAAAGATTGTGTTGACATAGTTAAGCGGTCGATTATCTTCATACCTATCTCGACCAAAATTTTCTCTGTTGTTTCCTTCGACCTGGGATCGATTCTCTCGAGGTGACCGATCCTTCGTCTCTCGACATCTCGACCTCGGTTCTGTCTTGATCGGAGTTTTTCCTCTTGAATTCTCCACGCCCCTGGGCCCATCATATCGAGATCTCATCAACAACTTCGCCTAGCTTTCCTTCCCGAATGCAGACGTCGATATCTCTCTTCAGTCGATACAATCCTCAGTTGTATGACCAATGTCCTCGTGAAAATCACAGTATTTGCTTGCGTTCATCTTTTCTCGAGGTTTCTTTAATGGTGGTGGTTTCTCGCCAAGTTTTTTGAAAGCATAATCGACAACACCTCAGATCGAGGTCGATTGAGTGGGATAAAGTCCTTATCACGTGAGGGTCCCTTCTTGCCCCCACGGTCTGAGGTGGACGTGTCGATACGGTCCCAAACTGATGGCTTACTCTCGACATCCTGCCTCTTTGACTGATTCCTATTCGGACCTCGGGTGTCTTTCTTAGATTCCATCCAATCGAATTGGTGTGCCGCCGACCGCTGCCTTCCCCTTGACAGAATCGATGCACTACATTGACACATTCGTCCATGGTATGGGGGACATCTCTGCTCAACTTCATGTATAACTTAGTGTTACGCAGCCCCCCTACGAATGACGTGATTAGAAGTCGGTCATCTGCGTCCTTGACCTGCATGGCCTCGAGATTAAACCTCTTCAAATATTCCATCACTGTCTCATCTCTTTGCTGCCTCACGTTCATGGGGTGCGTGGCGCTCAGATGAAACTTCTTGTTGACTATAAACGCATCTCGGAACTTTCGTGCGAGCATGGCAAAACTGGAGATCGACCCTGGTCGTAGCTTCGTAAACCATTCTCTTGCTCGACTTACAAGTAACGTCTCGAATGCCCGACAACGCATTGCGTCAGGCGCTCCATCCAACCTCATTTGCGATAGATACCTATGGAGATGGTCCTCCGGGTCGGTGGTGCCATCATAAGGTTCTATTTTCGGTATCTTAAACCCCTTGGGTTTAGGAAAGCTCTCGATCTCATTCATAAAGGGAGACTCGAGCCACAACGACACCTGATTCTTTCCCAAAATTGCATTCAACTCCTCCCTGGCGCTGTCATCGTCCCCTCTCTGGTGTTTTTGGTGGATCTCACGCCTCTTCCTTTCCACCGAGCTAGATGATGCGCTTATTTCTTCCTGTGAGTCTGTTTAGGTTTGTCCACGCTTTTTTCTCGCCGCTTTCCGCCATAGCTTTTTACGGCGGCATCTCGCTTTTCTTCGCGCCCGAATCGCCTCGGCGATTATCTCCGACATTACCTCCAAGTCCGCCCTCGCCAACCGATCCGCAAAGCGTCCGATATTACGGAGCAAGAGCTTGCTTTTCGGTTGGTGGGTTTCTGAGACAGGATTCAAAGCTTGATCTTTTTTCCTTGTTTTTCTTGAGGGTCGTCTTTGAACAAGATCCAAGCTGGATCTTCTTCTTCTTGCAAATCGGATCGGTTGGCTCGTTCATCTGGGAGCTTTGATCGACTGCCTTAGATGCAGTTTTGGATGCGGTTTTCTTGGGAGGCATCGTGTTTTTGCGTATTCAATCAATAGAAGGCCCTCCTTCTAGCGCCAATGATGATGACAAATTAAGTCACCTTGATGATTTGAGCCCTAATTTAATCTAGTGATGAACACACAAGAACCCTAATGCCAAAAAAGAGGAATGAGGGGTGGATTTTATGTATGCGGCTGAGTCCAAGACTGAATCTTGGATTGCCTACGTATCCTGTTAAATTCCAGGAATCAAGCCTTACGTAGTTCCTGGAATGGGGTATTTATAAGGACAACACTTGCCTAAACCCTAAGGTTAAGTCGGCTTATGTTATTGTCACTTTTACCCTTAAATGGGCCTTGACCCCTTGCCCAAGCTATTGCTATTAATGGGCTTAGCAAGCTGATGCGGACTCTATCCTCGTTATCGACCTGTGGTGATCGACTTTGGGACTCACTGTCCTACACTGCCAGCTGGTGCGGACTGAATGTCCTACACTGCTCGATACTCAATAGTCAATAGTCGTAGCCTGGCTTTGATATGATGGCCTTGGCCTCGAGCCTGGGCATCGACATGGATGTACTGACGTTATTTATAGTGTGATGACCAACCGATAGACGACACGTGGAGGGAGTGAAACCCTGTATCGTCACTACCCTTCGAGGGTTTATGTCAATAGATAATATATGAACTCATAGTTCATTTATGTCAATGTTTGTCACGAGATATAATTAACAATGGACTTTCCTCCCCGCATTCTCGGACAACATTTTTCACAATCGATATCCAGAAAATTTGCAATAACCCGTGACGGATTCAAATTTTCAATATGCAATCCTCTTATGCGGGTATCAACAAACATTTTTTCATGTTTTTCAATCGTGGGAGTTTAGATAATCACTTCTGGCAAATTGATATTTCAATATCGATGCATCAATTGTCTCATTTTCATATGACCACAGTGACTGATATCTTCAGAATAATTTTATTTTATCACGTTCGCTTCATGGAACGGATTGAACCATCTTAGGTTTTTAACTTGGTCACATTCACTTCATGGAATTGACTTGTATAACATGATGCATCTTATACAATAAGATACATATATCATTGCATATAATATTGGTCACAAACTCTTATAGGAATATACAAGTCTCACCGTTTTCAAGCATGTCTCGATATGATATCCATTTTTATGAATATCTTCAATACTCAATAAAATCTCTACGAGATCCGGGAGAGCAGAGTGCTTTAATTCGAACAAAATTTTCAGAGGGATCTTTCGATTATTATAGCACTTATACATTATCATTTGCTTCTCCCATTTATCTATTTTGAGAAACTCACTTTATTTCTCATTATAACATATGTTGCCAATTGTAATATCCAAATCAATTTGCTGTATCAGCTAATTCAAAGCAGTATGTCACGATATAAATAATTCATAATGGTGCATCCGTGCATGTGATGGCTCTAAAGTGACAAAAATAACCCTAAAATTCCCCGGATCAAGAATTTCACCCAAAAGCACCAATACAATAATGTACTAATTAAATCAGTTTACACAAAATGGCTCCAGACCATATAACCTTTCTGCTACAGATTCAAAGCTCCCCTAACTCCCTCTTTTCAAAGGAATCAAAGCAAGTACGAGATTCCGATGTTCAAAAATATCTCAGATGCAACGAATAAGAAATCTGAATTGGGAGAAACCCAAACGTTTTGGTAAAACAACAGAATAATAAATTCATTATGTTAAGACCATTACGTTTTTATTTGTTTATTTGGCTGCTATTTTTCCACCGATCCACAAAGATCTAAATCATGTGAAATCTCATTTTGCTCTGTGTATGTAAATGAGCTTTATGAGGATTGGTGCTATTTGCCTAAGTATTGTAAACACAATAGCAAATACACACAAAAATTAGCAGTTTTCAAGATATCATCAACAAGATTTGCAATAAAGACAAGATTTGCAATAAAGATTCAATTTTAAAAAGCCTTGAAATAATATAAGCTTGTCTGCAAATATGAAATAATATAAGCTCGACATAAAACATAAAATTGAATGAAATACTCCCCTTTCAGATTTAGCCAAGATTAATCGTTGCCAGATCTTCTGTCAGGCACTCAGGCTGCCATGTATTTGATAGAATGGATCAGGTCTGTTCAAAGCTCTGTTCACTCTATCGATCTGAACAGTAAAGCGATCATCTTCTTTGAAATCCTTTTGTGAGAATTGAGTCGGCTGATAGGAAGCTTCTCCCGACAAACTCCGGATAGAGACTCGTGCTGATAACGTGTTATAAAACTAATATAAGAAATAACAGAAACAAAGAAAAAAGAGAAAGGAGAAATATTTCACTGGTATCATGGGATATTTATAGTTGAGATTACAGTGTGAATACAATACAACAGATAAACCAGAATATCTTGTAATCAATTTGAATAATAGATAAACATAATATTATCTTTTATAACACAATATCAAATTTTATTGTGGGATCATTTCAATTAACACTCATATCGATTCTGATTCATTATTTAAATATTTTTTTTTTACAGACGCACAATGTTCCCATTGGGACTCGATTCCGGATCCTCTGCTGTGTGTATTACACAGCAGGGGCTGCTGTGATGTCAAAACGGCGTCGTTCGAGTCCAAGCGATGCCGTTTTGGTCCCGTGCTTAAAAAAAAAAAAAAAAAAAAAAAAGGCGTCGTTTTGAGTCGAAAAAAGTTTAGCAGAAGCCTGGTCGAAAATTCCTGAAAAATTAGTTTTTTATGATTACATCGGAAATAATCCGGCAAAGGGAGACGACGCCGTTTTACCCCACAGCACCGCACATCATGGGCAATTTACAGCAGACGATCCCAATTCATTGGGACTCGAACCAGAAACCTCCGGGTTCAAAGTTAATTAATTTTTCTTAATGTGAGACACAATCATCTCGTTCTGATAAGATATGAACATTGCAGTTATTTTAATCCAACAACACATAAAATATTATATTATGTTCCTATCTATATATGAATTATTCAATCTCAGTGACACACTGCATCACATATTCATCAGACCACTTATGTAATAACGATATTTACAGCCGATATTTACAGACGATAAAGGAGAAAAAACAAAATAGCAGAGGTCTTATACTCAAAGGGTTCAAGCATATATTCACAGACGTTATGTGCATATAGTAACCGGAAAGTTACAGTATAACCGGAAAGTTACAGTAGTCAAAGCAGAAAATAAAACTACTTTTGAGAAATAGTAAGAGTCGTTTTTCTCCGTACCGATGAAAGCAATTTACCAGTTAAACTTACTATTGTCTTTCTCTATTAACACAAACGAAACAACAAATAAAGGTAACATGCATTACCGATCATATTTTTTTTCTTTATTCTGATTAAATTGTTAATTGCATATTGTTTTATCAGAATTACACAACATTCTTCTAAAAAAAAAATAATAATAAATAAATAAATAAAAGAATTACACAACATGCCCTTTTTTTTTTTTTCTTTTTTTTTTTAAGTAAGAAGCATTTTATTACCACGCCTAGCAAGAGGGCAACCAGGTTCAAGCTTTACACTGGAATTATAAAGCAACTATTTACCGTATGCAAAATAACAAATTTGTCTATATTCCAAGCCAATCTAAGGTTCCTTGTTCTTTCGACTGCAGCTGCTACAAACACAAAAGCTGGAGGCCTTTCATCTTCATGTCCATGAATTATCTTGTTCCGCCACATCCAAATGCTGTAAATCAGCTCATTCCACTTGTACTTCCAAGCCGAGCCTTGATTATTCATTAAATTCCACTTCACCCAGTCAAGTGGTGAGTCTTCTTGGAAAAATCTATCACTATTTTCCTGCGGGACACATAAATTCCAGATTTCCCTGGGCCAAGTGCAGTCTCTAATCGCAATTACGCAACATGCCTGACCAAATAACAAAAATTCGTCCTAAGATTGTTGGCACATTTAACCCAATTAGCATGCCATCAACACCAATTTCACAGAACTTAAACATACACACCGATGCTGAAAAACAAAACAAAAATTAAAATGACAGGAAAGGTGTAGAGCGAAAACTTATGGATTGAGGCGAGTTGACACTATATCCTTAAGACGAATTTGCGCCGAATACATGCCCGCGGTAATCGCAACCGTCTCCCAATATACAACAATCCTTACCTTCTGATCATACGGCACTTGTAATGAATCAGAAGCGGCGAACTCGAAACCTTGGTATGAAAAATCTTCTTCGCTTTGAAAGATGTAAAGTTTAAAATATTGTATGCTGAAAATTCTGCAGAGTTTTTTTGTATTCGAAAGATGAATAATTTGTCATTTGGGGTGATCTTCTATTTATAGAGGAAATGTATCACGTCACCTCAAGATGCATCTCTTCGTATGTATTGGTTCATCCGAAGTGATGCAACTTTATAATTTGAACTGATGCATCTCTTGAACCAAATGGCCACATCTCTTGAACCGAAAGGTTGCACCAATTCGGTTCAGTTTGATTGAATAGATGCAACCGTTCGAATAAACTTTTTCGATTCGAATAAGCATCATTTCCACTAATTTTAACATTAATTTCTCATTCACCCGGTATCCGAATCGAGTGATTTTAAAAGTCTATCATTATCTACTTTTTATGTAGTATTTAATGATACATTAGGCTCCCGATAATTCGTATTGTACACTATCTGAAATTAATACCGAAGTGGACTACTCGCCACTTTAAATATAGCTCACTATATGAGTTATTTTCTCCAACAAACACATGCATTTTGGAATCCGCAACCCTTAGCTTGATTTTGTCATAATTAGAAAAAGTACTTATTCTGAATCAAGCCAAGAACAATGTAGAACCTTCTGGTGAATATGGAGCTTTGGCTGTAGTAGGCAGATCGGGAGAATTATATATGCTTTGGCTGTAGTAGGCTGATCGGGGGAATTATATATCAAAAAAGAAATTCGAACAACTATCTGAATCAGCAGCTAATAACAATATTATAAAGGACAAACAAACAATACCTCGAATAAGGTCGAACACCCATGGAAGATCTAGCATGGAATTCGTTTTGAGAGGGTTGAAGGTTTGATGTGGCGTCCGATGCTTCAACTAAATTGGACAAACAGCCATAAATTAATAATCTTCCATATCATTAATGAAATCATGCGAAGGTAGAAAGCTCGAAACCAATGCAAAATCCATAACGGAAATGTAAAATTATACACACACGCATAAGAAGTTTGTTGTGTGCGGCTCTATATGTATAAGGTTTTTGAATTTAAGATGATTCGTTCACTTTGAAATTCAAAAAGGTTTGAGATCGTAGATGAAGAGGTTGAGATTTGCCAGCATTGATGGAGTGGTTAAGATTCGGTGCAATTCACGTAACAGAGGGCGATATTGATTTTGTTCAGTAGTGAATACGGTGGTTTTTTTTCCGGGTATGGAGTGTAATTTTCGGGGAGAAGAGTTATTATACAACAGGTATTTATAGGTAATATCAAGTGGATGGTTGAGATTTGTCCAACTCACCCCTACACATCATTACTGTGTGAGAGAGGTAAGTTTAAACAAATCACAACCACCCACTTGGTATCACCAGAAATACCTGTTGCATAATAACTTTTCTCATTTCGGAGTAATCGGATTAAATGTTGCTTTCAAATATATATATACTAGCTAACAACACGTGCTATGCACGGGATAAATGCAATGCATGGATAAAACAAAATAAAATTAATAAATAATTTATACGAATAAAAATAATATTAAGTAAAAAATGGAACGATACTATAGAATAGAATATTTATCTACTATAATAGCTTCTTTAAAATGATGTGTGCTACTGGTACTTATCGAAATTTAAATGATAAACCAATTGATAAATGTTTTAGTTTTAATCCAAAAGAAAAGTTGCATGTGTTGGGATGCACCTCCAACCCTCACACCCACCCCAACCCCCACGATTAAATGATGAACGAATAGATAAAAGTTTTAATTTTGATTCAAAAGAAAAGTAGCATATGTAGTGATGTACACGCCACCCTCACGCCCACCCCAACCCTCTCGGTTCATTTTTTGAAAGAAAAAAAAATTCATAAATCCCCTCACCCTTCCACCCCACCCATTTATTTATCCCTTAAATCCCCGCTCCATTCGTCCAAGCTTATCTCTAGCCTTGCACGCCCTAACATCAACATTTAAGGATGTTAAATCAGCACCTTAAAACAACAAATTAAAAAATCCGTCACAACCCGACATTCAATTCGCCCCAAAAGAAATCCGTCGCCAACCCTGCACTCTGTTCCCAAAAAAAAAAAAACAATAGCAAGAAGAAAGTTATTCTGCACACCAATAGAAATACAATATGCATTCATCAGACAAACTAATGGACACTTAATGTGCAACGTCTTCTTGAATACATTTATACTTCAAACTTCAAATTCATACATCCATTGCATATACTCGCTCTTCATCTTCTTATCAAATCCTTGATTTAACATCGACATTTAAGCTCTTTTTCGGAAAGATACATTAAAATGTATCTTTTACCAATATGCATTAGGAATAATGATGAACAATAATTTCACGTGGAAGGGGACATTCATGTATATCAAACACAATGCAAGTGAAGAGAGTCAGATTCATCAAAGAACTCGTGCATAATAGTTACTTCCTTTATCCCATATCCGTAGAAAAAGCATGAAAAAAATGAAGATATTGTTCTTTTCTTCTTTTTTTTCTTTTGAAACTTTGTAATTTCCAGTATTAGGGCAAAACAAATTAAGAAATCAAAAAAATTGAAAAATAAATAAATAAGCAGACTACCTCCTATATCCGTAGAAAAGCATGAAAAAAAAATGAAAATATTGTTCTTCTCTTCTTTTATCGTTTTGAAATTTCGCAATTTCCAGTATTAGGGCAAAACAAATTAAGAAATCGAAAATTGAAAAATAAATAAATAAGCAGACTACCCAGGATTGAGTCATTGAGACAATCCCCCTCCAAACAGCCCAAAATTCTTGAAATTTCTGTTTTTTACTTTTTTGTTGCTCCAACAATACATGATAGTTTTTGCTTTTATTCCTGATATATGACAAATACCAAAATGAAGCATATCGATATTAATGAGACTGCATATACACACACAAAAAAAAAAAAACTGCAAGGTTTATAAATCGATTATGAGTACTTTCGTCAAAAGGTAATACACAATAAAAAGTATCCAAGCCATATATATCGTAGGGACAAACATCTATCAAAACCATAGGACACATGATTTCTGTTTCTAGACAGACATGAACCTCTTTTTTTTCTGCTATCCTCCATCTCTCAAATCAAAAAAATTATTTTATTAGTCTTGAGCAAACGATGTTCATTCATTACAATAATTACGAACAACTGATCTGCGTATTTGTAAATTGATAAATGATAGGAAAAACCAAATAAATTCCTCACCCCATACTCTGTCTGCTACACTCCATATTTAACTCCTTCGGTCCTTCCTCTCTGACAACATTAATAAAATGAAAATAGGAAAGGAAAAGAAGGACAAAGTAGGAATCCAACCCTAAAAATAAAAAAACAAAAAAAAAAAACAAACCCACTGACATAAAATTATATCCCAACTTATTGACACCTCGTTTTTAGAGCTGTTGGATCAACGACTTCAAAACTGAAATGAAAAGTGCTAGTTCATCATTGGAATCCAAAAAAAAATATTAAAAAAAAAAAACCCAAACACCATTGTTTACACCTTGACCCTTATTTTAGTGCGAAAAGGGAAAAACTACAACTGTGTTTCCTCTCCGTTGAGTCCGTTCATAGTAGCGGTTTTCCGTGAGAATTTCTCAAAACCGCTCCGCCACCTACTGATCATCATATTCTGAATACATTATTCGAAATACATATTGATAAGTATATGAATTATAAAAATAACAATATAACTTAACAAACAAAAGAACACACCAATAAAATATAACAACATATCACCATTGTCGACACCGGTTTCATCCTTCGTTCCTCTTTAAAGGATATTGCAACAAATTTAACCCTAAATTTTCAGTTGATAAAATTTGTTACATTTGAATTTGAAAAGATTTTGCAAACAGCAGAGAGGTTTTTAGAGATAAAATTTGCGTGTTGTTATTAAGCGGATATGATAGACACGTGATTTGCGGATGAGTTGTTTTGTTTTTGCGGATATGAGTTGTTTTGTTAAGAAGTCAGATTGGGGCAGGAGTCGGGTTTGGATGATTATAATCGGGTAATTTACGTGTCGTGTTGAAGGATTGCTAGGTAAGGGTTTTTTCGTAAAGGATAATGATTTTGCTACCCAAGGGGCCGTTGAGTCACTATTATTAACCCCATCACCATTCTGTCGGGTCGGGATGGAGGCATTGGTGGATCTGTGTGGTCTCACGGGTGGTCACGTGACCCATTGAGAACCGGAGAATTTTTTTTACCATTAAAACAATATAGTTTTGTTGTTAAAAAATATAGTTTTAAGTTCCCATGACCCTACTGAAACAATTCTTTGGGTAAAAAATATAGTTTTATGGTCCGACGGCCCCACTGAAAATTTCTAGATCTACCCCTAGATGAAAAAGCCCTATAGGCGAGGGATATCGTCTTTTGCACCAAAGATAATGATTTTGCCCCTATATGGTAACACCATTGATTAATCTGGCGCCCCACGTGGTCATCATTGGTGTCTACAAAAGTGCATTAATCACTTCATATTTATCTGTGATTGATTATGGTAGGACCCATTCATCAATATGGATCTCATTTATTTAAGTGCACCACACCATAGCTATCGTTGTGGAATCCAACACAATGATTGAATTTTTTTCACAATCGATATTTTAGTTAGGCTGAGAATCGACTTTAAGTTCATCGATGATCACAATCGATGACATTCGTATACAAGCTTCATTTCATTTCTTCTTAATCTACTGTTTTATTAATTATTTTCATTCCCAAAGAATTTTAGTTTCCACGACACTCTTTATGAGTTAGCTTGTAATCTTATGATGCATGGATATTTCTTTCGAGTGTCGTGTTTTTTATTTGATACATATTTGATATAGATACGCATCGGATATTTATGATACACACTAATGATAAATTTATAAATATTGAAAATTGGATACAATATTCAGATATGTATATATGTTTATAACTTGGAAAAGGAAATAAAATATCATGTTGAAATCGACATGCCTTAAAATCGAGATTCAGTATATGCATAAATATTACTCCATGTACAACATGTTGAAATCTATATGCCTTAACATCCGAGATTAAAATATGCATAAATGTCACATGAACAAATACACGTAGTAACTTAATTAAATATTTTACGCCCGGTGAGGACGACGTTCGAAGCGTTACCAAATATTTTACGCCGTTGACAAAGCAGAAATTAATAAAATTTTCGGTTTCACAAAACAGTAACTACGTCAACCAAATATAGTAACATTATTAATAATTATAAAGATAACAAACTGAAAACCAAATATATGATAACACAGTTAACCATGGAACTGAGTTGCAATATAATGGAGCACGAAGAGGAGAGCGGAATGAATAAAAAAAGAAAACACCAAACTAAGCATTGAAATCTCAAAACTCTACAAACTTCATTCAGATCAGATCGAACTCCCGGAACTCCAATTATTTGGATCACAGTTGGTCCCTGAGGTCAATTGAAGGAGTACTATGGGATGCTCCTCCACTTGAATGAACAACGACGACGACAGCGATATACGCAGACTATGCAGTTTTCTTATAATAGACAAAAAGTACCTCCGTGAGGTGGTGGCGTAATCCATATGAATCATCATGTGTTGAATTTGAATTTGAATCGAATTGAATGTGAGTGAAATTGAATCGATCAAGTATTGAAGAAGTAACCACGGACAATCATGAAAGCGAAAGGATGAAAATGGAAATAGGTATGAATAGAGAAGGTGAAAAGAGAAGCGGGTTGAGTATATAATAAGTCCATTAAACCCGGTTATACGAAAATACAATTTGCGTGACCTAGGAAGCCGGATAGTAGCGATGAAATGTAAGCTTGATGTTGTATGCGGTAATGAAGTAGAGGTTGAAGCAAATCTGGAGAAGGAAGCATAAGAAGATGTTGAATATGGCGGAAATGTCTTGGAGAGTTGAAGCGATTTGGAGGGCAATGCCTAAACGGTTAAGCATATAGTTATGAGAGTATTTAATTGATTTATGTTCGGTCGCCGCTTCGGATAAGAGGAAGATAAGGCATTTTTAGAGTTTTGAGAGACAATGATGGACGGTGTCGCCGACACTGATCGAGTGGAAGGAAGGAAGGAAATATTTCTTATTTCTTAGAAAATGGCGGGGAGGGTGAGGGGGCAAGTTTAGAGTGAGAAATGGATTTGATCATTTCCCTATTTATAGGCTTGTTTTAGCTTGATTATGAAATTTTGTTTCGCTGGTCATGGTAATAAAAATAAAAATAAAATGGTAAGTATGCTCTAGGAGGTCGCGTGTTTATTTCTACTATAATGGTAAACGATGTAATAGATGCACATGGTAAACGATGTAATAGATGCACATCGTCTGTGAAATCCATGAATCAAACACGTGACCTCCGAGAGCATACTTACTATTTGATTAAAGCTACTAGTTATATATATAAATGGTAAACGATGTAATAGATGTTGTGCATATCGTTTACCATGTGCATCTATTACATCGTTTACCATTATGGTAGAAATAAACACGCGACCTCCGAGAGCATACTTACCATTTTTATTTTTATTTTTATTACCATGGCCAGCGTGTTCAGCCCTATAACTGGCTAAAACACGCTTATAAATAGGGAAATGATCAAATCCATTTCTCACTCTAAACTTGCCCCCCTCACCCCTCTCCTCCCCCCTTTTTAAGAAATAAGAAATATTTCCTTCCTTCCTTCCACTCCGATCAAAGTGTGTCGGCGACACCGTCATCATTGTCTCTCAAAACTCTAAAAAATGCCTTATCTTCTCTCATCGAGAGAAGCCACTGACCGAACATAAATCAATTAAATACTCTCATAACTATATGGTTAACCGGTTTAGGCATTGCCTCCAAATCGCTCAACTCTCCAAGACATTTCCGCCATATTCAACATCTTCTTATGCTTCCTTCTCGAGATTTGCTTCAACCTCTACTTCATTATCGCATACAACATCAAGCTTACATTTCATCGCTACTATCCGGCTTCCCTAGGTCACGCAGCTGTATTTTTAGGTAAAATCGGGTTTAATGGACTTATTATATACTCAACCTGCTCTCCTTTTCCCCTTCTCTTATTCATACCTATTTCCATTTTCATCATTTCTGCTTTCATGATTGTCCGTGGTTACTTCTTCAATACTTGATCGATCCAATTTCACTCACATTCAATTCAATTCAAATTCAAATTCAACACATGATGATTCATATGGATTACGCCACCACCTCACGGAGGTACTTTTTGTCTGTTATAAGAAAATTGTATGGTCTCGTGCATATGCCGCCATCATCGCCGTCGTTGTTCATTCAAGTGGAGGAGCATCCCATAATTTTTTCCTTCAATCGACCTTAGGGACCAAGCTGTGATCCAAATAATGGGAGTTTCGGGAGTTCGATCTTATCTGAATGAAGTTTGCAAAGTTTGAAGATTTCAATGCCGATTTGGTGTTTTCTTTCTTTATTCATTCAGCTCTCCTCTTCCTTGCTCCATTATATTTTTTTCTTCGTTGCTCCATTATATTGCACTCTCAGTTCCATGGTTAACTGTATTTATCATATATTTGTTTTTCAGTTTGTTATCTTTATATTTATTAATAATGTTACTATATTTGGTTGGCGTAGTTACTGTTTTGTGAAACCGAAAATTTTATCAATTACTGTTTTGTCAACGTAGTAAAACATTTGGTAACGCTTATGGAACGTCGTCCTCAGCTGGCGTAAAATATTTAATTATGTTACTACGTTTATTTGTCCATGTGACATTTATGCATATACGAATCTCGGATGTTAAGGCATATAGATTTCAACATGTTGTACATGGAGTAATATTTATGCATATACGAATCTCGGATTTTAAGGCATGTCAGATTGCAACATGATATTTTATTTCCCTTATCCAAGTTATAAACATATATACATATACGAATATTGTATCCAATTTTCAATATTTATAAATTTATCATTAGTGTGTATCATAAATATCCGGTACGTATCTATATCAGATACGTATCAAATAAAAAACACGCTACTCAAAAAAAATATCCATGCATCATAAGGTTACAAGCTAACTCATAAAGAGTGTCGTGGAAACTAAAAATTCTTTGGGAATACAAATAATAAATAAATGTGGGTTCTATTGGCACACCACTTTTTACTATTTGCACCAATTATTTGATTATTTTTTCGGATGAAAAAAAACATCGGTGCCACTAGTGTTTGTTGTTGAACACCAACGTCGATTAATCATTGGCATTGGTGTTATTTAACACTGATGGAATGTCGATGGATCGACGTTTTTAAGTTGTGACACATTTATAAATGGAACGTCGGTGCCACTGGTGTTCGTTGTGACACTGACGTTGGTGTTCAACAACGAACACCAGTGACACCGACGTTCCTTTATTAAAAATCACCGTGGTGCCAAGTAATTTTTTTAGTATACGGAAGTAATGTGGTGTGCCAATAGAACCCCATTAAATAAAATAGCAGATTAAGAAGAAAGGAAATGTGGCATGTATACATCAACAGAGGCCGAAGATAACATATATATATATATATATATATATATATATATATATATATATATATATATATATATATATATATATATATATATATATTATAAGAAGTACATGAAACATCTTTGCAACATTGCTAGCATCATAAATTTTGTGAACTTACAGTGATCTTTGAGGATCGTTTGGAGGAAAATATGAGTAGATAATACATGTTGAAGAATGTTTTACTCTGAAATACCTGCGTCCAACACAATTGCTTGAATTCATTTTTATTTTTAAGAAGAAACACTTAATCGAACTTCTTGTTGGAGAAAAAACCGAATCGACAAGGTCAAACGGTCAACTTTAGCGCTAATTTTGGATAGGCTTTGATGTATATCATCGAGAGTTATTTATATGATTAAATTCTACTCACGGAGTAGATAATGGTGGGTTTTGAATCACTCGATTCGGATATCGGGTGAATGAGAAATTAATCGCCAAAGTTGATGTAAAATACGTAAAAACCGAAACGGTTTTAGTTGACCGACTTAGTGACTTGACCTAATAAGGTCGGCCCAAATAAAATTAAGTTGGCTATATTATATTTTCTTAAGGGAAAAGAAAATGTGTCGTTCGACCAATAAGAATCGAGTATTGGAACCTCCTCTCCACTATATAAAGGATCCCTATGAATGAGAATTAGATCATAAAATTTTCTCCTCTTTTTTCCACCACAAAAGGAGTCTCTCATGTAGATCTAGATATTGAGTCGAAGAGAAGTCGGAGCACTATGTAAGTTCGCGGAGCTCGGATTTTTGAAGTGCCTCTAAATCCGAGACGAAAGCCGTTGTATCTTGGGAGGCATTGCTACTACCGTGAAGCACCATACTGAAAGCAATTTGTCTTAAGGAAAGAGTATCTACTCGCCGCCGATTTGATCTCTAGTCCTTTATTTCAAGCATCGTAATTTTCTTGCTCATTGTTTGAGTTAGATTTGCATTAGATTTTTGCGTAATATTGAGATTGTTAGATCTGCTAGATAATATGAATTGTTCTATTCACATGATTTATTTTCAAGATTAATAATCCGTAATTAAGTCCGTTAATTACGGATCTGTTCCGTAAATCACTCCACACACGATACATATATCCAACACTTCTTACACTTTAAACACAAGAAAGAACAAGAAGAATAAGAGACTTTGGTTTGTTGTTTTTGTGTTTTCACTTTTACACCCTCTTTCTGTTTAAAATCACATCACTTGCACTTTCATCATCTCGGATATTGACCCATTAGAAACTTCATCACATCCAACGTAAAATATTTAATTCGTCGAGATGATCTTTGATTTCTTTCCTCGTCTTGTTTGAAACATTTAGTGATCATCTCCAACGTTCATGAAATCTCGAACATTGGAGATGGTCACTTAAAGTTTGAAACAAGATGAGGAAAGAAATGAGCATCTCGATGAATTAAATGTTCTACGTTGGGTGAGATTAAAACTTCTAATGGGTCAATTTCAGAGTTGACGAAGGTGCCGGTGAGGTGAATTTTCAACTATAATAGGAAGGGCTCGTAAAGGTGAAAACACAGAAACAACACACAGTGTCTCTTCTTATCATTCTTTCTTGTGCTTATTGTGTTAAATTTGATTATCTTTTTCTTAAAAACAAAAACGACTTCAAGCGGTTGTGCTGGATGATATTTCAGAAGAAAATGCCCTTCTACAAGTATTTTTTCCAAATATAATGATCCTCAAAGATTTTTGTATGTTCACAAAATTTATGGTGCTAGCAATGTTGCAAAGATGCTCCACGTACCACCCATAATAATATTCATGATATATACATTAGGGTTTAGGAATGTTGATTTAATTTGTGAGATTAGTGCAAGGATAAACGAAGCAGATGATCTTTGTGACACAACGATTCTGCTCGTATTAATACAACAAACACAAATATGTACAAAAATTAACACAGAGCGTATAAATAAATAAATAAGCGCACCGAACCCAAGAATTCGGTGTAATGATCAATGAACATTAATGCAGAATCCTCGATCCACTTTGAATGAACAAGGACAGTATACGAAACTAGCTATATATATACACTTTTCTTATAACTAACGAAAATACAGACAAACAATACCTATATATATGTACGCAAGGTGTTGGCCAACGTGTAATCAATAGGATTCCATACATATAAACTGAACTGGGAAATTAAATTGGACAAGAAAAGTAACCAAGGAAGATCATGAAAGCACAAAGAAAGAAAGTGGAAATAGGTATGACTAAGAGGAATGGAAATGGAGAGCTCATTGAGTAGATGATAACCTAAATTAAAGAAGATTACACCGGGAAAAACACCTGCGTTACCCACTAGATGAAATTTGAGGAGCTTGTGCTTGATGACGCTGTATGAGGGAAAGAAATAGAAGTTGAAGCATATCTGAAGAAACAAATAGATGAAAGACATGAAGATCGTCGGGTATGGTTTCATAATTTGAGAGATGTGCATAGCAACGGCCGAACCCGCAAAGCATATAACCGTCAGTTCATTCAACAGCTTTCCGTTGTTACTACGACCACCACCACCGGCGGCGGCGGCAGGGGGTTCTCTGGTGATGGGAATGATAGGACGGTAGGTAAGCCAATTTTAGCTATATGCGAATCAGTTTCTTCAATAGGCTTTCAATTTTTTTTATGACATGGAGGGAAGCCATCTAAAAACAAGAAGGAAGCTGGTGTTATGAGATTTTCCAACTAGTGTGGCATTCCTGCATAAGGAAGCTGGTGTTTTATAGGCCTGTTGGTATATGCTACATCCCCGAAATTGAAAACAACCTAGCTAAACAGTTTAATTATATAAATAGAACAAAATCGATCTAATCAGACCATGTTAATTCAACGTGTGTGGGAAAATGTTAAAATAGTAACTATTGGACATTTTTGTATGTAAATGTTATAACAATGCTTTATCTTATTTTTCACACGATAGACATTCCCCTAAATCCAATAAAGAAGGGTGATAGTACTTCCCGAAAAATAGTTTGGCGTGTGAAATGTCGACGTGTGAAAAATAAGACAAAACATTGTTATAACACTAACAAAAAAACTTCACTAGTTATTGTTAACATTCCTCACGCACGTCGAATTAACATGGTCTGATTAGATCGATTTTGTTCTATTTATAGAAATAAACTGTTTAGCTAGGTTGTATTCAATTTTGGGGATGTAGCATACACCAACAGGCCTATAAAACACTAGCTTCCTTAAGCAGAATGCCACACCAGTTGGGAATTTCTCAAAACACCAGGCTTATTTAGCATATCCTTCGGGAATTTCTCAAAACACCAGCTTCCTTCTTTTTTTCGGAGGTCTGTTGAAGAAACTAGTCCGTATATGGCTACAAATGGCTTACCTTCCCATCCTTACCATCACCAGAGAGAACCCCCGCGCTGTGGTGGTGGTAGAGTCGTAATGCTGTGGAAAGTTGAATGAATTGACGGTTATGTGCTTTTATGGGTCGGCCATTGCTCTGCAAATCTCTCAACTTGTGAAACCATACCCGGCGATCTTCAAAGCACTTTCATCTATTTCTTTCTTCAAATATGCTTCAACTTCTATTCGTTTCACTCATAAGACGTCGTCGTCGACACAGGCTCCTCACATTTCATCTGGCTGGGTCACACAGGTGTTTTTTCCGGTATAATCTTCTTTAATTTAGTTATCATCTACTCAATGAGCTCTCCATTTCAGTTCCTCTCGGTCATACCAATTTCCACTTTCTTAATATGTGCTTTCATGATCTTCATTGGTTACTTTTCCTGACACTTGTTCTATCCAATTTAATTTCCCAATTCAATTCATATGTATGGAATCCTATGGATTTACGCTACTGGCCAACGCCGCGTATATATAGGTATTATTTGTCTGTATTCGTTATTTATAAGAAAAGTGTATATAGTTTCGTATATTGTCCTTGTTCATTCAAAGTGGATCGAGGATTCTGCATTAATTAATGTTCAGTGATCATTACACCGAATTCTTGGGTTCAGTGTGCTTATTTATTTATACACACTGTTAATTTGTGTATATATTCGTTTTTGTTGTATTAATATGGGTAGAATCGATGTGTCACAACGATCATCTGCATCGTTTATCCCTGCCCTAATCTCACAAATTAAATCAACATTCCTAAACCCTAATCATGAGAATATTCCTATGTTAAGCCATTTATATCGTCGGATAATTAATGAAAAGTTACCCAAAATGATGAAATTATATATATATATATATATATATATATATATATATATATATATATATATATATATATATATATATATATATAAAGGAAATGGGTCCATTATATCATCGGATGATCGGCTCCGGCATATATAAAATAATTGTACTCCCTACTCTCACTCAGAACTCAAGAGAAGAGTCTGATATCGGAGATTTTTGAGAACTCACTAGTCACTGCACTATATTTGGAATATATATTCTCTCTATTATATCTCCCAAGAGTACGCTTCATTCACTATTATATCCCGGGTGGAGCGTGGATCCATGTTTGGACCGTAACATTATTTTCTTTCTAGATTTCTTTAAAATGTATCTACATTTCCTTTTCATCACTACATTGAATATTACTGATCTACAAATCATGTTATCGAAAAATCATGATTTAACTCAAAATCTATTTTCTGGTCTACTGTCTCGCCGGCCATAGTCACCGTTGCGGCGGTGCTAAAACCATACATTTTTTTTTTCCGTTTAAAAACGTAAATCCGTTAAATCATGAAACCCCTTTGGCACAGTATATTATAAAACCATATAATTCAACATTAATTCAATAAACTCGTGAATCCCACGAAATCAATGTCTCATAAGAAATAAAATATGCAAGCATTGAAAAAATAATCGATCGAGAGATACATCATTCCACTCATTACCTGGAATCCAAGACGCTAATACGGTAAGAAACTGAATCGCCCTAACTCGATTTCCTCCCCTGTATTCAGTTCAACCACTATTTTTTATATTAATAACTTACCTTTTAAAAAAAAACAAGTATATAAAATAAACATTATAAATCAAATCTCAAAATGCTTACTATTTCATCATGACAACCATTGAACTTATCTGCAAATTGATATAATTAACATCTTTACCTTTCTTCCTTTTCAAGTTTTTCTTTATTTATTTATTTTTTTGAAATAATATTTTATTCCTTTTTTCAGCTGGTACTTTATTCAGTTCTAGTTTCCTCCCTATTTATATTCCAATCCATGTGTAAATCCAAGGATAATAAATACTCCTAAATGCCTTTTTAATTTCCTTAGTAACCCCCCATGTTATTAATTTTGTTACATGTTATTAATTAACCCACCAGGTTAACTGTTTACATGTTATCAATATGACCAGGTATTATACGGAAACCGTAATAAATTAACGTTTATTGTTTCATTTTGGTTATGTAGGGAGCAAAGTTTCAGTGGGACAAAGGGCACAAACAGTGGATTCATTATACTATGAAGCATACTGTCGAATAAACGATCCGGTTTACAAATGCGTCGAAATAATCACAAACTTACATGAACAACTGTATAACGCTTAGTGTAAACTCGTCAAGATTGAATCAGAAGTTGTGGTCCTTAAAAAGAATCTTGGAACTAGTAGTACTAGGGAGGCTGCCTTGGCCCTGGCCCCGGCAGACACCAGTGATGTGGCTGCCTTGGTGCCTTATGACCCGCCTCAGTATCTAGACTTTGATCCCCTCAAGCAATTATTTTACTTGAAACAATAATACTCAAACTCGGCTCAAGTTAATTTGAAAATGACAAAAATTGCTCGATAATTGTTTGATTAAGTTTTAGCTATGCTCGAGTTTGACCAGATTATAATGGGCAAAAAATTTTGTAGTAGTAGTTTCAGGCTTGGATTTCAGTTCGAACAACTCGAACGAAATGTTAAGCTTTAAGATCCTAAGTTTTGGCCCGTTAAAAAATATAACAAGCGATGTTTGTTTTGAATATATTATAAGAATACTCGATAAAACCAAGCGAACACTTCGAGTTAAGATTTAAAAACACTTGATAAAGCCAAAAAAAACGTGATGTTGAGATATGGAAGAAAAAAATATTTTATTTGCACCACACTGATTCTACCGATGCACCACGGTAGAATCGACCTAATGAAAGTCGGTTTTGAAGCCAAAAACCGGCTTCCCGTAGGTTCTGGAGCCAAGAATCGACTTTCCCAAGGTCGACTCTCACATTGCAACTACGAGAAGTCGGGTTTTTGGCTCCAGAACCGACTTTCACAAGGTCGATTCTACTGTGGTGCATACATAGAGTGATACAGCACTAGAATCGGTGTGGTGCAAATAATACCCCAAAAAAAAAAATGAATCAGGAAGAAAATCAAAGTGTAAAGACTAGCATCTGGCAACTGAAGAAAACTGCTCTAACGGGTTAAGAGTGTAAGGGTTCTACTAAACAAAACGCTGCATCATGAATTTAATACGAAAATCTTAAACACTGTTTTAAAAGCGTTAAGCGTGTAAACGTTCTACTAAACTAAACAAAACACTGCATCGTCAAGATCATACGAAAATATTACACGCTGTTTTGAAAGCGTTTTAAGAGTTTCTACTTTTGTTTAAGTGAAGGAAGCAGGCAGTCGTACACCCTCACCAGACGCGATAAAATGATGAGCTTATGATCTGTTGGCAATCCTGGTTTCGCCAAATCCAATATATCCTGTCTCAACCTGTGACAGTTCAAAATAGCAGCAGCAATTTGAGAAGGCTCCAGTTTTCGTTCAGAATAATATTCAGAGTGAAATGCATCAGTATCTGTATAACACATAATTTGAATAGAGAATTTTGTATTTTGTACCATACATGTGCAGAATTTAGAGATTTTGTTTTTGTTAGATCTTAGTAGAGATTTCGGTGCAGATCAATTTCGGTGGGATCTGAATCATTTGGATACTCCCTATGTCCCAAACGTTTGTCTGTGTCATACCAAAATCACCCTTATTTAATACTCTCCAGTCTCCAATTAAGAGGAAAGAGAAAAACTGGTTGTAGAAAGGGAAGAGCAAAAAGAGGGTTGTTAAGATGAAAGAGAAAGATACTCCCAAACTTTAAATGGGGGTAGATGAGTCTTTTTAAGGATTTTCATGACATGTGTGCAGATTTCTAGAATGACACTTATTTTAGGACAGGGACAGAGGTAGTACTTGTTTCACAAGATCTCTATTCAGAGTGAAATGTGTTGGAATCCATAACACGTAATTTGAATAGAGAATATGTATTTTGTGCGTCAAAAGCTCTTAATGATTTGGATATCTATTTAACAGATCTAGATCTAGCTCGTTTTAGAGTAGCAACAATGCGCAACGAATCAGAGAAGGTAAATTCAGACTTACGATCTCCATTCACCAGTAGCATTTGCATGCTTCTCAACAGCGCAATAAAGGCGATCCAAGCCATACAAAACCATACCAAACATGCTTTGTGCATCTATTTCCTGCAACAACAACAACAACAACAACAAAAAATGAAAAACAAAATAAAGAGGCGCACAAATTTAGTGGTGCATACATATAAACAGTTAAACAGCCGATGTAAGCTTCTTCAAAGGAGTAAACCAGTGACAAACATTAACAATAAAATGCTGGAAAATATGACTTATTTCGTTGTTTTTCAAGTTCAACAGTAAAAACTGTTGAGGAACTCATTAAAACATCAATTTAGAAATTTGCATGGACACATGCATGCTTGACAATGCTAATCGAGTTTTTTCTAGTTGAGTTATTGAGTGCTCAACCTTGGCTTGATTACCATATCAAATTAACTTGATTTCAAGCTAGCGCTTCATTAGACATGCAAGCAACTTACTGATCCGAGCATTAGCTGCTCTAGAACAGCCCGACTCATGTCACCACTAATATGGGACTAAACCTTTGTACTTGGGCACAGAAGATCACGTATTTAGGATCTATAAAGCCTAGTTTTGTATTGCTTGTGGGCGTTACTAGCTAGCTTTGCGGCCTTGGGTTTTTTCGCCCAGAGTTCCCTAAACCCTCTAGCCATGTAACTCTTTTGCATGATGCTTATATTACATATATTCTTCTTCTTTTTTATAACCCTCTAGCCATGTAACCCTCTAGTCATGGGGCGCACCTTCCCATGACTATTTCTCCGATGTAGTCGGTGGCTAAAATAATCAAGTATTTACTAGCTTACCGAACCCTGAGCTTTGCAAGTCTGAATTTCCAGAATTCCTCTCTCAATCTCAAGTATTATTATTCTTCTCTGAATACTAGCAACTCGTCCTCTTCCTTCTGCTCTTGTATCCTGATTCACCATAACGAGTGAATACATATAACTTATATTAAGTGAGTTCATATATAGGTGTTCAATCAGTCAGGATTCATGTTAGTAAACAGAAAATTAAGGCTCTAATTTCTATGGGTGTCTTCAAAGACACCACGGAATTTTTACTGTGGCACCACATCGAAGACAATCAACCAGCGGAAAGTTGATTCTCAGCTCTAGAATCGACTTTCACTTGGTCGAGTCAATTCTCAGCTGTAGAATCCACTATGAAAAAGCCATTCACTGAGGTACCACAGCGATAGAATTGGTGAGGTGCTACTAAAGACAGCCCGTTTCTGTCGGTATGGATATAGGTTAACTAGAAAATTTACCTGTTTAAACCAAGCACGCACAAACATTAACAAAATCAGGGAGAGAAAAAATGCAGGCAAAGCAGCTAAAATGGCAAAGTTGATTTCATTGGCTCTAAGGATCTGATCCAGCTCAAGCATTGCCCTGGATAAAGAAAATCAACAAAAATGATCAAACCTAAGTTTGACTTCAATTCGATATAATTTTTCAAATCCAAGTCAATCGTTCTGTTCAACTCACGTCTCGATATCCAGTTTAAGCTTCTGAACCTGTCATGCCAAGAAACTTCCAGTCAAAATGTTAACTGAAGTTTACTAAGTGTACCAATAGTAGCATTCTGACCTGTATAAGAAGAGCCCTAACAAGCTCCCCTCCGAGAAGATTTTGAATTGGATGCATAAGTTCTTTTTCGTATCTACATACAAATTTAGTCAACACAAATTCAAAATTGGTTTTTGAGTGGAGAAGGGGGAAAAAGGACAGTTGTTTAAGTGGATACTGAAGTTTTGTGTTGTATGGCCTGATTCTCTCTCTAACCACTGACCCTCCCTACCCCCCAGCTGACCCCCTTTTTTGATCGGCAGTCATGGCGCTCAGGTTAGAATTATACCAGTGCGGTCATATTTATTGACCTGATTGCACCTAACAAAAAATGTATTTTGTCTATAACATAAATTATTAAATTAGATGTTCTCAGTTGTTTGCATAACCTTAAATCAAAGGAAAACTAGTTGTGAAAGGAATAAAGCAAATTCAACAGATAAACAAGCCTTTATCAGCAGGAGGACGCACCTTCCCATGACTATTTCTAGCATTTCCTGATCCGATGCAGTCGGTGGCAATTTCTGACCTTTTGTCTGCTCACTGAAGGCTAACAGCATCCTAAAATCAACCACAAAACAGGAAAATACATTTAGTAATCAGAAATTCGGAAGAGCATGGTCATATGAGTAGAGATAATTATTACAGGCTGCCACATGAGGAAGTGTTTACTTTTTAAATTACACATAAATAGGTAATTCAATAATATACTTAACCCTCTTCCCTTTGAAAAATAGGTTTCATCCTCTCCACGTAAAATCCAAAGGAAGATATGGTAGTACTCGTGACTAACTGAATTGCACAACAAATGCACAAATCACCATTCTAATTGACGATTAACCTGTGTAGAGAATCGGCGGTCAATGCAACTTCTTCACGCTCCATCACACCCTTGTTCCGTTTCCTGAAGGTCTCAAGAAGCTCATCTCGTATAGATAAAAGCTTGGGAAAGAACAAAGTATCAGTGTCATTCTAGAAGAACTTGAACTCTTCAAAAACATCACCAAAATGAAAGGACAAGAAATAAAAAGCACTCAAGGAGAGTAGAAGGAAATCATCGTGTGTTCACTGTAATATAAATGATAAATCGAGCAAGGGGTGCATATATCTGGCTATTGTGGTGTATGGGATGCCATATATTCTGGCTAAGGGATACCACTTTACATGAAGAAATATAAGGGATGGTTCGGAAAGAGTGCATACTAAATGTTTTTCTTAGAAGCATGAAAGGATTGCTTCTACATCCCCAAGTGGATTTTGAAGTCTTAGACTCTTAGGTATTTCATGTGATCAAAATTTACGGGTCCAAACCTTTGAAAGCATCTTATAGAAATATAAGGTAAAAATGTGTACAACAGGCCTAACTGGTCCCAGACCCCACATGAGCAGGGTGCTTCCCCCTCTTTTAGTCATAAGATGCACGGCACAATAAGATAGAAAGGTTAGCACCCAAACTATCAAGAGTTCCGTAAACACTTGTGTAGTTACACGTAACGATTAAACATGCTTAGAAAAGAAAGACATCAATCAAACCAAATTGTTTCAAAGGAGGAAAAAACAAAATATTTGAATCTAAGGAAAATCTTACTGGCTGCTCAACATGATCTTTAGAAAAGCTACGAATCGACTCCTTTGCCTCATGAATCCAATTATCAATGTCTGGGCTTCCCATAAATCTACTATGTCGAAGAACCCATAATGAGCCAACAGAGACACAAGCAGCCCCACCAGCATAACGCATCCAATATAACATTAATTTTCTTGGTCGCCGGTGATTATTAACCTGCAATAAGATAGATGCAAGCAACCCACTTTCAAGTAAGATGAGTCCCCAATAATGAATGGGGCATCTTAATCCTAAATGTAGCATTAAGTCAGGTCAATTGACCCCAGTAAAGATCACGCTCAATTTTATGGCAAGAAATCATGTAAAATATGACTATGCAGCTGCATGTGCATCGTTAAAGAAACAAGCTAGTATTCAATTTTTCATACGTAAGGATTAACAGCTATGCTCCAAAACAACAGTCGCTGTTTCAGCATTTATTGTCAATCTCAAAATGATGGCAATTAAACAATATTAAATGTCAGTTATTCAATGGATATCTTACCATCATTAAAGAAAAACACTTTTAAGAGTAAATGAGATCTCACAATATTGGTCAGAAAGATACAGCAGCCAAGAGACTTACAAGAGTGGACAAGTATGAATCCAAATTCTGCAGATTCTTGTAAATCAGGTTGACAGCATCCCTTGTTTCACAATATGTCCACTGAGAACCTTCCGGGTTTACTTCTGGAAGTTTCTCAAAAATTAAAGGAAAAGAATAACTTCCATCTACGGAAGAGCCACTCTGCAAAGTGAGATTGAATTTAAAAGGGGAACAAAATGAGAAACTAAAGTATCACTATGGGGTTCACTTTTGCAAATTGAAGCGTAAAAGCTAATGTCAATGGTTACTACCAGACGCATGGCATGCAAGTGCCCAATGGAAGCCTCCAACTTTAAGAATAAGTCATTGATGGTTACTATTAATGAGTGCACGGACTTCTCTGGTTCCTTAAGTATATCCTCTCCATTTTTGTCAATCTCCATGTAAACCTATCAGAAATATCAGCTTATATAATTCTGCCAAACTAAATGAATCAGTATCAATGGTGGTTTAAAAGATAATATTATGTCAGGCTTAGCAGAAAAAGTCAATCATAATATAGAAGTAAAGTATGTAAAAACACAAGAAAGAATTCCCTATGATCCTATCACGCAAGTGTGCAAAGAAATCTATAAACGAAAAGAAAACAAACAAAGAAACACTGAAACAGGACAAAACGAAATGCATGAAGAAACTGAACTGGGAATACACTACTTTGTGCACATCAAAAGCAAGATTATAGCCAGGAAAATAAGACGGAACAGAACTTAAACCAGTATTGAGAGCATTCTGATCATGACTTTTTATTAATAGGGTATAACTACACCCAATACAACAGCCAAGTCACGAATCTACTCCAAGTTCAGGACTTCAGAAGAGAAAACAATGTGTGCACTTCAGATTGCACATTTTTCTATTCAAACAATTTTTTCACACAAAGAACTCAAAAAATGTAAAAGAGAATAATAATTCCAAGGCAAGATGAAAATCTGGCATACAACATAAGTTACAGCAATAACAAAGAATTCAATTTTAAAAAGCTAAAGAAATCCCACAGGCAGCAAGGGATTTATTCATACCAATCAATGCATACCTGAGCCAGAAATGAAGATAAATGGTATCTAAGGTTAGTAAGGAGAGATATCCTTTCTGAGATATAGGAACTGGCTGAATAATAGAAATCTTGCACGCCAGACCCCTCAGCCAAACTGCCTTTTACAAACTGAATTATCCCACTAACAAAGGCTTGTGGTCCTCGCTGACAGACCATGAAATAAGCCTTCTGAGCATTGGATGCCTGTAATAGAATACAATCAAACAATGTTAGAGATACAAGAAGAAAATTACTCAAAAGTAACAGGGTATTTCATTGTTCTTCTGGACCGCAGCAGACTTCTAACCTCGGCTTTAGATTGCCAAAACTGCAAGTTCTTTTGAACATCATGCAAATTCAACAAGGTGCACTCCATTACATCCTCTAAAACGCTACATATCATAGATGCCTCAGACGTAACCCTGGCGAATGCAGCAGCAGCAAGAAAATATCAAGAAATTCACTAAATTTAAAACATGATATTGAAAGACCATAGACAATTGCATTTAAGCATCCACATTGCACCCAGTGCCAAATGCTAGCTAGCTAAGGAATAGCTAAAACAAATGCTAAACCAAATGAACAGACTGTCCATGTAAATTGTCTGGTGAATTTAACAAGCCTCAATGCCTTAAACATAATCTTTTAAAACATAATATTGAAGGACCATTGGCAAATGGATTTAAGCATCCTCATTGCAGCCACTGCGAAATGCTAGCCGGCTAATTTTAGCTAAACAAAATGCAAAACCAAATGAGCAGACTGACTATGTCAAAAGACTGGTGAATTTAACAAACCTCAGTGCATTAAACATAATCTTGAATAAGGAGTATCAATCAACTTATGACAGCAAAAATGAGCTAAATGAAGTATAAGAACACGAAGTTGATGATGTCTTACGCTGAACCTGAGGAATCAGATGAATAAACAGAGTGAGGCAAAGGAAGCGGCAAGCATTTCCTTCCACGCCGATGACGAGCGGATCCACGAAACACACGGCTATACATATTCGAAATTATACTGAAAAACTTGCTGCTTGGATTCGACTTGGGGAGAAATCGGAGGACTTGGTTCCATAAATAGTTAGAGTATAATGAGACTAAGACCTTCGTGTCATTCTTCGGTGACGGCGGTGGGCTTGCGGCGGTCACTGCTCTGGCGGATGAGCTGCCAGGTTCCATTATCGTCGACGGCGCCAAAGGGAATTCTTTAGAGCGCGAGATGACTTTTTCAGTTATTATTAGATCGTTTCAAAATAAAAAAAGTTTTTATTTACTATTTTAATGTTATAAGTGATTTAATATTATCTTGCCCTAAAAAAGTGATTTAATATTATCAAGTTGGTTAAAAGATGCTTTAATGTGGTTTGTAAGTTTATTTATTTATTTATTCTTTTTTCTTAAATCTGGGACATTCGAGACCAGCTGATCTGATTAATTAGGTTCAAATAAATGATAACTGATTATTATGATTAATGGAAATGGGATATTCAACACCAGCTAATCCGATTAATTAGGATTCAAATAAATGATAACTGGTTATTCTAGTTAATGGGAATGGGATATTCGAGACCAACTGATTTGATTAATTTGATTAATCCGAAGTTCATAAATAGTATCTATCGAATAGGACTCCCGTATCTCCCATTCACTGATAAAATATGATTCAAAACTCTTTAATATGTGTATTTATTTTGATATAGGACTAACATATCTAACGTATTCAAAAGTTTGTTTGAATGACATGCGTAGAATCTAACATTTACTCTTTCTTTCTTTTTTTTTTGAATAAAACATCTTTCGAAACTCATGGTTCTAAGAAAACCAAACATATAATCTTCCCAATACATTTTTAAAAGGTTAGTTAAACCTAACCTGAGTAGTCAACTCATTTCGATCTCACGGTTGAGTGGAGATGAGACAGAGGAGATCTAGTGATTTCGCAGAATCGATGGTCGCCTTTTACCAAGAAATTAAAAGAAGTCGTCCATTTACGCGATTCGAACCTCCACACTCTAATTTCTCGGCGCATTGTCATCACTACAATACCAAAAGCTTTTTTTACCACTGCGCCATATCCCTGATTTCAATACATTTTTAAATCGCTAACCAAGAGCCTTTTTGCCATGGTTCAATCTATGAAAAATTCCACAACATTCCAATCAAATAATTTGCATATACTAGGTCCTCAAATTGCTTTTGAATCAATTGTTAATTAGTAACTGTTTGGCATTAAAAAAAAAAGTATTCAAATATAATGGTGTTTCAATATGAATTTATATATATATATATATATATATATATATATATATATATATATATATATATATATATATATATATATCCAATTAGTGGTGCATTGACACACTCACATAATCAAGTCAACTATCCAATTAGTAGTGTCATGTGATGCCTTTGTGTTAACCTGTTCGAACTCGCTGCACAACACCTATCGGTGCATCACATTATTTTCACAGAATCAACATTGTGAAAGTTAATTCTAGAGTCAATAATCCGACTTTCCCAAGATCGAGTTAGAATCAAACCCTATTAGAAGTCGGTTCTTCAGTTCTAGAATTGACTATCACAAGGTCGATTGCACATGTCGCATGGTGCACCGGTAAAGTCATTATAGTGCAAATAAATGCTTCTAGTATGTAATGTATCACAAGATATATACATATATGTAGGTATACACATATATATAATTTGATAGATAAAAGAGTACCATGAATGCATTTTTTTCACTAGATGGGACCTTGCACTAGGTTCCTTTTTTTTATTTTTTTTTATTTTACAGCAATGGTTTGAGACTTCATCATCACCACTGAATAATCCCACCTTCAAAATCTTCCAACCCCAGATTGCAGTTTGTAGGGGTGACTTGGGTACATCACATTCCTCCACTTGATATAACTCCCGAATATCCCGATGCACCATAACTCGTCTCAAACGAGCCAACCATCATCATCATAAGCATCGATGATTTCCATATTACAAGATCATCATCAACTGCCACCTAGACTCCATCGACCAACCACCATGGTCTCAGATTGGCATCATTTACCATCTGGATCATGGTTTGATCATCATGTTGTAATGTCTGTGTTTTCATCACAAGTTGCAACATATCTATACAAGCAACGTGTTAAGATTCAGTAATACGACAGTCTTAACTATATACAACTAATACACGGGACATCCCTTAATACGTTGCAATGAGTGATGACACGCACACTACAACAGAAGATCTGAGATAGTTTGATTCAGGATGAAGGAAGAAAACGCAACAAAAGGACAAGATGCATTTTTTTCCAGCCGGGAAATTCTGATGCTCGGTGTTTTCAATGAGAAAACCCATTAACATCCAATCAGAATATGACACGTGGTATCACATACTTTCAGCAAATCACTACAATCACAGAAATCAAACCACGTGTCGTGCTTTGATTTGATAACAACGGATATCCTCATTCAAGACACCCCGCAATAGAATTGCCCTAACAATTAGTAGGAGAACAAACCCTTTTCAAAGCAAATGAATTGTACTAAAACTGCATATAATTACAAATGTCAAGGATTAAATCACTATAATCACACCATAATACCTAGAAGATTTTAAATTACAAATGCTACCCAGAAAACCAACAGATTTTCATTTTGGTCCATGATGCATAAAAGATTACATAATGCAAAAACACACAAAAACTACATACCCTCATACTAATATAAAGGATTAGTTTACTACTTACCTTAAAGTCAGATTTTGCTTCATTCTATCAATTCCCACTGGCTATTCCACTAGCTTGCTAGGACAATACTACCCTTTTTTTCCAGCTGAGAATCGAAAACCAGAAAACAATAAGTTACCCTTCTTCGTCGTAATCTTCCTCTTCTTCTTCATCCACCATTGTTTGGTTCAAGTTAGCAAATTGAGCAGGATCAATAGGCATTAATTCCATCTCAGCAGCAACAGACAAACTGGAGTGGTACTCGTCATGCTTTATTATCTCAACAGGCGGCTTTGATGATGATGATGAGCTAGAAGGGGCTCCTACAGTGGGACCAGAACCACCACCTACACTTAAGTCGATGTTCAGATCAAAATTTCGTGCAGGTGCTTCAGCATTCTTATCAATCACACAGTTCTGGGATTTTGTTGCTGGATTTGCTCCAAGATCTAAAGTCTCGAAATTAGTGCATTCACCATCCAGATAGTTGTGTGAAATATCTGCATCATCTTCGTATTTGTCATTATGTGTTCGACTACTTCTACCTCTACCTCTACCTCGTCCTCTACCTCGTCCCCTTCCCCTTCCACTGCTACCGGCATGTCCAGCTTCATGCTGCAGAACATGAGGGTCAATAATATCAGTCTGACATCAAGTTAAATATCTCTTCCCTATTTATGACAACCGGTCTTCCTTACTACACAGAGACCAAAAGAGCACTTGTATAAAATCATGTACAAACATGAAGACACATACGCATACTTAGAATCATAACAGATGCACTCACAGCACACGCTGCCTCAATTACATGGCCCTTGACAAGATAAATGATAAATACCAAGTCTATTATTAGGCCAACATAACCATCTCAAGAAGAATGATAGCAAATGTACTTATGATAGGAAATAAGCTGAAAAGAACTGTCTGCTTTTTCTCCCCAGTTTCTAAGCACTTTTCACATTTTGATTGCAAGTGAGTAAGAAGTCGTAAAAAGTGCATATAATAGAGTTTGACAGGACAATGTGCAACGTCAAATAGCCTCTGAAAACAAAAGAAATTCGTAGAAAGTAGCTCACTGTGTGGCTCTTCTTGTGTTCATCATCACTGTCATGGTCCTCATCTGCAACTACCTTCCTGCATATTCAGGTGTTCCAAACATCAGAACACAAATAAATCAAAGTCCGTGTCAAGACCGAAAACCCGTAAGAATTGATATCTTCAGCCTAACCTCTTTTTAACAGCAGATCCGTCAGGAGCCACTTCTGAAGTACCTAAGTCAGGGACCTTACTAACAATATCTTTCAGGAAGTCAAACACGTTAAAGCTCTGTACACACTGCTTTCTGCAAATATGTAATATATATCAATAAACATGACAGCAAAAGAAGGTTAACACAAACTAATAAATAAAGGGTCAAAGAATAAGCTCACAAGTGCAATGAATTCACGGTTTTTGCCCCCTTCTTTAGGGTGATCTCGTATGTTCGATCACAAAGATCTTGCAAAAATAATTCCAAGGCTTTGGCTGCAATAATTTTTTTTATTCAAGTCAGTCTATGGCAAAAAAAGGGGGTAAGAAGAACTCAATTTATGTAGATTGTTACAGCATATACATGTATAAGCTATACTTCGTAATAGCTTAAGCTAAAATCAAACTTTTAGGTGAAATGGTAACATTCATGATATCAGACAATGAGGACAGGGGATCAGACTCCACTCTATAAAAAGAAAAAAGATATTACAACTCCTTTTACACTGCAAAAACTATATTACTGTTGTGACTCGGTTACAAAATGTTTGTTCGTATCCACGTGTTGACAAGTCCATACAGAAGCATAAGGGGGCATGTTACAATGTATATATGTATAAATTTCGTTTCTCCTCAACAGCTAACAGCTTAAAATTTTAGATGAGTTTTCAACTATGACACCGTTACATACAATAAAACCTTGAAAAAAACACCAAAAGATACATAATTTCGAACTGAAACAGCAACTTACAGACTAGCAGGGGTACAGCCAGGGCAATCTTCCCCACATCCTCATCCGCTTGCATAATTTTCTTGATCCTGGCCTGAAAAAAACGGGAGAATCAGATATGAAAATCCGTATAAAGTTGAACAAATAAGAAACAAGATATATCATTAACATATATGCATGTAAATTTAACTAAACTCAAATACAAGGTTTATGTCATTGCAATATTGACACCCAATCATAAAAGGCATACTATAAGCTCGCTATACCGGTTCATCAAAACGATTCTCTGACTTGAGCTAACGATGGAAAAAGAGAGGAAAAAAAACATCTTATATTCCTCAAATCCAATCTCTTGTAGAGCTTAATAATGAATCATGCGCTATATGATCCTTATCATATATAAACTCGAAACCAGGCCAAACCCTAGATTAGGAAGTATGTTAAAGAGTTTGAAAGCTAAAATTTGCAGATATAACCAAGCAATTCAAATAAATGTGGGGCTTAAAAACATCTTTGGAGAATAGAAAGCAAAACTAAATACCTAATTTCTGACTAAGGAAAACTAAATCCCAAAATAAAAAGACTTAAACCATGAAAACATAGCTTATACTAAGGGCAAATCAATACATGTTCTTTCAAATCAGTTCCTTAAGCTACTTAAACTTCAAAATGTTCAATTACCATCAACTAGCCCTAAAATTCATTTCCAGCAATACCCAAAAAAAATGAAAAATTTCCCAGAAAATGGCAATTAAGCTTTACAAAATAAAGGCGCATGAAGAATTCAGAGGAAATTAAACAAACAAAAAAATACTCACAGCAGGAAATCGCGTATCGAGCTTCTTCCTCATCTTGAACGGGGAAAGAACAACACCACCACCATACACCAAAAAAAATAAAAAATAAAAGAGAACAATAAATAAAACCCTTTGAATTCTTCCAGCGAAATCCCTAGCTTGAATACAAATTCTGGATCTAAATACCCGCCATGATTTTCGAGAAGGGGCTAAACTTTTGAGCTTTTCTAACTTTTTCACGCGCTAAGGGGTAAATAAATAAAATCATAGGAATGATAGGGCTATCATTGGAAACTCATAAAATATTAATTTTCAACAATTACTACACTACTAAGTTATGAAAATTATTTATTTATTGGGTGGTGATACATCCAATAGACAATATATATACTACACATTCAGTATAAATTTTTATCCATTAATCATTGATAAGACACATCTAATCAATGATTCTATATGTTCATCATGAGCTAAAAAGCATGTAGTGTGATTGTTTATCGGTATTTATTGATTACATTGGAAAAAACACAAACGGTATTACGCTATGTATAACATATTCGCAGCATTCGAATTTACCAACAAACAATTATCATTATGTTCCTTTAAGTAAATAAATATTTCTTTTTTTATAGAAGGATCTTCTTTATTTTATTTTATTTTTTTGCTTAAAGTTCTCGATATCCGAACCCACCTGGCCTGACTAATCTGAATTCGGTCGGTCGTCTCTGCATGATCGACTCTTACTCGAGGTAGTAAGTCCTGGCCAAGAGCTTTTTCAACATGACGCATCAAAAGAGAATCGAACAAGTGACCTCCCTAGATATTCTCACTATGATCTTCTTTATTAATAGACCTCAAATAGTAAATAAACATCATATGATCTTCTTTATTAATAGACCTCAAATGGTAAATAAATATTTCTTCGCTTAAAGTAAATAAATAAGAATATGGTATGCCTTGGACACTTTTTCATTTATTTCATTTCATCTAAATAAAGCAATTTTATTCATTGAATAAAATAGTTTTTTCTCCCTTACTTTTCTCCTAGTAATGCATTCACTTTATTCGACATCCAACTCAATGCAATGCAATTTCAAATAACATTTTAACTAAGATTCATTCATCAAATCAATTCATATCCAAACCAAGTCTATGAGTTCACTACAACATATATTCATATTCACCGAACAATTGTTAATTAAAAGCTGCTTGAATTACGACGATTATCATATCCTACGACCATTGTATCATGGTTATATAAAATGACATATATTATAGTCTCATATTTCTATTCACTTTCACATATTATGGGTATATATGGTGAAAGATGGTATAAATGTGTGACTATACTAAATGACACACAGTGACGGATATAAAAAAAATAGTTAGGGGCAGGATTGAATATATTTTCATACATTAAAACTTAATATTTGACATACCTATTAATAAAATCACCGGGGTGAGACAAAACTAAACAATTCACCGAGGTAAAACCGAGAAACCTTTCTATTTATTTTCATTCACACCAACTTATTACTGGCTGCTACCAGTGCCGGAAGGTGGCACCATCCCTGGTGTCATTTGATATAATCATGATTAAACCGTTGTAGGATAAAATTCCTCACTGTATTTTAGTGACTTGAGTTGAAAATACACTTCTTAAGTGCAAGTTTCTCTTGGTTTTTAATTAGAAGTTACTTCGGTTGTTTTGTAATCTATATAAGTTTAGTTAGCGATTGTAAACACAATTGATTGAGTTATCATGAAATGAATGATTATAGCTTATTCAATTTTCGACCTTTTAAATAACGTGTAATTCTACACCAGGTCAACCTTTGCTTCGTTTTATAGTTTATGCCATATTGTAAGAGGTTAGAGAATCCATCCTTTGTTCAAGCCAATAGGTCTTGAGCAGATGTCAGAATCTCGCACTTCGATTGAGAAGAAGTTTTTGTTGTTGTTGTTGATGCTTTTCAAAACACTATGACATAAATATTGTTGGAGGAGAATTTTTTGTATCAAAGAGTTTATTACAACACACCATATTCATTGTCTCATCTCAATTCGATGCAGTAGAGACCATTGTTAAAAACCATATTACAACATATGAGAGACATATAGACCATCTTTACTCATCCAGTGAAATAGAGGGAGTGGAAACCTTTGATGTTGAGGTTCAACATTTTTCACAGGGGATATGCAAATTGGGCATGAGACGGTAGCAATTTTTTTTTGTGACAAGTCGGATACGGGGCATTGCCATGAATGTAATTGAATAAAACAAAATGTATATGACTTGTCAATAGAATTCTCTTTCCACTTAATTTTTTATTTTCCAATTTTAGAGTAACTTAACACGAATCTCATGTTGTCATAAGGTTTGTATAAATCTTGAGAAATGTTTGTACTACAATAAAATATACATAACAAAGTGGCACAAGTTTCCACCATTGATTTTCATGGGATCAGTTTGAATCTATAGGTCTCACATCATAATCATTGATCCAAAAGTGTAATGTACATGTTGATGACACGAGTCTCGTGTTGTCATAAGGTTTGTATAAATTTTGAGAAATGTTTGTACTACAACAAAATGTACACAACAAAGTGGCACAAGTTTTCACCATTGATTTTTATGGGACCAGTATGAATCTATAGGTCTCACGTCATAATCAATGATCCGAAAGTGTAATGTACATGTTGATGTGATCATTTGTTGTGACACTATCACTATTCTTAAATTTGTAGAGGATAATTTCCACCAAATTTAAGTGTTTTAAACTTTTAATCGTAAACTTTACTATTGATTCATAAAAGTACAATTTTCTTTTTCCTTTTCAAGCATGTCAATTGACAATGCTGAAAATTGTCGGGTATCAATTTGGGCCGTTTAATCTAGGGTAATATGAACAATTATGGCTTTTTGGGTGGATTTATACTGAGTTTGAGAGTTCCTCTCTCAAGTTGCCTACGTATCATGTTGATTATCCGGGAATCGAGTATCCGTAGTTCCTTAGGGGTTGTTTATATAGAGGACGTCTCGTCCAAAGCCTTGTTCAACAAGGATTCTAATTCTTGATGCCTAAGGATAATCTCGTGTGTTTCCCTATAATTTAGGGATAATTATGGATAGTTTAAATATCAAGATCAGAGTCTTAATGTGTTGGGAGAGATTGTCCACACTCTTGAATGCCTATAGAAATATAGTAGTGCCTTTATTGACACCAATTGGTTTTAGTATAACGGTATGCACTTGATCTTAACATGGTATCAGAGTCAAAGGTCACGTGATCAAACCCTGGTTGGAACATTATTTTAAAAAAAATTGTGCAAGTGTTGGGACAAATTGCTCACACTTGAGGTAGGTGTGGAAATATAGTAGCGTCTTTACTGATACCAATTGGTTTTAGTACAACGGTAAGCGATTGATTATCATATAAGGAGGCTCTGGCCGACCTGCATCGAGCCCCCCAGGCCGTCTCGGCACGAACTCCACTGGCCTAGCTCCGTTGCGACCTAGCCGACCTGTGGTGGTCGGGGGAACGGGACCGATCTCCCACCTGGGTTCGGATATGCCCTTAGGCGTGGAGTGGGGCTCCTGACCCTTAATGCTATAGTTTTTGTCTTCATTTAATGTTTGATCAATTAGGAGATGACATGTGGCAAGGCTCAGTTCAACCCTCGTCATCAATCAATTTCAAATCTACGATTTGTACTTCAAAAATTTAAAGAATAACTTTTCGGGAAAAAAAATTTAAAGAATAATTTGGGGTATGAGATGTTCTCATTGTATTAGGTCATTGGTATCAGATATTGTTGCCAAATTCATTATTTTACATATATCCAATTTTCTATTGCTTTAGTTTTATTTGGAATAGAGTAAAAGTTTATATTTTAAATGCATAAAATACAGATTTACAAGCTTATACAATATTTTCGTACTATTACTACTAATATATGATATACAGTAATTGACCCTCTCTCGTTTAACAGGATCCTGACTCTAATAAAATTTGGTGAAAAACATACTACATCCGTCCTAAAATGTAAGTTTGTTTAACATTTTAAATTTGTCGCATAATATAAGTCTATTTAGAATAACAATGAAATATTTATTATAATTTTCTTTTTTACCCTAATTTATTATACATTCGTCTATTTTACAACTATCACATTAATAAGATTAACGGGTATTCTAGACTTTTACTATCAAAATTAATGACACTTAACCACTTTCTTAATCTGTGTGTAAAACTCTAATCGGACATTATATTTTGTGACGAGTAGTATTTTTAAAGTTTATAAATACGACCCTTACAAAAAAAATGTTTATATATACTCGGAAAATATTTGTTTTGCTTCAAAAGGAAGCAAATCTTAAGGGAAAAAAAGGGAAGATTTATGATATCTAATCATCCATTAAGTATCCTTAAATAAATTTGACAAAATTAGAAATATGTAGAATAAAGTGAAAATATTTATAAAATGGTGGTCCACATATGTGTAAAGATATATATCAAAGTATTTTGAAATTAACTTAAATTAGGCCTGAGCGAAAAAACTGAAAAACCAATTCAAACTGAAAACCAATCCGATCCGAATCGAAATAAACCAAACCAAGAGAAAACTAATCAAATCGGTTTGGATTGGCACCGAACCGAATTTAAATGGTTTGGATTCGGATAATCCTAACTATAACCCATCCAAACCGAAAGCGAAAAACACCCATTATTAGTAAACCCTAATTAAACATCCAATTCCATGGCTTGAAAATTCTCTCAAGAGAGGCGGCACCTTCACGCGTGTTCCTCCTCGTCTTTTCCTCCACTTCTTCTCCGCCTCCACATTTGTTCCTATTCAACTTCAAAACAACTATGTTTACACTCTTGAGTTCATGCGTGTTCCTCCTCGTACTGGTAGTCTGGTAGCCTTTTAATGGAACCTTTGTTTAAGCTTGCTTTCTCTTGTTGATAATGTATGTTATCTTTTTTATGTTATGTTTAGGCCGATGACTGGTGATGAGAAATGAGAATGAAACACTAATTTAATGTAGTGTAGCTTGGGTTTGTAAAACTGAAACCAAACCGAATCCAAACTGAAACCAACACAAACCAAACCATTGGATTCAACATTATTTGGGTTTGGTTTGGGTAAAATATGCCAACCAAACCGAATAACTATATGCAAAACCTGAACCGTAACCATCCAAACCGAACCATGATCACGCCTACCTTAAATTATTGAATATTGATTGGTGTAACAAGTAACCGTCCCGATGTAATCGAAGGCACTAAGCCAAAAACAAAAAATTGGGCCCTCGACCCTTTCAAAAATTAATATATCATAACTATTTAGAGGTATACTATGTTGATAAGCATTATAAAAAATATAACGGAATTTAATTAGACTTTCTTTTCACTAAATTCGGCTATAAATTTGAGTATTACCTATTTTTTAGCTTGAATAAAAAATAAAAATTGATCAAAAATACATTTCTATCACATAAAACGTGGACCCTAAAGTTGCAAGTTTCAAGAAGTGGCTTCTAGGCGCGGCCTTGTTGGCTCGCCTCAGGGGATCATTAGTTTATGCCCGAAAGACAATTTGTAATTGTTTTATTTAAATAAATGACAGAATCTATTTCATCTTATTTATTCGCATTTATTGCCAATATTAACACACTACAGAAAACCCTAAGTATATTGACTATGTAATCACAACTCGGTGTATGGCTATACACATGAGGATTGAGTTTGTGAAATATACTTAAAATTATCTTAGTCCGTAGTGTTTATTAATCTGAGTACGGGTCTCTAGATTAATTTGCTAATGATGCGCCCAAAACACTTTAGGTGTGACAGTCTTATCCGCACTGTCGGTAATAGGGTACCTAATGGGGCATTTATATATGATGATAATCATATAGGGCTAGACCGATTTGATTTGAGTTCTCGATATAATTCCGTAATCGAGAAGTCTTATCGAATCACAAGATGATCATATATGGATTAATCTCAATCCTAAGGTAATCACAGACGACTGCTTAGACTAGGGTAGGGTTTGATGTGTTAGTAAGGATCACTTCGTAGTATGTGGTCCAACACTTCTCGCTGGCTCTATTCTAGAATGAGTGAGTAGTCCGTGTTATCACGAGATATAGAATCCATTCATTCCTCGAAGAAGTAGACAGACAGTTCTCTTATTTGTTAACCCTAAATCGATCGATCGGCCGAGTTCATATTATATTAGTTATGAACAAATTGATCACTAGAGGTTAATGGTAAATAAGGATAATATGTTTCGAGAAGGGTTTACGGAAATATCCCGAATCGAAGTGAACAGTCTATGGAGGATTTATCCGTATGTAATGATTATATCAGTGGACGCTTTCGACTCATAAATTGAGTGTAAGTTATCTATATTCGATAGAGTCGGGCCGGGTTTATGGTGGTGTAATCCCGGAATTAATAGGTTGGATATAATTATTCTGTCTGATGAATAATTTTATTTAATTTATTGTAGCTACTGAATATGGGTCCATGGTCCCCGACGTGGCTCCCAAAATAGCATATAGGTTTTCTCGTCGTTTCACCTCAATTAATATTAAATAGTTGGATTGGACTGTTTAATAGATATGTGGATTAATTGTTTAGTTGGACTAGATAATTAAATTCACGGAAAAAATATTTTTCGTGGACTCGGCCCAAATATGTGTAAAATGCGTGTGAACCTATTTTAATAGGGTGGGGCGCATTTTTGGATTAATTAGTTATCAAGGAATTAGTTTTCTTGGATAATTATTTAATGTGTGATTTATCTTTTATTTGTTAATTGATAATTCATGGAATATTAGATAATAATATTATTTATCCTAATTTGTTTGGGATAATCATTTTATTTATCTTTTATTTTGGAATAAGGATTAATCTAATAATTATCTATTAATTATTTAATACTTGGAGGACAAGGATTACTCTCATATATAAAGAGAGTTCTCCCAAGCCTTTTATCACATCATAAACACGCCATATTGGAAGAATATAGCTTGGAATTTTTGGCTATAGTTCTTTGGGTTCGAGTTTAGAAAACTTCGGGTTTTCTAGGTAGCATATCAAGGAGGTCCGGCGGCGGGAAACACCATCCACTTGGTGTTGCTGGGAGACACGCGTTGGAAGGCTGTGGCTGCTCATACACGTGTTTTAGGAGACTTTTGATCATGGAGTTAAGCACCAAAAAAAAGGTTGGCTCCTAAACCCCCTTGTAGGTTTAGATCTTTAATTTATGTTCTTTGTTTCGTTTAGATCTAGATCCGATACTTCCGCTGCGTAATCGGGTCAATCTATCATTGATCCGACGATATTTCATCTAACAAGTGGTATCAGAGCCTTTGATCTAACGATCAAAGTATATGAATTTTAGATCTTGGAGTGGAAAAGCATGTTTTAGGTATTTTTATTTCGTTTTTTTTTGGTAAATTCGAAATTTAATCGTGTTGTATGCTTGTGAATGTTGTGGTTGAAGAGATGGATTGAGGTTGGTATTGTTTACCCGTAGATCTATTTTGTAGCTCCTTTGTTTAGTAACAATTGAGCATAGGATTTGTATATTTAATTATGCATTTTGTTCGAAATTCCATGTAAAAGTAGCATTTTTTATTGTAATTTTGTTATTCCGGCCTCGAAATATGAAGATCTTGCTGAAAAGATGAAGATCAAGGCGAATCCAAGGTATGAATGAGGAGAAACGGCTAAAAACCTGTTTTTTAATTAAAATTCTGCGCTACAGGACTTTTTGCGACGCTGAAAAGCGTCGCTATAAGTCTGGTTTTAATAAAATTGCATGCGGCTAGGGTTTAATGTTTGCGGCTGTATATATTTTTTTTTCCAAACTTTTTTTTTACATATCCGCCGTTATTTGGCAGAAAATAACGGGGCGCCGGCTTATTTAGTCTTGTTGACTAAAGAAATGGCTTATTTAGTCTTTTCTTCTAAGAAAATGGTCTAAACAATCTTTTTAGACCATTTTCTCACGTCAAATTTTTGCGTTTTAGGTGTTTTTGGTGCCAAACTAAACCCTAATTGGGAAGGTGAACCCAATAGGGGATTTGAGGACCTTAAGATCGTGCACATTTTGTGAAAAAATGGGAGAAAATCGCGGTCAAATTTTTTTTTTAAGTACAAACAGTAACAGATTATATTGACCATTTCTTTTCCAAAAGAGACTATATTTGCCATTACCCCGAAAATAACAACTTATATATTTTTTTTTGGGAAATATTTAGCAACAGCCGAAAGAAAAAAAAAGGTTTTATTTAATTATAATAAATTGGATTTATTTAATTTAAAAGCCTTTCTCCTCTCGGGTGTTCGTGGTTCGTGATCCGGCGGTTCAAGTTCAAGATTCAAATACATAGATCAAGTTTTACTTTTCCTTAGAAAATAGTTAGTCGGGGGTACCAACGGTCCATCTCGGTGTTTACTTTTCGGTATAATTTTGTGTTTGATCAAGATTACCTGCTTAAAACCGGAAAATTGCCATTACTTGCATCTTCATGATTCCACTCCAATGCATACACGTAGTTTTTTAATTTTGAATTAAAATAGACGTGTATAACTCGAATAATTAGTATGAATGCTTATTAATTTAATATGTGGTAGTTAAATAATAAGTAGCTAATTATAAAACCGAGGACCCGGTTTTGTCAATCGTTACGATTTTAGTGATGGATTCTCGTGAATCCCACTTGGATAAATCGTTGAGCTTTTCGGTGATAGCTTCTTAGTGAACCCACCTTAAACAGTAAACGAGATTACGCTTTGGGTGACAATTTAGAAATCGGAGAATCTTAGTATATGGGTTCGAAATGGTCTAACCATGGTTGGCGAGTTCAACCGAGCCGCTCAATCGACTCTCTCCACGGTGATGTAATTCTGATGAGTTCGACAAGACTTAGCATAGCCGATAAGCCTTCGGGCTAAACGGGCTTCTCTTGCCGGATTGGCCTGAACTGTCACATATGTTCCAACGAATAAGACGGAGTAGCCTTGCCTACCTAACTGACCCTGTTCGGAGTACTTTGATTTATTGTTTCTTGTTGTCAAGGCCGAAACCGTAATTAGTAAACCCACAACTTTTTCAAATTATTGAGTGGGAGCGGGGAAGGCGACAGCCAACCCCACGGCCTCTACTATAAATGCAAGCATGTGAGAGAAGGGTGACGCCGCGAGCCGCTTTGATTCCGGCCCCCTGTGGGTGGTGTTCGCCCCTATCAAAATTCAAGGCTTGGTTTCCGAAAGGATAGGATTTCGGGTACTCATTGAGTCACTGATCGACCCTGCAGCGGCATACACGGGGCTTACATTGAGATATGATAGAGTAGGTCACACTCTTTATGGATATTTTCGAAATATCTAGGCTAGAAAAAGGAAGGTAATCAATGATTAAGGTCTGGGATGTCTGATTCCCGTGTGATGTTCGATTCTCGAAGCTTAATCATTGAGAGAGATTGTCTCAGTTTAATCGTCGCCTCTTTGACTGACCCTGCGGCGGCACTGAAGTGTGAGATGAAATCCTTGGAATGGTAGGATAGACTTTAAATAAAGTTTATTATTCCTAAAATAATATTATAAGTAGTGTATATTTGATTAAGTTTCTGTCATTTTATTTACAGCAACATGTCTTTGCAAATTCAAACTTTACTGAATGATAAGCTAAATGGTGACAATTTTACTAAGTGGAAAAGTAACGTAAACGTGGTGCTCAGATTTGAGAATGCGCAGATTTGTTTTGATCGAGGAGTGCCCCTGTTCTTCCCTCAAAATCCGCCTAAACGCATTTGCGATCAACATAAAAATGGACAGAGGCGAATAATAAGGCAAGAGGCATCTTCTTAGCCTCGATTGTCGATGTCATTCGAGCAAGATTGAGGGTTTTAATACCGCACGAGAAATCTTGCAGCATTTAACCACCATGTTTGGCAAACCGTCTGATCAAGCAAGACACGAGGCCATGAGGAAGGCTGTCAATGCCAAGATGAGGCGGGGTCAGTCGGTTACTGGTCATGTGATGAACATGATTAGTTACTTTACTGAAGCAGAAACTCATGGTACGACTATAGACGATGTTACCCAACTGTCCGTGATTCTCTAATCATTGACATCTGATTTCCTAACGTTCAGGACTAGCTACGTCATGTCTAAGGCTCACCTTTCCATGATGGAGTTGATCAACGAACTTCGAGTCTTCGAGGGTCTTTCTTCGAAAGATAAATCCCAAGAGCAGGAAAAGAAGGTTGAGGCCAATATGGTCATAGCCAAGGCGTCTAAGTCTAACCAGCAGGGTAAGCAAAAGAATAAGAAACAAACTGCGCCGGCGCCTAAACCTATGAAGAAGAAGGCTAAGCCGAATACACCATCCAAGCCCAAGGGCAAGTGTCATTATCGCAATGGGATAGGCACCGCATCATCATCGCCCGTATATCTCAAAGATGTAAAGGATGGGAAGGTTAAGGCTAGCAATGGGAAAGATAAGAAAGGTAATTCTGAATTACTTGTCTTAGAATCTTTCAATGTAGCTAAAGATGTATCAATTTGGATACTGGATACTGGAGCTACTAACCATGTATGTTCTTCTTTGCAGATCCTTAGTTCGTTTCAGGAGCTAGAGGAAGGTGCTCAAGTTATGAGAGTCGGCACCGGGGCATTAGTTTCAGCAAAAGCAGTGGGAGCTGTTGAGTTACATTTTGGAAATAAAACTTTGAAGTTAGACAATGTTTATTTTATTCCGAATTTTAGGAGAAATTTAATTTCGTATTCTGCTTTGAAAGACCAGTTGTACTATGTTTCTTTTATGAATGATGAGTTTACTATTTCAAAGAATGGTTTTACTTTGTGTACTACTATATTAGATAACGGATTATATTTCCTTAAACCAACGCAATCTCCCCTGTTAAATACTGAAATGTTTAAAGTAGCGCATCAAAAATCTGCTAAAAGGCATAAAATTTCTTATAAAGAAGATAGTACATATCTTTGGCACCTTAGGCTAGGTCACATTTCCTTGGAAAGAATCAAACGTCTGGCTAAGGGTGATTCCTTAAAAGAGTTATCTGTTGACTCGTTGCCCGTCTGCGAATCTTGCCTGGAAGGAAAAATGACTAAGCGTCCCTTCTCGTCAAAAGGGAATAGGGCCAAAGAACCTCTAGAGTTAGTACATTCAGACCTTTGTGGTCCGATGAATGTATAAGCTAGAGGCGGATTTGAGTATTTTGTGACTTTCATCGACGACTACTCGAGGTTCGGATATGTATATCTGTTGCATCAAAAATCCGAGACTTTTGGCAAGTTTAAGGAATTTCAAGCAGAAGCCGAAAGGCAGTTAGGAAAGTCTTTGAAATGCCTTCGCTCTGATCGCGGAGGAGAGTACTTAGATACCGAGTTCACTGACTACCTACTTGAACATGGGATCTGTTCTCAACGCTCGCGCTTAGACACCTCAAAGCAAAATGGAGTTGCTGAAAGGAGAAATCGAACATTGATTGACATGGTCAGATCAATGATGAGCTATGCCTCGCTACCGATATCTTTTAGGGGATATGCTCTAGAAGCAGCGGTACACATTTTGAATGTGGTTCCGTCTATGTCTGTCAGTAAGACACCCTTGGAACTTTGGAAGGGACGTGGCGAAAGCATACATCACTTTCAAATTTGGGGTTGTCCTGCACATTTACTGGTGGACAAGACCACGAAACTACAAAAGCGTACGAAAGTATGTCTGTTTGTTGGTTACCCCAAGGGAACACATGGAGGTTTGTTTTACGATCCGGAAGATAACAAGGTGATAGTTTCTACTAACACCACGTTTTTAGAGGATCAGTATATGACAGACTTCAAGCCTCGAAGTAAAGTCGTACTTGAGGAGTTACTTTCTGACGAGGTCAGACCACAAGTGCCACCTAGTGTCACTGTAGACAACACTACGAATGCAACAATCACCCATAATCCTAATCCACCCAGACGTGATCGAGAGAGTGGTTCGCCACCAAATCAAGATGGACAATCGAGGCTTAACGAGCCGCCTCTCGATGGTGTGGAAGATGATCCAGTGTCTTTTCGCAAGGCCCATGGATGATCGTGACAAGGATCACGCGATGAATCAAAAGATAGAGTCCATGTACTCTAACTCTGTCTGGAAGCTTGTAGATTGCTGATGAGAGACAAATTAATGATCATTATTACGACATTTTACCCCAATATTGATACCACTTTGAGCATTATTGTACCAATTTAAGTCAATAATTACTTAATTTTATCCAAATATATAAATAGTGGTTATTATATAAATTATCGTATTTTTATAAGTTTTTATTAGTTTTTGTACCGGTTTAGTAACCGGAGTGTCGTGTCGGATTTACGTTTGGTATTTTGGTGGTTTATTGCAGAATTATAGGTTGACCAAAATCCCGAGTAATGACACGTTTTGAGGCCTAAAAGAGGTATTTTTAGGGATATAAGAGTGTGCCACTAACTTAAGTGGTCAAGTGGCTCAGTGGTTAGTGGTACCACTAACGAATTATATCTTCGACAAACAAATGGCTCATCAAAACGGCATTTTATGAAGAAGTGTCCTTCATGAAAGTTTTAGATCTTCAAATAAGCTTTCCAACTCACTTTGAATCACGTCAATCGGAGGTCTAAAACTCAAGATATGGCCATTTTACTGAACTGCGATACCGTATAGACGAATTTTAACAATACGGATCAAGATTTTTGACCCGGATCGATCCGGGACTTCACCGGATCGATCCGGCTGTTTAAATGATGAAATTTCACGGGCCTTTCTTCTCTTCTTCCTACCTCTAACCTTCCCTATAAATACTCCCCATTTCCACTCTTCTTCTTGCCCCCTTCTTTCCCATTTCCCCTCTTCTTTCCCATCTCCTTCTTCTCGTCCCCTTTCTCTTCTTCTTCTTTTTAATTTTTTTGTAGATCACATATATATATATATATATATATATATATACTAGATGTTACTCTGTGCGTTGCACAGAGTACTTTGTAAGGTCGCATTTGTTTTGATAAATTGTCTGGTTTACTTGTTTTATATTGTGCACGAAGATGAAAGTGGTAGCACGCTAACTTACATCATCATATCTACAGGGAGATATATATTTAGTGTAGCTGCTATGTAATAGTATATATTTGCATGTTAACTTATCATAATAATATTTATAGAATACCATAAAGTACATAGAAACATACATATTTTATGAGTTGATGATGTTCATGTTTGTCATGCATATTACATTTTCAAGCCTCCCATATTTTTGTACTGTGTTTTGCAAAATGGTAACAATTTTTTTTTGAGAAGTGCCAAGTCTCCCCATGTTTAAACAAAATGGTTATGTTAATCCTGCATGCAAGTTTTTGAGGGGTTTACATTGGTTTTGCAAAATGTGATGGTGATGTATTCTTTTCCCTGTACTTGCTGCTTCTATGGTTTAGTGGGGTATTCAAGCTTAACTTTTTCAGTGTTGGACCTGTTGGTTTCTTTTGGATTTTCCTTGTTTGATTTGTCAGTGCCTTCTTGGCTTGTTTCAGCAGTTGTTTCCTTGACCTTTTGACCTCTTGTTTTTCTCGCAATTATTTGATATGTATCGAAGTTAGTGTATTATTGTAGCAATTTTGAACCAGTCAATGTAATTTAGTGTATCAGCATCATTTTTTATGTAATCTAATGTGTTACTTTGTGGCATTTAAAAGTTTACTTGGTCATTGTTGTTAGTAAGTAATGGTTTACATTTTAAATAAGTATTGTTACCTGGTGTATCTTCCATGTTTTTTATGCACTGTTTTTCAGTTGATCTTACGTCACCAAATGATGTCGATGCAAACCCAATTCGAATGTTGTACCTCGGTCTTTGGTCAGCATATTTCTTGCCTGAGATTCTGATCTGTGCCTTTACCTGTTGTCCAAGTAGTTTCTGATTTGCCATGTGCATCAATCCTTCGATTTCCTGTGGAACAAAATGTTAGAATTTGCTATGTATGTTACTATTGTCTTAGCTACTTTTTTTTGATGTGTTAGATTGGTTAGGTTATGCTACTACGAGGTATAGCGTGTTGTTAATCTATGTTTACCTTAGGTTCCATGCCATGTAGTTGTGTTGCAGTATGTTCTAACAGTTTCTCGGTGTTTTTGTCGAACATTGTGGCTGCTATGATTCTTGTATCATCCCTCAACTCCACAACTATTTTGCATCTGTTTTGAAAGAAATTATTATTTTTGGTTTCTGTTATGCTGTATTTGCTGTGTATGTAAGATTTATAACTTTTGAAGCTTACCTAGGCATTGCAATTTCATCTTCGTTGCAAGTGTTGCAGTGGAATTCTTCATTTCCTTGGGCTTTGGTTGGTTGGTGGCATTTTGGACATGTAGAGTAGTAAATGAGCTGTGAGGTGTCTTGGATCGACATGTTGCCTATCATATCGATGTCCTGCAATTGCATTCTTTGTGTTATTTTATAGTTCACAATTTGTTCATTGGTATACTGTGTCTCATTGTTGGAGAATGGATTATGATTTGTTGCTTTTATTTGTTACAATATATATAGCAACTGCCTATGTATTTAAATATTTATTACTTGGCTATCAGCTGTAGTAAACTGTGTCTGTTGTGCAGTGTTTCCTTTCTGAGGCTGAGAGGTCATTTGTGTTGTTTTAGTGCCTTCATTATTGCAAGGGCTTTTATTCTCGCTCAAGGCTCTCCTTGCCTGTTGCAAAAATGATTGTTTGTTAGACATGATATGTGTTACGTAAATAGAGAGCAAGCTTGTATTTGATTTTACCATTTTTGCATATGCTTCACTTATGTATATCGGGTTCTCTTGTCACATACGAAAATGGTATTGTTGAGAGTGAGCCACCTGCATAATTAGAGAGAGTAAATAGTTATGTTATTCAATAAATTTTTTTTGGGGGTTATGCATATGATTTTTTACTTTATTTACCTGAGTATTCTGTGGCTATTAGACGCCTACATATAATTGTAGGCATTGTTTCTCTCTTGTGAAATATGGTGGATGCCTGGTTTGTTACAAATTCTGCCCACATTGTCAGTGAATAGGGCTTCATGTCGCTTTTACAAACAAGGATAATGTTAGATTTATAAAGAATTCTGTATTATAATATCTACTAATGTAAATTAAGCAGAAAATAAGGGTATTCTTTGTGGATGTGGGTGGTATGGATATGTAAATTTGGATCTAATTTGTCTTTGAATATATTTTTGTCTTTTTTTTATAAATGTTTACAAATTGCTTTTCGAGTTGTCTTTATGTCTGCTTTCAAAATGTTGACACTGGTATTTGTCATATTTAATGTCATTATAGCATTGCTTTGGTACTACAATTTTTGTTCCTATGCTACTCACTAAATGACAAACAATGCCACCATGAAATTTATTGCAGGCTTAGTGCTTTTACTATTTAAAGTTGGTTGATAAATACTTGTTATTTAAACTACATCTATTCATTGTTTAGTCCTTGGAAATATTTCAAATTCTACTTAGATTTGAAACACATAGTATGTCTTTTGAAAGCAACTTCCCAAACCATAGTTTATGAGACAGAAGAAGGGGTGTATGATGCTTATGCACCACCAATTCCACCTACAATAGATGGCATTCCAATCACGTAAGCAGATGTAGTGAAGGTGGGCACTTATCCCGACAAGGTTGTAAAAGCTTGGTAGTGGAACGTGATAGGAAGGGCAAAGCAAGTGTAATGACAAACAAAGCTGTATGAAGAAACTATGTGGAAGAGGATGTACAATTTGTGAGGAAGAACTCAAGCAAGCAGCAGGCTAATTACGAAGGAGCAAATGAGGCTGCAGATTTGTGGAAAGGAAAGTGTCTTTGTGTTGGAGGTTGAACAGCAGAGAGTAATGCTATGAATGGCAAAGTGAAGAGGTTGGAGAAGAAGATCATCTTTGAGTTGCCAAACGGGATGTTTATCGATGGTTATTCCCACTTTTTAGAACACAGTTTATGTCGTGGTAATTGTAAAATCTTTATGAATCTGTGGAGTAAAGTGTCTTGTAGTGTAGCAGGTGTTTATGTTTGAATAAGTGTTTGAGTCTATTTTGGTTTGAGGAAAGAAGAAGACAAATAAAGTGCATGTAATGATTCTGATGGGAATGCTATGAATGTGTTGAGTAAAAGAATATGCCTTTTTTTGTTTTTTCCTAATTTATGGCAGCACGATTATGTCAATGAGTGAAAAGCATTATCAAAATATACCTACAATGATGTAAGGAGAACAATATATGTAGCAAAATGATGCAGCGACCAAATATGCGAAATCTATCTACTACGAATATCAGAACACCAGGAAAAATACATGAACTATGCAAAGCAAATGGTTTAACAAAGTTGAATAAGATTGCAGTTGAGCAATAATAGGTTATCGGAAAACGTTAAACAATTTTAGACATATTAATAACATTGTTACACATATCAAACAATTTTGGGGAGGTAATAAAAATACCTTTGATCAACCACAAGAAATTTCGCAACGGTGTAAGTTTTCCCTGCAACCAATTCTCTAGGGGCTTTCATATCAATAGCTGCAGCCATGATGTCAGGAGACAAAGGTTACTGACATTTATGAAGACACACACACACACACACACACACACACACATATATATATATATATATATATATATATATATATATATATATATATATATATATATATATATATTATAAATGTTAATCGGAAAAAGGTTTAACGTAAATTTTGCATAATTTGTACGTATCTATTGGATTCCTAGTACCAATGAGAGATGGTATGGTATGGAAAGAAGTTGTCTCTATCTACGGATAGACAATGAATTCTTCTGGATTTGTTATTGGACGATATAGGTTGATGCCATGAATACCCATTCTAATGTCATTCCAGGAGACATATGGCGATATAGTTCTTTGATTGGTTGCACCTTTGCCTCTCCAATAATATAGGTTGAAAACGGTGACAAACTTTTTCGTAGGAGAGTTATGGTTTGGTCCCAAAGTATGCCCTCAATTCAAGTTACTCTGCTTCACATAGGGGTATATAACACTCTTAGACAATAGAATGATCGTTGAATTGGTTATGAAGGCAGTGTTTTTTTAAGATACCTGACTGTCCTGCATGAGTATTTTCTGCGTACGACGGCCATCTTTAGCCGTATAGATATTGGTCTTCTCCAGAATAATTACCTTCACCCTCCATTCAGTGGTGGTTGTTGTAACTTCAGTAATTGTTAAGTCTCGTGGCTTTTCGGCCATTCTTTAAAACTATTTAAGAGAAATTAGTTAGAAATAGATTTGTACAAGTACTTATCTATTTTAGTTAACATCGTGGAATATACATAGGAGTAATTTTATGATTTTGTATGTTTAAATCTAGGTAGTTATTATGGTTATAAGTAATTTTGTGCTCTTTGAATGATTTCACGGAATACAATGTTTTGTGTTTTGTTTGGTCGTATTTCATCCGCTAAAGTCGGTGGGGCAATGAGTACTTTTAATGCGTCAAACGCTCTAACTCTTGAAAGAGCAACATATAATTGACCATGCGAGAAGACAGCTCACGGAGGTATATACCAACGTTGTCTAATGTTTGACCTTGAGCTTTATTAATAGTCATTGCGTAATGTAGTCTTATTGGAAATTGGTATCGTTTAAAGGCAATGCCGAACTTTTCGTTGTTTGTAGGTTGTAGTGGAATTTTATGTAGTATAGTAGTACGACCTTTGTAGGGACCGGTTCAATCTCAACTACTATTGTATGTGTATTAAGTTCTTTGCAAAGCATTCGGGTACCATTGCATAAACCTCAAATGAGGGCATATATTTCTTAGAAGTACTACTTGGTGAGTTGATTTTGAGCATGAGTTCATAAGGTGGCAAACCATCGGGATTTAATGAGTGTAAGAAGTCCTCGTAATCTCCTTGGTGTTGAGGGTTTACAGTCGCATCGATAGCCGTATATGTTTTGATATGACCTTCAGCCCTATCTAGAATTGCATGGTTAATGTGATTAACACAAGTATTTGTGGCATCTAGTAATGCCCTGTTCATTACCAAGTCATATTTGGTACTAAAATTTGTCATATCTGGATATACGAAATCAATTAATTGTTGCAATGATTTATCTTCATCAACAAATGGTATAGTTATTCTCTGGGGCAAGACAATGTTTTTATCATCATCCTCAGGTTCTGTACCGTTACCAATACGTAGAAGGTATGATGCGAAAGCAGGATCATTACGGGATCTCATATTCTGTGTTAGCTGAATCTTTGTAAGGTAAGGCCATAAGGGCGAATGGAATATGCTAGCATCTATTTGTTGTTCTTTAGTTCCTCTAGTTACTACAGGTAAGACTTGTCTGAAATCACCACCAAATATCACTGTTTTATTTCCAAAAGGCGAGATCTACCTCGTTATGTCTCTTAGCATTATTGCAAATGCCTCAATTGTGTCACGATGTGCCATGGGAGCCTCATCCCGAGATAATTACTTTTGCTTCCCTAATCAATTGTGTGTTCTTTCGATTGCTTACTTACATTGGCAACCTTTTCTTCATCACTATGTAGGGGCAAATTGAAGCGTGAATGTGCGCTTCTACCTCCAGGAAGCATACATGCCGCGACGCGCGGTAGTCGTCGTAAGTACGATATGTCCTTCTCGACCTTAGCTTGGCCATAATTGCTTTGTAGAGGTATGTTTTCCTGCTCCACCAGGGCCATCAATAAAAAAGATGTTGGTTCTCCACTAAAACCGTGGTCAATATTGTTTGATATGCATATCGTTGTTCGTCGTTAAGTTGATCAATGCCGAGGATGTCATTTGGAGAAACCTCTATATTTCTTTCGTGATAATATGTCTTTTCTTGGCCCTTTCTCGCTTAGCGTAAAACTTGCTTCCACACCAAGATGAAAATCAAACAAGTTCCACCCATGTTATCTAGGAACATAGATATATCTTGTAAAGCTTTTTCATCCCTTGTAATCAAGCATTTCATTTTTTCCATTATTTTTATTATAATCCTCGAGATAGCATGTGCTTGTATTTGTCCCATAGAGCACGAGGGTTTGAGGGGAGCAGAAAGTAAGAATGGATGCAAAAGATGTCGTAGTTGCCTAGGCATTTGGTAAAGTCTGCCTTCTTCTAAACACTTATCTAGGTCGGAGTCGGTTGATAGCAAATTTCGAGCCAGAGCCGATTCCCTAAAAGTAGGGTAAAGGTAGTTATTGAAAATCAACAAATCATCATATGATGTAGGGCTTTAATATGATTCGAAGAATCGAAGGTAATATCGCTCACCTTCCATTGGACCAAAGAGAGACACAATCGCCCAACGACTTTACCTTTTTCCGTTCGTCCCGAGACGTTTTCCGTAATCCCGCATAAAGAACTTTGGAAAATCACGATATAAAAGTTGTAGAGAGATTGCGCTTGGTTAGTTTTGTTCATATAGAAGAATTGTGTAAGCATCGTTTTTGATAAGAAAGTATTAGATACGACACTATTTAAGTCTTTGTTAACTGGGAAAGATATGTAGTGGTTATTTGGTAAATGCAACTGTAAGACAATAACAGCTGGGTGCATTTCAAACAGGTCGAAAGAAAATATACGCCAAGCAGCCTCTGGGGGGGCAACCCAACGACCACGTTGGTACTCTTCAATCTCATTATCGGAATCTAGGAGTGACATTTGGAAGGCAATTTTATCTGGTCCTTTGTAGATATATTTGTATATGTACTTAACTAATTTGATGGTTGAACAAATTTCGACATTAATATGGCAAATCATATTTTTCTAATAAATAAGGATTATAAGGAACCACAAATCGATTATCAACCACACAACGTCGCACCACAAACGGACAAACCATTGTTGCGGCGCGTCAGATTGAGGGTAACTATCTCGCACCATGCACAAGTGCATTCTTGGTACTTATCTTGGATACCTATTTTTGCATTTCTTGTTTTGCATACAAGGGCTTTTGGGATTTGATGGTCCGCATGGACCATGAATCATGTGCTTTAATACCAATTTATGTGTTTGGATTTATATCTCGGATCGGTAATTCAAAGACTAATGTAGCGATCATAGGCCTCACAGTTCAAAGGTTTGCTATCCTTTGTCATTATAAGAAGTAAGTGTGTATGAGGTAGACCTCGTTTCGAATTCAATAGAATATACCGATGCAAATTGGCTTTCCAAATATTTTATCTTGTAAAAGATCCTTTTTCAAGAGTTCGAGTTTTGATTTGAAAACTCGAGAAAGCAAATCAGGACGGTTTTGTGGTATTTCATTTGGAAGTAAATGGTCAGAAATTTCAGACCAAGAAGGATTACATGTCATGGTTAGGAAGAAATCAGGTTTTCCAAAATATTGTACTAAAGCCATTGCATCCATATATCTTTTTTTCATATCTAGGACCACCCACAAAGGAAGGTGGTAAAATCATTTTTTCCCTACATTGGAAGTGTTTGTGTTACCGGTTGTAATCATCAATCATCCTTGTAAAGATTCTGTCCCGCACCCCTTTCGTTGTTTGTAAAAGTATTCTAACCGTGAGGTCTCAAGCTTAACAAACATGTCTACAATATACTGTTGAAATAACCTTCCCGTATGTAGCAGCATGGATTGGTCATCTGAACGAATTTGCATTTTGTAGCAATAATATTGTCTGCAAGAGACAATATTACGTTTACGAGTGGCTTTTTCGGACAAATTTGCAAAATAGAGAGTCGAATTTCACGGTATAAGCAAACTATCCGGATTTTTACTAAATAGAAGAAGAAGAGAAAGACATCTTGCCTTGTTCTTCTTGGTATATGAGATGTTCTGCAGATACAATACTTGGATCTAACAGCGGGAGTGACATGTGACAATGGTAATTTTGCTTAGATAAGTTCGGTGGTAACTTCTCAATGCCATAATGCCAACCAATTTGTCCTCCAGGAAATATGAGTGGATACTGCAATGGATCATAGCATCCATAATTGTGGCAAATTTTATATGGTGTGGTATTGTGGGAATATATCTGAATGTGGCATTTCGGATTGAACGTAGTTTCATCATCAACGCATATTATTCCCGAAATGTCATTGCAGGTTGGTTCATTGTATAATCGTTGATCAAGTTTGGGATCATTGATAATGTAGAACTTATACCTATCAAGAGCCTCTAGGTCCTTAAGACGCCGCTTGAAAAAGCGCATATGGATTCCTAGCTAAGACCTCGATTAATCGAACATGGTTTCATGTGAGAATCGATCGAGAGCTTCATACGCTCTTCAACCTCTAAACTGGATCGTAAAAATACAATTTGAATCCCATCAATTGGTCAACTCAGCATTCTAATGGGTTAAGAAAATGGTGTATCTTGCCTGTACTTTGAAAGCATATACACCAAAGGTATTTTTAAGGAGTTCGTTGTCCTTCCGTGCTGAGAAGGTAGTAAACGCGAGGTTGTTATTGTAAGCGCGTGAGTATTTTTGGAATGCAATAGCCTCTGCGTCGATCCAAGAAACAAATTACGTAAGGCATTTGGCATAGCAGTATAACAATGCCGATCTCACCATCGTAAGCAGCGAAGCATGGTGGTTCACGGAAGAACACGAGCGCCAAGCAAGTGAGGGCATTTGGGTGCGATGGGTAATCTTGAGTGTATGAGACCTTCAAAGCAATAGAGCGAATGCGATTAGTTACATACTCAGCACGTAACTGATCCCTTAATGCATTCGAAGGATAGTACTTAGGGTTTATGTATGCCCTAGAGCATAATCTATCTACATTGGGTAAAATCTGAGTATCAGAGACTTTGGCAGCCTCAAAAGCAGATACACCAGAAGTGCTGCCTACCAAACAGGGGGCCGAAGAGGCACTTACAACTACCTTTCGGGAAGCATACTGTGAACGGCGCCGTGCCCGCATAGTTTCTTTGTCACTTTCATTCATATTTGCATAAGCCTGCCGCCGTTTTAGGTTTCGCAAATTCCGTTTCTCATCGTCCATAGCTTCTAATTACCAAAAATCCTCTAGGCCATAAAAGGATCAACCAAAGTACCAGTGGATTCTAAAATACTACTTCCAGATAAATATACACCTGCATAAGGAACCTATGAACTATAAAGCTAAGGAATGCATATATTGTAGGGGTGGAAAGAAAGCGGGCAATCTATACATACAAGGAAACCGAGATTTTTATAGATCTCAGACTCACGGGTTTGCAATAGATCCCCTAACTATTGAGGTTTGCAGTAGATCCTCTAACTACACCGACTGAAGCAAATCCCTTTGCCTAAAAGCGAGTAAGGGGACACCTTGCACCCAAAGCGCCAAGAAGGCCAAACAAAGTAAGTACACTTATGAAGCACCAAAAATACACTTATTTTGCATATCTTTGAAAGTTAAATCAATTCGAGTGTCACCTAAATAATAATCTTTGCATGAAGCTACAAAGTACACAAAGACATCTGAGAGATAGGAACCAAGTGAAACATGTGAAACTAATTTTCAAAGATATCTTTGGGATGCAACAACAGCAAATCCATAAGAAACGAAAAGAATGGACTCACGAGTAAATAGAGCAATCTGAACCCAAAGTCAAGACATATTCGGGAAAATGAATACCAATCCAACATTATTTTCAAGTGATTGAGTAAGAATTCATAGTTTATCGAAGAATACACTAACAAGTACACTAACAAATACAAATCTACAAACAAAGCATGAATAATGGAGTAGTGTTAAGGCAGAAACTTGACTTACATGAAAACATGAGTAAATATTATTTTCAAGTCATTGAATAAGAATGCATACTTTATCGTAATACACTAATAACTATCCTAACAAATCCAAATCTAGAAACAAGGCATGAGCAAGTGGTGTAGTAGTGAAACAGAAACCTAATGTGGATGATTTTTATTTATCGAGAAGCAATCGAAGGGCAATCGAAGAAAAATGTAACAAAAAAATACACTATTTCACGAGATTTCTTACAAATCTAAAGTACAGAGATGGAGAGAAGAAGTAAATGTAACTATAGATTTAAGTAGAAGCACCAAAAAAAAAACTACCCTGCCAATTAGCAATCCTTAATTCTTGCAAAATGGAAACACATTCATCAGAAACTGAAGAACTTAATTGAAATGAAGGATAGCTATGCAGAAATAAATAGAAACTGTTTTTGAGGTGATTGGTAAGCTACCTCATGTTCATTCAAAAGATAGGTCGTTTCTTATATGCAAGTTTTTGGGGACATGCATAGGCTTGGCAAAATTTGGTTGTCGGTATTTACACATATACGATAAACATGAATGTAACACTGCTCACGCATTTAGTCAACTTCCTAACATGATAAAACAGGAGGACAAAACCCGGTATTGGCAACTAAAAAAGTAACATGACCATCTTCAACCTATCCACTATAGGTTTAACTATTTTATATATTGTAAGTACAAAGCGATTCTAATGCTAACGCGTGTGCAAGGAAACCGGGATTTTCGCAGAGATCCCGTAACTCACGGGGTTTGCAATAGATCCCTAACTATTGAGGTTTGCAATAGCACCTCTAACTACACCAACCTAAAGCAAGTTCCTTGTTTGCAAAGCGAGAGTAACACAACACCTTCTTCCCAAGCGCAAAAAATTCACCCAGGTAAGTGGGGTTCGAATCGATTTATTTGTCATGCAACACGCAGATACATCCGCATGCTAAATCACGTAAAACGCAGCACAAATTAAAAGAAAGTAATTGTTCGATTCTAACAGTTTCTTTGGGAAAACCCAAAACTCAAGCACGCCCCTACCGTGTGGTAGCCACCTACCAACATGCAAAGCAACGGCAATATCTCGTAATGATCTCATACCACCCCAAATAGCACAAATTATAACGGCCATATAATGATTCCGAGTTAAGTTTAACACCATGAATCAAACATTTTCATGTGCATAACAAACATATCCATAAAATGAAAGTGATCCAGCACAATATGTAATCTCAAAACCACTTATTTAACAAAAGTGAGGCCAAATCACCTTAATTGCAGGACATGAAGTGTATGAAAAGATTCATTCTAAAAGTCCTTTCCATTAGAAAATGAAGAACAATAGAAGAAATTAGTTTGTAGTAAGACATTCTATTCAAATTTACTTCACATCTCCCAGACAACATAACATAACTAATGTAAAGCACCCAAAGTTTATCTCCTCTTGCAAAGATGACAAATATCAGGAATCCACCAAATTTTTTCAACAAAATCAGGCAAACGGTTTCAGCAACAGAAAGTGATGTTCAAAATATAAATAAAAACCATTTAGTTGAAAAAGTTTGCAACTTTTATGATAGGGAGGAGGGGAAGTTTTTATTTCTATGTTGGAATTTGATTCCCTGCTCACAAAAACACGATAGATACTCTCATTTTTTTTTTTTTAATATATAGAGTCAAAAACACCTTGGAAAAAATAAGACATGCAATGCAACATACACGGTTAATGATGAAGCAGAGTAGAATAAAAGAACTAATCTTCAACAAAACAAGAACCCAAAACGAAGAGGAATCAGAATAACCAAAAAAAGGGGGAAAAAAACCAAATATAACAGGAAAAATCATAACACAATCAAAAACCACACCAGAAAACAGAATACAACACTGAAAGCGAACAATCAAACAACCAATAATTTACCAGCCCAAAAACCCGATGTATAACCCAAAAAAACCATGAACGACCACAACAATGAATCATAAAACAACCCAAACAGGACATGCAATGGAATACATAAGTTAACTACCTGATCAGAACGCAAAACATAATAACATAAAAAGACATAAAGCCACAATCAAATGCCACAAGAACGACAGAAAAGCATAAAAATGTAAGCAAAATCGAAGAGTAAATAATCAAAGATGAAGCAAACAACAATCATCTGGGACCAAAAAATCCAACAAAAACCCAAAGAAATTAACAATCCAAACAATCAAACAGCAGAGAAACAGAAGAAGGAAGAAGAACAATCAGCTTACCAGAGCCTTCTTCTTGTCACAAGATACGCAGCACCAATTACAGAAATATGAGCAGACGAGCACCGAGGAAGAAAACGTGAGTAGAAGTTTGAAAATGGCATGCAGACCGCTTGAAATGCATGTTGGAAGACCGGTATATACATCTCCTTCGATCCTATGTTAAGAAGTGGCCACTTAAGCCGCAAATAATGGTGGAAAAAGGCGGTAGTGGATTAATCGCTATAGGCGCCAAAACGACGTCGTATATGCGCCAAAACGACGTCGTATCCGCACGAGAGAAGAAAAAAAAAAAAAAAAAAAAAAACGGAAACGGAAAAAAGCCACACAAAGGACAAAAATCAACGTCCAACTTATGTAAATATATTAGTACTTCTAAGTTTAGATATATATATATATATATATATATATATATATATATATATATATATATATATATATATATATATATACACACACACACACACACCTCACATATATATATATATGTCTATGTATGAAAATATATATGATATATCTATATATCTCCTTTCATCTTCTTCCCTTCTTTTATTTTATTTTCGGGCCCTTATATATACATATGTCTATGTATGTATATATATGTTTTTATATATATAAATAAAGTAGTTATAGTACCGTTGTAATGGCGGAATAATTATCGAAGATTGTTAAAATCGAAGCTTTGTTATACTACATCCGGTGGAAACGACCCCGATTCAGCAGTTGTAATCGGTAATATATTCTAATATTATTATGTTTACTATTTCTATTTATATATTATATATGTTAATTATGTTAAGCTAAAAATATATCTAGCCAAGATATGAATCTGAATTAGTTAATCTTTTTGGTAAAATGGATGATCGACTCTGGTAATAATGATTAAAACCAATTATAATGAATCTCTTTCTGTTTGCACTTAATGAAAGTAAAAATTGAATTAGTCACTCGATTTTTACTAGAAACGTAATCTAATGAATTGACAACTCGCGATTAGAATACGAGATCGTAATAGAAAGACCGGAGGGTAAAATTGGCCGAGTGAAAACGTGACAACGGAATCCGATTTCCTACCAAAGCGATTTATCTTGGGAGAGATAAATCTTATTAAAATTGTGCTCACGATATTATTACGTTAAAATCACATTTAATGAATCAATCTTAAAATTGGCCGAATGACAAAAGCGGAGTGACCCATGCTTAAGATGACATTGGACAGATGACTAGGCGTATGACAATTTCATACGCCGTGTGAGGATGAGTTGTCTAGCTTAGAGTACACGGTTCATATATAATTGACCTCCTTGCATCAAAGGAAAGATACATCTCATTTATTTCTACTAAAAAAGAGATCGTAATTGAGAACGTATTCTTGGCTAGATCCAAAAATATATATATTATCTATTTTTATATTTATATATTTATTTCTTGCTTTACTAACATCTAACTAATCTAACGATCTAACCCGATAAAACTGATAAAACTGCGACTTAGATTGAGTTAATAATAGCTTCTTGGTGTTTAACCACACTTTGAATTGTGCCTTCATTTCCCTGAGGATACGACCTGACTCACCAGACTAGCACTACAATTTGACCCGGTACACTGCCGGTAAGGATTGATAGCCTAGAAAAAGTCCGTCAATTGCCCCGAAGAAGTAAAACCCATAGGGAGCAAGTGGCTCTACAAGAGGAAGTGAGGAGTTGATGGTAAGGTGCAAACTTTTAAAGCATGGCTAGTAGCTAAAGGCTACACATAGAGAAAGGGTATAGACTGCGAAGAGACCTTCTCCCTTGTGGCCATGCTTAAATCCATCCGGATCCTCCTTTCTATTGCTGCATGCCTAGATTATGAAATCTGGCAAATGGATATCAAGACAGCGTTTCTTAACGGCTTTCTCGACGAGGAAATCTATATGCAGCAACCAGAAGGATACATCGAAGAAGGCCAAGAGCACAAAGTGTGCAAGTTGCTGAGATCCATTTATGGGTTGAAGCAAGCATCTCGGTCTTGGAATCATATATTTGATGACACCATTAAGTCATATGATTTCGAACAAAATCCTGATGAGCCTTGTGTATACAAGAAAGTCATTAAGGATAAGGTTGCGTTTCTAGTGTTGTACGTAGATGACATTCTCCTAATCGGAAACGACAATGGGATGTTGTCGGACGTTAAAATTTGGTTGGCCAGCCAATTCCAAATGAAAGATTTGGGAGAGGCGAATTATATTCTCGGGATCCAATTACTATAGGATCGCAAGAACAGGATGTTAGCTCTTTCACAAGTCACTTACATTGATAAGGTGATGGCTAGATATAGCATGACGGACGCAAAGAAGGGTTACCTACCAACTCGTCACGACGTCCATCTCACTAAGACTCAGAGTCCTCAGACTCTTGAGGAAACAGAGGCTATGCAAAGAGTGCCTTATGCTTCGGCTGTAGGTAGTCTAATATACGTTATGTTGTGCACTATACCTGACATCTGTTATGGCGTTGGACTTGTCAGTCGTTATCAGTCGAATCCAGGCAATGAGCATTGGATTGCAGTAAAGAACCTCTTAAAGTACTTGAAGAGGACTAGGAATTATATCTTTGGTATATTCGGTGCAAACCTGGATGTACTGAAGTAGACCGACTCGACTTCCGGTCGGATCGAGATGATTTCAAATCTACCTCAGGTTCACTGTTTACCATTGGTGGTGGTGCAGTTCATTTGGAGAAGCGTCAAGCAATCAGCATGGCTGATTCTACTATGGAAGCTGAATACATAGCGGCCTCTCGAGGCGACTAAGGAAGCGATTTGGCTAAAGAAGTTCTGAGTGGTTTAGGGGTCTCTCCAAATCACAACGATCCGATCACTCTCTATTGTGACAACAATGGGGCTGTATCAAATTTGAAGGAACCCCGTAGTCACCGCAAGTCGAAGCATATTGAGCGAAAGTACCATTTAATCAGAGAGATAGTCCAAAGAGGAGATATTTCCGTCAAGAAAATCGCCTCTGCTGACAACTCCGCTGATCCTTTCACCAAAACATTGCAGTTAGAAGTCTTCAACTGGCACTTGGAGACTATTGGTATTAGGGACATGACTTATTTGCTTTAGAGCAAGTGGGAGTTGTATTGCTGTAATATAGATATAGGGTGTGCTCTAAAATAATTAATCCACTTGCCTTTCGTGCAAGTGGGAGATTGTTAGGTTTTATGCCCGAAAGACAATTTGTAATTGTTTTATTTAAATAAATGATAGAATTTATTTCATCTTATTTATTCGCATTTATTGCCAATATTAATACACTACAGAAAACCCTAAGTATATTGACTATGTAATCACAGCTCAGTGTATGGCTATACACACAAGGATTGAGTTTGTGAAATATACTTAAAATTAACTTAGTCCAGAGCGTTTATTAATCACGAGTGCGGGTCTCAGATTAATTTGCTAATGATGCGCCCAAAACACTTTAGGTGTGACATCTTATCATGGTATCGGTAATAATAAGTACTAATGGGGCATTTATATATGATGATAATCATATAGAAATTTGGACCGATTTGATTTGATTTTTCGATATAATTCCGTAATTGAGAAGTCTTATCGAATCACAAGATGATCATATATGGATTAATCTCAATCTGAGGTGATCACAGGCATTTAACGCTTAGACTAGGGTAGGGTTTGGTGTGTTAGTAAGGATCACTTCGTAGTATGTGGTCCAACACTTCTCGTTGGCTCTATTCTAGAATGAGTGAGTAGTCTGTGTTATCACAGATGTGGAATCCATTCCTTTTCTCGGGAAGTAGACAGATGATGTATAACATTTATATGATAAAAATTACGATGTTTTATATACGTTATCGACTATTTTTATATAAAATATAAGTAATTATAACAGATAATCTTATAAAATATTAATAGCTATGAATAAATCTAAATATTATAAAAATCTAGTAAAAATGATAAAAAGTTATAAATTTTGTACCGGGTTAATAACCGGAGTGTCGTGTCGATTCACGTGGGTATTTTTGGTATTTTACTGGACCTTAGGTAAACCAAGACCCAGTGGCGACATTTTGTGGAGTAAAACATATCTTTTGAAGGAATAAAGGAAGTGCCACGAGATTTAAAGTTCAAGTGGATCAATGGTTCGGGACGCGTATCAAGTTATATTTTCGACGAACAAATGGCCCAGCAAAAAGGCATTTTCTGAAAAAGAAGTCTTCATGGAAGTTATAGATCTCCTCAAGAGCTTTCCAACGCATCTTGAATTATGTCATTTGGAGATCCAGAGCTCAAGTTATGATTTTATCAAGTTTCGGATTAAGATTGGAAAAAATCTATCCGGATCGATCCGGATTTACCTCGGATCGATCCGAGGAAACATCATGATTAGACCAGCATGTGGCCCTGCAGAGAATATCCTGGGATAATATTTTTTATTCCCGGATCGATCCGGCCCTTTCTCGGATCGATCCGGCTTGGGAAAAACTGCCTATAAATAGAGCAGCATTGCAGGCACATAAAGGGGGTACCAAATATATTTTCTTCACCTCTTTTTAGTAGTAGTAGTATGTATATATATAGGCCTTATGCCATAAATAAAGTAGTATCGTTATAATGCTCGAGAAATTATCAGAAGATCAATGTTGTTGAAGTTGTTGTAGCATCCGGAAGAATACGACACGATTCAATCGTTGTGTCGGGTAAAATTTCTAAAGTATTTATGTTTGTTTTGTCTGTTTCTATTTTCGTATAATGTTAGTAGGCTAAATCTAATAACTAGCCAAAGTTATGTAATCGTTTTATTTCGATCTTTTCGGTAAAGGAATGTTGTCTAAGTAAAATTGAATAAAATTGAGTTAATTGAATCTTTTTCTATTGATAAAGTTTGACTTGAAAGAATTCATAATCTAATTATGAATTGACACCTCGTAATTAAGTTATGAACTCGTTAATAGAAAAACCGGAGGGTAAAATTGGCCGAGTGAAAACGTGACAACGGAACCCAGTTTCCTACCCGGGGGCAGATTTGTCCTAAAAAGATGAATCTTATTAAAATTTGTACTCAAGATCGTAATAATGTTAAAATCATCAGTTTAATTGAAACTTAAACCGGAAAGTTGAATCGCCCGGCCTTGACAACCGGAGCCTTTAAATAAAATTGACCGTTTGACGAACGGAATGACTCCTTTTTATTCAAAGGTAGAATCGTACTCGGGACCTGTTCAGAAAAACCGTAACAGTTGTGGACTTTGGACTGATGACAATGGACATATGACAATTTCACACGCTAATGTGAGGAGGAATTGTTAACCTCAGGAGTGCACCGTTTCATTTACTCAATTGAACCTAAAGATCGAGCACATTCCATTCCTTTGAAAAGATCGTATAAATCAATTATATAAACTTTGGCTAGTTCTTTAATTATATATCACGGTATCTGTATATTTATATCTATATATATGTTTTGCAACTTATGCATATCTATATATATTTATATATCTATATATATTATATTAGAATAAATTTTAAATTACGCATTTATTTTATGTTAAGTAAAATAGTAGTTATCATGTGCTATAAAACTGAGATTTAGATTGAGTTAATAATTGACTCTTTGGTGTTTAACCACACTTAGAAGAATTACAAAGTTCCACGAGGATACGATACTCGACTCACCATACTAGCACTACTGATTTGACCCGATACTGCACATCGGTTAAGGGGTAGTATTAGTACTAGAAAAGGCCACGTCGACTTTTACGGCGCCGTTGCCGGGAAGCACGCTAATTTCTTTTTGTGTCTATGGTTACTACTTATATTAGCTCAAAATTCTAGAGAATAAGTCAACACTTTTCTTATCTCATTTCTATTTTTATTTTAAGTCGGTACTTACCTTATAGGTAAGTTACCATTTTTTTACTACTATCAATTTCGTGTTATTTTCTATTTTCGTTAGTTGATGACCAGAAGTAGTAAGGCCCCACTCACTCCTTATAAGCCTGACATAAACACTTACGAAAGGCGGTTAAGAGTAGAGAGAGAAACCGTGGTCATACTAGTCGGAAATCTGACGAATCATCTTCAAAGCAGAGAAATATGAGAATGCATTTGAAATCGGTGATGAAACACACTGAACAAGTAGTGGAACATGCTCACAGGGCATGGACAAAACCCATTAACCTTAATAATCAAAATAATAATAATAATAGAAATAATCGAATCGGAACGAGAATAATCGTAACAACCCAATAAACCCAAGGCCTATCGTGACCAAACCATAAGAAGAAATCGGACTAATAATCCCATACTTTTACCTAATGAAGGAGCGAATAATTTTGAGATTAAATCTCATCTTTTGGTTTAATTGGCGCAAAGAGCCCAATTCTAGGAGAAGATGATGAAGATCCGCATCATCATCTTTATCTTTTGAAGAACTATGCAATCTGACCAAAAGTCAAAGGTGCTCACAAGGAATTAACAAGGATGACTATGTTTCCTTTTTCTCTAAAAGGACGAGCCCGAGATTGATTTATGTCTCTTCCACATCATTCACTTACAAGTTGGGAGGAGATTCAAACTGAATTTCGAAACAATACTTCACTCTGGACGGAATTTGGAATTAAAAGTCGAGGTTGCTAATTTTAGACAAGGATCTCAAAAGCGCTTGGGAATGCGTGGGAAAGATTTAAAAATTGTTAAGAGCGTGTCCCGACCATGGTTATTCCTTAGACATGCAAATTCAACTTTTACGTAAGTAAATTAAGAAAAGATTCACGCTACTGATGTAGACCATGCATGTGGTGGTTCTTTAATGATGAGTGAGGCTCAATTAGTTTACGATGCCATAGAAAAGATTTCCAAAAAAATAATGAATGTAGGAAACCGGTTCTAGCACGAGAAAAGTAGCTTTTTTGCGGGAGAATGTACGTCTAATCATGAAGTTCTAGCACATTTAGAAAATTTAAGTAGGAAATTTGATGGCCTACAATCAAACAAAAATCAAAGTTAGGAAAATAGTACACCAACTGAATACTCAAATCAGGATAAAATACCACTAGGGATTGAAGAACCGACGAGGATACTCAAGAGAGGAGGTGAGTTTTCTTCTTGACATAGAAATTTAAACAATGCTTACTCAAACTCGTTCAATGCTATTAGAAGAGATCACCCTACTTATCGATGGTGCGAAAAACCCTAGCAAGCAAGGACAACCGCCGTATCGGTTTCATATAGGAACTTGAATAATAATCAAGTTTATCAAGAAAACACATCTAATCGAGAATTTACCTAGATCCTATCCTCAACATACCACTCAAAGTATACCGGTAACTCAAAGTTCAACTCAACTGCGAAGGAGTTGAAAAATGGGAAAAACTAATGGAAAATATGATGGGTGTAGTATCTACTCAAGCTAAAAATATAGAAGCGATGGTGACTTCTATTAGTACGAGTCACTAAGGATATGAGTTCAATGAAAACATCTATGAGTGGACATGATACGAGAATGAGAACGATAGAAGCCTCATTAAGGAATATGGAAGATCATTTGAGTAGGGAAGGTGAGCGTAATAACAAGCAGACCCCAGGAGGATTACCAAGTAACACCTGAAAGGAACCCAAGAGAGGTAAATGTTGTAATTACGAGAAGTAGGAAGCTCGAGTGGAAGTAATGGAGTTGAAAACTTTGGGAATAATGAAGTAGAAGATGACTTAGATGGTAATAATGATAAAACTAAAGATGAACTTGAATTCTGAGATGAGGAAGAAGAAATTATAGACAATTTCTTGAAAAGAAATAAAAGTTCGGAAACTGAAAGTGAAAGGAAAAATTGGGTAAAAATCCCAAGGATTACGAAAGATCCCATGGATAAAGATTTAAGGACTTTATTTAAGGAACACATTAGAATGGAAGATAATGAAAACAAGGATGAAAAGCAGGAAGAAATGAAGGAAATCAAGTAGAGATTGATTCGAGGAACAATTTAAAGAAAGAATTCAAGAACACGAAACATGGCGTGAGTAATACTCAAAGGTTTAAGGAAAAGGAAAGAGAAGCGACAAAGAGGCCAAGGTCATAGATCTAGAATCTTTACCTTACCCTCCTAAAGATCAAATCAAAAGGCAAAAGCGATAAAAGTATGCTCGTTTCCTTGACACTTTTCGTCATATTCAAGTTAATATCCACATTATCGAAGCTCGATTAATATACGCCTATGGAAAATTTACGAAAGAAATTACGTCAAACAAGAAAAATTAGAGGAATATGAGAATATATGCCTAAATGAAGAATGTTCCGCAATTCTGCGGCATAAGTTACCACCTGGCCTGAAAGATCTGGTAGTTTTACCATTCCGTGTGAAATTGGAGGATTTACTGTTTAAGAAGGTCTTATGTGATCTAGGAGCGAGTATAAATCTCATGTCTTATGAGGATTATAGAAAGTTAGGCATAGGAAAGCTTACTAAGATGAAATGACTACTGCAAATGGCGGATAGATCGATTAAGTACCACTAAAGGAATTATAAAGGACATATTGGTTAAAGTAGACAAATTCTATTTTCCATTAGACTTTGTAGTTATGGAAATGGAAGAGCGGTTATTCAAAGACACCTCTTATTCTAGGTCGTCCATTTCTAGCTACAAGAAGAACTTTAATCGATGTTGAAAGGAGAATTAATCTTAAGAGTCAATGAAGGCGAAGTTACTTTCAATATTTTCAAAGCTATGAATCATGCATCATCGAATCATGTTCTTTTATAGAAGATATTCATTCATCTATGATAATCGATTACCAACTTTTGAAGGCAGATTAGAAGAATGCTTAACTCTGTCTATCTATAAAGAAGATGAGGAAGACATTGAAATGAAAGAGATAATTCTTTCTTTAGATACTGAAAGTTTTACCTTTAAACCACCATGGCATAAGTACTTGGAATTAGAACTAGAAGGACCGGTTCTTAAATCGTCAATAGAAGATCCGCCAAAGAACACGGAATTGAAACCATTACCTTTAAATCGAAATATGCTTTTCTTGAAGCGATAATCTATTACCGATTATTATTTCATCAACTTTAACCGAGCAACAAGAAGATCAATTACTTAGAATGTTGAAAAAGCATAAGAAAGCTTTTGGATGGACGATTCTTGATATTCGAGGTATTAGCCACGAGATTTGCGTTCATAAGATAATTACGAAGGAAGATGCTAAGCCTTGTATTCAACCATAGCGCCGCCTCAACCCAAATTTGCAGTTAATTGTTAAGAAAGAGGTCATTAAGATATTAGAGATGGGAATAATTTTTCCCATATCGGATAGTGAATGGGTAAGTCCAACTCAAGTGGTACCAAAGAAAGGAGGTTTCACGAGTGAAAGAAAATGATAGGAATGAATGGATTCCAACAAGAGAAATTACGAGTTATCGAATGTGCATTGATTTTAGGAAACTAAATGATCATACTAAGAAAGATCATCATCCACTTCCATTCATAGTTCAAATGTTGGAGCGGTTAAGTGGTCATAAATATTCTTGTTTCTTAGATGGTTATTCGAGGTTATTTCTGATTTTCATTCGGCGGAGATAGGAGAAGACTACTTTCACTTGTCCTTATGGAACTTTTGCGTATAAAAGAATGCCGTTTGGTTTATGTAATGCTCTCAACTACGTTTCAAAGATGCATGATGGCTATATTTTCCGATATGGTTGAGAAATTCTTGGAAATTTTTATGGGCGACTTTAGTGTTTACGGAGATTCTTTTGGTAAATGTTTATCGCACTTAGAAAGAGTGTTACAACGCTGCGAGGATACCAATTTAATTTTAAAGCCCGGGAAAAATGTCATTTAATGGTATCGAAGGAATTGTTCTAGGCCATCGAATCTACGAAATAGGAATTGAAGTTGATAAAGCTAAGGTTGAAGTAATTGAAAAATTACCACCACCAGTTAATCTAAGGACTCTAAGAGGATTTCTTGGACATGCGAGGATTTTATAGGAGATTTATTGCAGATTTTTCAAAGATAGCAAAGCCTCTAAGTCATTTGCTTGAAAAGGAAGTACCTTTTAACCGATAGTAAATGTAAAAAGCTTTTCAGACCTTAAAAGCGAGATTAACTACTGCACCAGTGATAATAGCACCAGATTGGAATTTGCCGTTTGAGATTATGTGTGATGCAAGTGATTTAGCTGTAGGAGCAGTTTTAGGACAAAGATATAACAAAATTCTCAAAGCTATTTACTATGCATCTCATCGTTAAATGCGACTCATTTGAACTATACAACTACGAGAAAAGAAGCTGTTTATTGTAATTTTTGCCTTAGATAAGTTTAGATCGTATATTGTTGGTTCTAAGGTAATAATTTATCTGAGACCATTCGACTTTGAAGTATTTCTTGAGTAAGAAAGATCTGAAACCACGTCTTCTTAGATGGATTCTCTTACGCCAGGAGTTTGATATTGAAATTAAAGATAAAAGGGAAGTGAGAATGTAGTAGCGGATCATCTAAGTAGAATGGAAAATGATGAAGAAAAGGGAATAGAAATTAAAGATTCATTTCTGATGAACAACTTTTAGAATAGATACTCCTTCAACCATGCGGTTATCAAAGAATAGAATTCCTTCTAAGGAAATGTCACCTGGTTTGGAGATATCATTAATTACTTAACTTTGTGATTATATTCCGTCTCATTGGACTTGGCGTGAAGAAGAAATTCTTTTATGACTTAAAATTTTATTCTTGGGAGGAACGGACCTTTTCCGTAAATGTTCGGATGGGATAATCGAGAAAGTGTGTGCTGATAATGAAATTTTAAGTATTTTATCATTTTGTCATGATCGTGAGGCGAGGAGGTCATCATGGAGGTTGGAAAAATGCTTTTAAAGTTTTACAATGTGGTTTTTATTGGCCTACGCTATATAGAGATGCTTATAAGTATGTCAAATCTTGTGAATCTTGTCAAAAATGGGGAAATGTATCTAAAAACATGAAATGCCTATGCAACCTATTTTAGAATGTGAGTTATTTGATGTTTGGGGTATAGATTTCATGGGACCATTTCTATATCTTTTGGAAAAAGATTTATTCTAGTAATGGTAGATTATGTTTGAAATGGGTAGAAAGTGAAGCTCTTCCCACTAATGATACGAGTTGTCATACGATTTCTTAAAAGAATATATTTACACGTTATGGCATTCGAGGGCTATCATTAGTGATAGAGAGTTCACACTTTTGTAATAAACCATTTACCAAGATAATTGAAAAATATGGTGTAACGCATAAAAGTTAGGAGGCATACTATCATCCGCAAACCGGTGGTCGAGGTAGAGGTGTCTAATAGAGAAATCAAAAGAATTGTAGAAAAGACGGTGGATTCAAATCGAACAAAGCTAGGCGATTAAACTAGGCGATGCATTATGGGCATATAGAGCGACTTTTAAAACACCAATTGGTTGTTCTCCTATAAGTTAGTTTTTGGCAAGTCTTGTCATCTCCCCAGTTGAGTTAGAACACCGAGCCTTACGGGCTATTAAATTTTGAATTTCGATCCTAAGGTGTCGGTGATCATAGATTGCTTCAATTGATGAACTAGAAGAATTCCGTCTCGATTCTTATGAAAGCGCTTTCGAATCTACACAAGGCATACGAAATCCTTTCACGATAAGAGAATCTATAGTCGTGAGTTCCATGTAGGTGATCGAGTGCTCTTGTACAATTCACGTTTAAAGTTATTTCGGAAAGCTTAAATCAAGATGGACAGTCCATACGAGAGTTTACAAATGGAGGTTGTTGAACTAAGCGATGGAAATACAACTTTTATAGCCAATGGCCATAGAGTAAAGTTATTTGTGGAAGGAGAAGGAACACATGAAAGAAGAAATAATGCTACTAAGCGATCCTCCGACAAAGTAAAAAGCAGAGAAATCAAAGCAAAAGGAGAGAGAGTTAAACTCGGCCGAATACCGAGTGCTATCTATCTTTACTCTACTTTTATGTGTTTTATTTATGTTTAAAGTAGTTTCGTCTTTTACCGGATAGGCGTAAAAGAAGCTGGATGTCTTTTAGATAGAATAGGAATTTTTATGTTGCTTTTGAAATTAGGCTTGGATAAAGATGTCGCCTTTAAAATAGAAGCTTGATTTTGGAGAAAAACAAGCAATTGTTGAGAGAGATCGGTGAAAGAACTATGTAATGGAAAATCGAGAAGTTCGATAAAGAGAAGGGCAAAGTTTTTAAGAAGGTGTAGAAAATTTGTGGAAAAAGTGAGCATGAAGGAAATGTAGGAAAGCACAACCAAATCACAGGATGAGTGTTTGAATGTTGTTAAGAAGGAGCGATTAGGTGGTTATCCGAAAATCCGATGGAGATCAAAGAGAAAATTGAACGCCTCATTTCTTAAGATTAGGTTAATGGACCGTTATTATAGAAATCTTGAAGATTTAAGAATGGTGGGAGTAGAATTAGATTAAGTTTATGTTTATTTTAATTTTAAGACTTCAAAAATTTTTATGATAAAACTTATTTTTATCATATATATGATTTATATGATATAATTGAGGATTATCATACCAAAAATATTTTTTTAAGTTAAAAAAAAAAAAAAAAAAAAAAAAAAAGTGGTCGGATCGATCCGACCTAACCCGGATCGATCCGGTACCTAAAAAACCTAAAAAAGGGGACGGGGTCCCTCTTTCTTCTTCTTCTTCCACTTTTCTAAAAGCAGCCGCCCTCGCTCTTCCCCCAATTGAATTTTTCTTCAAATCATCACACAACATCACCATTAAATACCCTAATCTCTAAACTTTTCTCATTTTCCACTCCTCTCTTAAAATTTTCATTTTTATTGAAGTAATTTGCAAGGGTAGCTTCAACTTTTATTCCGGCGAAATTTCCATCTTTTCCGGCCAAATTTCACCCTTCTTAAGCTTTGTAAGGTAACATTGTAGTCACTTATTTTCTTAATTTCGTTTTTTAAGCAAGTCTTTATTTAATTCCAAAATTTTGTGTAACTCATTTGTGTTGTTTTGTGTTGTTTTGTGTTGTTTTGTTATTTTGTCATTATCGTAGAATGGCCGAAAAGTGAAAGCTAGTAAAAGCATAAACCGCATATCCTACCCAAATTCGATTATAGAAACTAGGCCTTTGAGAAGAAGAATTGGCGATTAGTTTTGAAAGAACGCGTCTGCTGCGACTAAGAAAGCATTGAAAAATAAATTTGGGCGAGTGTTTAGTTTGCGATCGAGAGGGTTTGGATTTTAAGGATTTGGGAAGGGAGGTGAAGGAGATTTTTGAAAGGCGGCATTGGATGGAATTAGCCAGTTTAAGGTCGGGAGAAATTAACACAACCTTAGTAGCTGAATTTTATTCTTTGGTAGCAACTCACAATGCTACGGAAGATGGTGAGTTAACCTCTGTCAACCTGAGAACTAGGACAGTGCCGTTTACTCCTCACATTATAAATACTATTTATGGTATTCCTGATATACCGGAGAATGAGGATTATTATACAGTTTGGAATTTGGATGAACCAGCAGACTTTGATTATATTGTTTCACTAGCCCAGAATGAGTTAGATCCCACTGCCGTCTGGCATGAAAACAGGTTTTCTTATGGGAAATGTATCCGGGATATGAGAGCCATTAAACGTTTTATTAGTCACACTCTTTACCCTACTCGACATTTTACATCTTTTGGTAAAGAGGATTTGTGTATTGCTTGGGCTATAGTTAATAATGTACCTGTGGATATAGGCAGAGTAATGTGTAGAAGGGCCAAGGAATTTGCCCTGACTGCTAGACCAGGCAGTCACATGCCTTTTCCGTGTTTTATTTCTTCCTTGTGTCGTCAGATAGGAGTCACGAGCTCCCAGTGATAATTTGATGATGGTGGATGACACACTTATAGGTCTAGTTTACCACTTAGGCGGCGGGAAGAATAAACTTTTTGGACCCCTAACCGTCAACGACCTCACCTACTCCATCCACTGCTTTGTCCTCCTTCATCCGGTCAAACTCAAACTCATCTTCCAAATACCATCACTTACAATATGTTCCAATCCTTGGCCTATGATGTTCATCGTGCTAATGCCAATATGGGCATTTTTTGCGGAAAGGAATAGATTATGGTGCGAAGATTTACGACAAGGCATGCGAGGTATATATCAAATGAATATACTACGAGAACCACGCTATATGCGAGATGGATATTCGCATTGCCGGACTCGGCCTTATACCTTGCCCGATTTCATTCCACCAATGCCACCACCCTCGATTTCCAACAAATGCCACATTCTTTTGGGTTTCAAACTAGTGGTGTGGGGATTTTTCGGCAGTACTACTACGGCGGTGCGACATCGAGAATGGTGGATCTGGATCATTTGGCCATACCACGGACGAGATGGGAAGCACTTTTACGATATCACGAGAGAGATGAGCTCGATGGGACTAGATAGTTCGGTGCGGATGTCAACTTATTTTCAAGATCCATCCCAAGAATCGACCCGTTCTCAAGCTATGCCAAGTTCAAGCCACGTCGAGCTGAGTGATGAAGAGGAGTGATTTTTAAACATTCTATGATTTTTGACATTGGAACATTTTACTTTAAGTTATTTTGATTTTGGAAGGATTTTATTTTAATACGATTTTCATGTTTTCATTGCATGTTATGGTATTACGCATCGTGTAGTAAAATTTATCGTTATAATAAAATGAAAATGAACCAAAAATAGGAAGAAAACTTGTCCCTAGAAAAAACTAGGCATTTTTTCAAGCAAAATCAACTCGTCCGTGAGCGGTAATGTTCGGATCGATCCGACTTTTCACGGATCGATCCGATGTGAATATACCGACTGTGGCATTACTAGTTCGGAGGCGGATCGATCCGGCCCCTTTCTCGGATCGATCCGGCAAGTACAAAAGCGCAGAAAAGAGATCTTTTCTACTTTTGCTTGATAGATATATTTCTATAAAGGAAAGAGCAATGACCATAAACTTTGCTCATTCTTCCCTTCCTTCTATTTTTAGTCTCTGTATCGAAATGTCTAACCGATCCTCTCCTCGGTTAATAGTTATGAACCACATCGCTGATGGTGTGGTTCCCGAAGCGGCATGCCTCTAGCTTTCACACTAACATCCCGAGACATCTAAATTTCGTCCGTTCTCTATTACGATGGAGAAAGGCTTAAACAACTGAAAAAATTGATCGGTGGGGGCGTAATCTAATCCGAGGTTGCGGGTGGAAAAAGTTGATAAGGACTCCAGGAGAGGTCGAATAAACATTTCGATTGTTAGAGATTTCTTTGCGTCTCTCACTCGAGATAACGACGGTAGCCTCGTCTCAACTTATTACGATTAGGGAAACGTTATTTCATTTTCACGATCATCATAAATCAAATCTATCAAATCCCACCATGTACTTTTGATGAAACCCACACTTGAGTTTCTTTGGGAACTTGGGGATGCGTATAATGTTGTAAATCGTCTTTGCGAAGCCTTTGATTCGTATTTCCGTTGTTTGATCATAACTATGATTCCTCAACTCTGGCTTTACCCCTCATTTAAGGCGTGGAAACGCTTCATTAATTCTCGGATCTATCCAACTAGAGATTTTTATGGGGTTACGGATGATGAGATCTTTCTTTGTTGTATGCATTAAGCGTAGGAGCATACATTGATTGGGGAGTTTTGATTTTTAAGGCGCAATTAATTTTGCGGTAGAAAGACATAATAGGGGAAGACCGCTACCATTTGCAGGTTATCTCTCACCTTTGTATCCAAGCCCGAATCACGTGCTGAGTTTGCTCTTGGCGAGATTTTTCCATCTCGTGATTCTCGATTAGGATTACTTCAGTGGATACTCCGGATGTTCATCTACGGTTTGATAATCGGTTAGAAGTTATGTTGTTAAGTTGATAGTTGTTTAAATTAGTTGTTTAATCGTTTTTGTTGTTTGTTACTTTTATTTATAGTTTGTAATAGTGTTTAATATATATGTCATTTTCTTTAATCAAAATAATATATGGTTGCTAAAAATAATAAATAATAATCACAATCATATAAAATTTTAATTTTATTTGCAAACTACTTTTTATTTACTCACTTTGAACATCGGAGACGATGTCATTTAAAGTAAGTGGGAGTGGAAGTAAGTTAGTAAATAAAAATTAAAATTTTCTTATATAAATTATACTTAATTGCTCAATACTTAGTTTAATTTTCTTGGAACAAAATAATTAGATAGTATATAATTAGTATGAATAAAAACAATATAAATTGGTAAGAATAGATTTTAATTAAGTAAAGTAAATTAGATATATTATAAGTATATTATATATGTCAATTTTAGATCTTTATAAGATTTTAAGTATATGTAACTATACATAAATATTATCAAGTAAGTTTCATATGAAATTTTAGCAAATATACTTATATTTATAATGAATTTTTAGAATAATTTTCTTTGTAAAACGAAATATGAATATGGAATCGGATTAGGAATGATGAGATTTTTGACACCACAAAATTACCTCAACCTTGATTAGAGTGATCAAGACCTCACTCGAAATAGCCATTTTGATCATAACCGACCCTTGGCTTATTTTGGTCCACATTTCCTAAAAATCCCACGAGTTTATGCGTCTTATGAAAGGAGATGATAGCACGAAGCTAAGGATGGTGTATCTTGAGGTAAAAAAAAAAAAAAAAAAAAAAAAAAAGAAAGATATATATAAGAACGAAGCACCATATTTACAGAGAATTAATCGAATACAGGTATCTTCCTTATCTTTGACCGGCGGATATCGGTAGTAGCTTCCAATGATTTGAGTGCGGTAGGGTGTTATCTAAAGCGTCTATATCACTATGAGGTATAAAGCTCCGATAAAAATTCGGATCATAAGATCTCAAGAATGATTACGAGTTTAAAGAAACCGGACTCGTAATTTTAGATCGAAAAGTATTACTCGATCAATCTTGATGAAGCAATGCTTGTAAATTTGATTTTCTACACACACTCACGCTTTTAGTTCTTAATATTGAAAAAGAAGAGAGAAAATCTGAAAAATAGTTGGAAAAGGAGATATTATTAATCGAAGCTGTTTTTGATCAAGCGTGAAGGTGTAAATACGCATGCGACTTGCCTCTTTCTCTTTTGATTTCTTTTTCTATCTTTTCGATTAACCAATGTCCTATCCTAAAAGTATTAGCCATCTTGTCAATTACTTGACTTAGTCTTTGATTCCAAATATTTCATATAAGTTGAGATAGGAAAATAATTCTAGAATTTTAATTATATTTATTAAGTAGATTTTGTGAAATTTCATTTGAATAATAGTTGATAAATAATTTATCAAAGTTATCTACACTTTTATCTTATTAATTTCTAAGAAAGATATAATTAATATGTTTATAATATTGAAATGATATTTTACTAATTTAAAAATTTTATCTACCACTTATATTATTTTTATCGTAATTTTATATATTACGCTTATTTTGCTCAGGGACGATCAAAGAGCTAAGTGGGGAGTAGTTGATGTATAACATTTATATGATAAAATTACGATGTTTTATATACGTTATCGACTATTTTTATATAAAATATAAGTAATTATAATGAGATAATCTTATAAAATATTAATAGCTATGAATAAATCTAAATATTATAAAAATCTAGTAAAAATGATAAAAAGTTATAAATTTTGTACCGGGTTAATAACCGGAGTGTCGTGTCAGATTCACGTGGGTATTTTTGGTATTTTACAGACCTTAGGTAAACCAAGACCCAGTGACGAAATTTTGTGGAGTAAAAACATATCTTTTGAAGGAATAAAGGAAGTGCCACGAGATTTAAAGTTCAAGTGGATCAATGGTTCGTGACGCCAGTATCAAGTTATATTTTCGACGAACAAATGGCCCAGCAAAAGGCATTTTCTGAAAAATAAGTCTTCATGGAAGTTATAGATCTCCTCAAGAGCTTTCCAACGCATCTTGAATTATGTCATTTGGAGATCCAGAGCTCAAGTTATGATTTTATCAAGTTTCGGATTAAGATTGGAAAAAATCTATCCGGATCGATCCGGATTTACCTCGGATCGATCCGAGGAAACATCATGATTAGACCAGCATGTGGCCTTCGCAGAGAATATCCTGGGATAATATTTTTTATTCCCGGATCGATCCGGCCCTTTCTCGGATCGATCCGGCTTGGGAAAAACTGCCTATAAATAGAGCAGCATTGCAGGCACATAAAGGGGTACCAAATATATTTTCTTCACCTCTTTTTAGTAGTAGTAGTAGTATGTATATATAGGCCTTATGCCATAAATAAAGTAGTATCGTTATAATGCTCGAGAAATTATCGGAAGATCAATGTTGTTGAAGTTGTTGTAGCATCCGGAAGAATCGACACGATTCAATCGTTGTAATCGGGTAAAATTTCTAAAGTATTTATGTTTGTTTTGTCTTTTTCTATTTTAGTATAATGTTAGTAGGCTAAATCTAATAACTAGCCAAAGTTATGTAATTGTTTTATTTCGATCTTTTCGGTAAAGGAATGTTGTCTAAGTAAAATTGAATAAAATTGAGTTAATTGAATCTTTTTCTATTGATAAAGTTTGACTTGAAAGAATTCATAATCTAATTATGAATTGACACCTCGTAATTAAGTTATGAACTCGTTAATAGAAAAACCGGAGGGTAAAATTGGCCGAGTGAAAACGTGACAACGGAACCCAGTTTCCTACCCGGGGGTAGATTTGTCCTAAAAAGATGAATCTTATTAAAATTTGTACTCAAGATCGTAATAATGTTAAAATCATCAGTTTAATTGAAACTTAAACCGGAAAGTTGAATCGCCCGGCCTTGACAACCGGAGCCTTTAAATAAAATTGACCGTTTGTGAGCGGAATGACTCCTTTTATTCAAAGGTAGAATCATTACTCGGGACTGTTCGGAAAAACCGTAAATGATTGTGGACTTTGGGTGATGACAATGGACATATGACAATTTCACACGCTAATGTGAGGAGGAATTGTTAACCTCGTGAGTGCACCGTTTCATTTACTCAATTGAACCTAAAGATCGAGCACATTCCATTCTTTGAAAAGATCGTATAAATCAATTATATAAACTTTGGCTAGTTCTTTAATTATATATACAGTATCTGTATATTTATATCTATATATATATTTTGCAACTTATGCATATCTATATATATTTATATATCTATATATATTATATTAGAATAAATTTTAAATTACGCATTTATTTTATGTTAAGTAAAATAGTAGTTATCTGTGCTATAAAACTGAGATTTAGATTGAGTTAATAACAGCTCTTTGGTGTTTAACCACACTTAGAAGAATTACAAAGTTCCCTGAAGATACGATACTCTGACTCACCATACTAGCACTACAGTTTGACCCGATACACTGTCGGTTAAGGACTGGTATTAGCACTAGAAAATGCCACGTCAACAGACAGTTCCCTTATTTGTTAACCTAGAAACTGATCAATCGGCCAAGTTCATATTATATTAGTTATGAACTAATTGATCACTAGGGGGTTAATGGTAAATAAGGATGATATGTTTCGAGAAGGGTTTACGGAAATATCCCGAATCAAAGTGAACAGTCTATGGAGGATTTATCCGTACGTAATGATTATATCAGTGGACGCTTTCGGCTCATAAATTGAGAGTAAGTTATCTATATTCGATAGAGTTCAGTTTCGGGTTTATGGTGGTGTAATCCAGGAATTAATAGGTTGGATATAATTATTTTATCTGATGAATAATTTTATTTAATTTATTGTAGCTACTGAATATGGGTCCATGGTCCCGATGTGGCTCCCAAAATAGCATATAAGTTTTCTCGTCGTTTCACCTCAATTAATATTAAATAGTTGGATTGGACTGTTTAATAGATATGTGGATTAATTGTTTAGTTGGACTAGATAATTAAATACACAGAAAAAATATTTTTTGTGGACTCGGCCCAAATATGTGTAAAATGCGTGTGGACCTATTTTAATAGGGTGGGGCGCATTTTTGGATTAATTAGTTATCAAGGAATTAGTTTCTTGGATAATTATTTAATGTGTGATTTATCTTTTATTTGTTAATTGATAATTAATGGAATATTAGATAATAATATTATTTATCCTAATTTGTTTGGGATAATCATTTTATTTATCTTTTATTTTGGAATAAGGATTAATCTAATAATTATCTCTTAATTATTTAATCCTTGGCGGACAATGATTACTCTTCTATATAAAGAGAGTTCTCCCAAGCCTTTTATCACATCATAAACACGCCATATTGGAAGAATATAGCTTGGAATTTTTGGCTATAGTTCTTTGGGTTCGAGTTTAGAAAACTTCGGGTTTTCTAGGTAGCATATCAAGGAGGTCGTGGCGGGAAACACCATCCATTTGGTGTTCTTTGGGAGACACACGTTGGAAGGTGTGTACGCTCATACACGTGTTCTAGGAGACTTTTGATCTTGGAGTTAAGCACCAAAAAAAAGGTTGGCTCCTAAACCCCTTTGTAGGTTTAGATCTTTAATTTATGTTCTTTGTTTCGTTTAGATCTAGATCCGATACTTCCGTTGCGTAATCGGGTCAATCTATGATTGATCCGACGATATTACATCTAACAGGGACGGCTCTGCAAGTATGACATAATGATTCATGACTATATTATGGATATGAACATTGTATTTTGTAAAAGATTTGGGATCTATGGTGAATTATGTGAATAATATATTGCATGAATTTGATTAATTTAAGCTTTACTTTGGCAATATCGATTAGTTTATTTTTTCTAGATGTCTACCTAAAGTCTATAGTAAGTATCACATGGCCATAAATAATTTAGCACCCCGCTTTTACTTTCGACAATTTTTTTTTCATGACTTCATAATATTACTTCATTTCAGGAACGTTGCTATTATTGACGTTGGTAAGAACGCCACACTCATATATGTTTAGTGTATATGAGAAATATCACTGGAACTGACGTAACCTACCGTTGTCTTATTATGTATTATAAAAAAACGGCATTGTCACTGACGTTTCTGTAATAAAAAGAATGTTAGGAGGAAAAAACGGATTCTAATTGACCTCTCACCGCACACGTTAACTATCACTTTTTTTTAAGGGGCGTATGTATTTATACTCTCATTGTTTGGAACGTAAAAATTTAATAAATATCCATTACATTACATATTTTTATAAATATAACGGTGAAAAACGAAGATAAAAAGACGTCATTAAAAAAATAAGATAACCGATTATAAAACTAAACATACATATTACAAAGTTTTTTTTTGTTCTTTTTTTAATTCAAGATTTAATGACGTTTTTTTAATTCAAGATTTATATTATAGTTTATAAAAAAAAAAAGATTTATATCTATCTATCTATATATAATACATAGAGGAGCCAATTTAACCCATTTACCCGATTGACCCGCTCTATACCCGAACCAAACCCGTAAAATATGGAAAATAAAAAAAATCAAACATACAATAACTAGAAAATTCGGCTACCATAATTAGAAAAATTAATTAAAATTTGATTTCTCTAATAAATACCTTATCTTTCTCAATATTTTTCTAGCTAATATTCATCTCATTTCACATTCACCTATTCCTCATTTCCATTGGCATTCTAAGCTATTACATTACATAGTCTAATTTTTTTATAATGCCCATTCATCTCATTCGAATCATCTATACATCTCACTTGATTCATCCATTTGTGCAGACATTTAGCTTCATGCAACGCATGAATTGATTCATCCATTTGTATAGACATCTAGCTCCGTGAAAGGTATGCATTTTTGAATTTGTGTTTTAATTTTATTTGTGCATATTTTTGTTACTTTTTTAGGGTTTAATCTGAAATTCATAATTTTATGGTTTAGGCTAATATTTAAAGGGTTTAGGCTGCTGATATTCATATAGAGGAGCCAATTTAACCCATTTACCCGATTGACCCGCTCCATACCCGAACCAAACCCGTAAAATATGGAAAAAAAATCAAACATACAATAACTAGAAAATTCGGCTACCATAATTAGAAAAATTAATTAAAATTTGATTTCTCTAATAAATACCCTATCTTTCTCAATCTTTTTCTAGGTAATATTCATCTCATTTCACATTCATATATTCCTCATTTCCATTGGCATTCTAAGCTATTACATTACATAGTCTAATTTTTTATAATGCCCATTCATCTCATTCGAATCATCTATACATCTCACTTGATTCATCCATTTGTGCAGACATTTAGCTTCGTGCAACGCATGAATTGATTCATCCCTTTGTACAGACATCTAGCTCCGTGAAAGGTATGCATTTTTGAGTTTGTGTTTTAATTTTATTTGTGCATATTTTTGTTACTTTTTTAGGGTTTAATCTGAAATTTATAATTTTATGGTTTAGGCTAATATTTAAAGGGTTTAGGCTGCTGATATTCATATTTTGTTATTTTTTTTCAAATAAAAAATGGCGGATTTTTTTAATATTTTTTCTTATGTCATTATTTATATGTAGTTGATTTGTGCAGACATCTAGCCCCGTGAAAGGTACGGATTTTTGAATTTGTGTTTTATTTTTATTTGTGCATATTTTTGTTATTTTTTTAGGTTTAATATGAAATTCATAATTTTAGGGTTTAGGCTAACTCTTAAAGGGTTTAGGCTGATATTCATATTTTGTTATTTTTTCAAACAAAAAATGGCGGATTTTTTTAATTTTTTTTCTTTGTCATTATTTATATGTAGTTGATTTGTGCAGACATCTGCTCCGTGCAAGGTACGAATTTTTGGATTTGCGTTTTAATTTTATTTGTATATATTTTTGTTATTTTTTTAAGGTTTTTAAGCTGAAAATCATATTGTTAGGTTTTAAGCTAATTTTTTAATGGTTTAGGTTGATATTCATATTTTGTTATTTTTTTCAAAAAAAATGGCGGATTTCTTTTCTTTTTTTATTCTTTATATGTAATTGATTTGTGCAGAGACATCCAAGCTCAAGTGCAAAGTTTAATTTTTAAATTGTGTTTTAATTTTATTTGTGCATATTTTTGTTATTTTTTAGGGTTTTAGGGAAAATAGTATACTTAGGCAATTAGTGTTATTTGTTTTAATTTTTTAAAATTAGGGAAGAATATAGTATATAATAATTGATTAAAATCACAATCAATCATAATTATTAGAAAAATGTAAAAATATATTACATCAAAATAACTACTTACAATTCACACTAATTACTAAATATACAATACAAATTAATACTTACACTTCACAATAATTACAAAATTTTAGGGTGTAGTACAATAGTTGATTAAAATCAGAATGCATCATAATAAATAGAAAATTGAAAAACATTTATCAACCAAACATGATACAATAATTGTTCAACAAAAAATTGGAATAATTTGAAAATACAGATTGAATATACCATTTAATACTAAATATTCTCATATTAAATACATTCTTATAATTTAGTCATCCTAATTAATATAAAATATTCTTAAATTCATGGCACTTAATGCGAAATATCACATTAAGTTATAATATTTACTAAATGATAAATTTAATTTTACCAATCAATGAAAAATATTCTATCATTAAATAACATTTTGATAAATATATAAACTCAAATATGTCATTTAATACAAATGAGACATTAAAAACATCCCTTATAAATTATTTATCCCAAAATAATGTCAAATATTCTTAAATTTATGACACTTAATGCAAAATATTTTTTCATTAAAGTATAATATTTAAAAAGTAATATACGAAATTTGATTTCCTAATAAATAATCTCTCTCTCAAATGACACTATTTAATGACAATATTTACAATTCGCACTTATTACAAAATTTGACTTTATCAAAATTGATTTTTCAAATAAATAACCCCTCTCTCTCTTTTCAATCACACTAATTATAGTTCACACTAATTACAAAATTTAAATTTTTATAATTTGATTTTTATAATAAATAACCTCTCTCTCCAATCACACTAATTATGGTTCACATGAATTAAAAAATTGACTTTCTAAAATTTGATTTTCTAATTATATAGAACCATTAATAGACAAAGACGACAATAATGATATTTATAGTATACAATATTTGATTGAAATAAGAATGAATCATAATTGATAGAAAAATACGAAAAAATGAAATATCAAAAAAATTCAAACAAGCCCTAATTAAATGTGAAATATTCTTACATTAAATTACATTTGGAAAAAAAAATCAATTTCAAATATGTCAAAAGATAATAATCCACTAAAACTATTTTTAATTAATTATATTGATCATAAATAAATTCAAATATGTTAAGAAAAAATGATTTGTACAAATTAGAGTCCTCCATTGATACAAAATATTCAGAAATTAAATTACATTTTGAAAATAAATAAATTCAAATATGCCAATTAATACGAGATATTCTTAAATTAGGTCATCCGCTACGCATAAGCCACCTCATTTAATGTTGTGGTGGGTATGGTAGGTAGGAAGCGTATTTGAATAAGGTGGGGTGGTGGGAAAGGTGGGGTATGATGAGGTTGTGGGTAGGGTATGGTAGGGTGGTGGGGAAGGTAGGGTAGGGTGGGGTGGTGGGTAGGGTAGGGGTGGTGGTAGATAGAGTAGGGCAAGGGTGGTAGTGGGTAAGGTATGGTAGGGTAGGTAAGGTGAAGTGGTGGGAAAGGTAGTGTTGCTAGGGTAGGGTATGGTAAGGTAGAGTAGGGTAAGTTGGGGTAGTGGGTAAGGTAAGGTAGGGTGGTTATGGTGGGTAAGATAGGGTAGAGTGGAATGTTGGGTAGAGTAGGGAAGAGTAAGGTAAGGTGAAGTGGTTGGTAGTGTAGGGTTGGTAGGGTAGGGTAGGGTAGAGTATGGTAGGATAGCTAGGTTGGGGTAGTAGGTAAGGTAATGTAAGGCAGTGTTTCTAGAATAGGGTATGGTAGGGTAGAGTAGGATAGGTTGGGTAGTGGGTAAGGTAAGGTATGGTGGTATTGTGGGTAAGATAGGGTAGAGTGGAATGTTGGGTAGAATAGGGAAGGGTAAGGTAAGTTGAAGTGGTTGGTAGTGTAGGGTAGTAAGTAAGGTAAGGTAGGGTGGTGTGGTAGGTAAGATAGGGTAGAGTGGAATGGTGGATATGGTAGGTTTAGGTTGGAGTGGTGGGTAAGGTAGAGTGGTATGATGGGTAAGGTAGGGTAAGGGTGGGTGATATATAGTGGAGTAGAGTAGGTAATGGGTAAAGGTAGGTATGATGTCGAAGGTAAGATATGGTGATATTGGGTAAGGTAGGATAGGGTGGTGGGTAGGGTTGGGTGAGAAAAGATGCAGGGTATGGTAGGGTAGAGTATGATAGAATAGGTTGGGGTAGTATGTAAGGTAAGGTAAGGGGTGTGTTGGGTAAGATAAGGTAGAGTGTAATGGTGAATATGGTATAATAATGTGTGGGGTGGTGGGTCGGGTAGGGTGGAGAAGGGTGGGGTGGTGGGTAAAGTAGGGTGGTATGATGGGTAAGGTAGGGTCGGGTGATAGCGGAATAGAGTAGGTAATGGGTAAGGTAGGTATGATGTCGATGGTAAGATATAGTGATATTGGGTAGGGTAGGATAGGGTGGTGGGTAGGGTATGATAGCGGTGGGTAGGGTAGTGAGAAGAGAGGTATGGTGCAATGGGGTATGGCGTAGGGCTACCCCACCCCTTCATCTATATACTGCCTTATGAACCATACCATGCTCTACTCCAGGCAACCTTAATTTACTACCCTGCTCTATTCATCCCCCAATCTGTCATATTTTGTACGATTTATTTCATTTCAATTTTGCATTATTCCAAACGCTGTAAGAGAATTAATTTATTCCATTACGTTCCATTTCGTTCCTATTATTTTATTCCCATTCAATTTCATTCATGCGTAACAAACATGCCAATAAAATCTTCTTTTCATCCTTCAAAAAAAATTAGGGTCAAAGACCCAAAGTACACAAAACGGACTTATTGGACTTATAAGGACAAAAAAGAAACTGTTGGACTTATAAGGACACAATATTATTACACGGACTAAAATACCCTTAATTAAATAAAATAACAAATAGCAACGCCGGCGTCATAGTCTTTAAACGTTGATTGTTGCAAGTCATGAAACGTATTCAAGGGTTTCGTGATTGCAAAACCAAAACCGTACTTTATTTAAGTTCTTCATAGTTCCTATTGACTTGAAGAAGTTCTTCATAGTTCTATTTCAGTATATCAAGCTACATACTTCTTGGTATTTCATAGTGCTAAAACAAAAATAGAGTGAATCAACATGGCTCCATCAATACGAACATGTTTATGAATAAAAAACAATGGCAAATGCTAGCTTATTATGACATTTTAATTGAAGAAACAACATAATACAAGGTAAAAGAGTGTTGTACGATTTAGTTATCCATCATTGAATAGTAGTGTTACAATAAGCATGCCACATCCATACTTTGCAAAGGAAAGTATAATAACAGAACAGTTAAAAATGACAACTTGGCACAGGGAAGCATCCGGCCTATGCACGGACTTGGTTTGCGTGTGGGATTGGGGAAGAGCCAAGCTAGCCATTTACACTTATAATATTTGTCAATATTCAAGCACATGGAAGAACTTTTGATGATAATAATTCTGCAGAAATGCAATGTTAATACAGCAATTAGTTTCTTTCACATATTCTGCTTCTAGAACTACTCAATGGTGTCAAATAAAATGGCAGCGCCTTTCGCAATCTTTGTTTGAAGCGTATTTTGCACTCGATTTCCATCCAAAGCACAAAATCTTCCTTCACAATGCCAAAGACGCCCCACATTATAGGAAAAGCTCTTCCTATGGTGATCGATCCCCATTCACATCAAATGAGCGTCGAGCACTAACAATCTGCATTCTTTGCTTTGGTGAGCCCCACCCAATAATAGGATCTTTCACCTCCTTTTGTTGTTTCGATGATCACCAATATCTAAACGATTCACATCACCGCCCATTGAGTTATCACACTTGGTCTGATTCGACTTGTGCTTGAGACCAAATACATTCAAAATTTTACGCCAACTAATGATTTCTTAGCCTTCAATGCCACTGCATTTTCCACGGTGAGGGTCTATCTTCACAAAGCGATTAACTTCTATTTGATCATTCTTGCAGACTTGGATGCCAATCTTTCAATTCTTGTTCGGTAATGACTAATTTGGCAGGGGATTCACCGGGATTGACCGCTCCGATGCATTGCACCGCCATGACTCATTGACCGCCGCGACACATTGGCCGCACCGACGGATTCACCGTCACGACGTCATATTTTATCGATTTATGCATTGACATCATAATGTATCAATTTATGCCGTGACGTCTTATGGTATCGATTTATGCAGTGACGTCTTACAATGACATCTTATTATATTGATTTATGCAGTGACGTTTTATGGTATCGATTTATGCAGTGACGTCTTATTATATCGATTTATGTAGTGACGTCATGCAGTGACATCATGCAGTGACGTCATGCCTATAAATTTCTTAGGAAGGTAAACCAATTGGAAAACGATAAACATCCGTGGAGAACTTCCTTTAAACCTACTACAAGAACTATTGTTTTATTTGGCAGTGGCTATTTGAACATCCACAGTTCATTTCAAATCAAGTTTATACTGGTGGTGATTCATACTCAGGCATCATGGTTCCCATTGTCACCCAACTTATATCTAAGGGTGAGGTTCTTGGTAGGAATCACAATATATTTTTTTTTTCACTGCGATCATGATTCCGTACGTAATAAAATTAAGAGGTTAAATATGGATATGAATGCAGGGAACTGTTGGAATAGTGTCCTAAACCCAATCGGGTTGGACCGGATCCGACCGGGTCGGATCATTTCTACTATTTCTTTATGTTTGTACATATATTAAATGGCTTTTCTGTTGTCATATATTTGTTCTTTTAAAGAACCAATTGTGAATTGTTATATGATAACGTCCTTAGTATTAAATTGTGCTAGAGAAACCATGATAGGCGATTATGGTTGATGAGATCTCTAATCACTTTAATAAGTTTGATACTTAAATGTCTCTAGGCTGATGTACTATTAAACAGGACATTGATAGTATAAACAGACTAGCACGTATTAGATGTCTTCTGTCTTTAAGGGCAGAGATAGATCTCGTCTATCGAAGTGTAGGGACGCTTGGGTGCATGCGTGGGCGTGTATTAGAGAATGCGTGACGTTAGGATCGACCCACTTACACGGATAAATGTCACACTATGTGGCGGTTGTGTAATTATCCTTTGGACCGAGTCTTCATGGCATCACGGTGTGGATTGTCATGCTTTGACACTATTGAGGTTTCCACAGCCACGGGCGATCATGCGGTAGTGATTGGGTATGATACTGAAGCATGTGGAGTATACATGATTGGTCGTCCGAGAATCACGTATCCTATGATTGGGATCGAATATCCGAAATGGCCTTCTTATAAGGAATGCCTTACTCTCGTGAATCTTTGCAAAGTGGGAGTAAGCGAGTTACTTGAGAGAGCATGATATCAGATTATAAGATACGGTCGTTAATGTTTGACACTCGACGTACGACCGTATGGATATTATTCGTATGGATATTATTACAGCGATAGGATTGTAAGTTACACGGTAACTGTTTCACATGAAAGGTAGTAGTCATTGCATTTGACTCTTCCGATGATTGGGGGTCACGGTGTGTTGCTAGACGCTATCCCGTGATCGTTAGGCATGAAGGGCATTTTAAGTAATTTGCACCTTGTGTCTACAAACCAACATATTCGGAAGCCTATCGGGTCACACACATAAGAACATCTAGCGGATTAAAATGTGGTTATAGATGATAACCAAATAAGGAAAGTTTATCTCGAGACTATAAAGGTTATAGTGGTAAATTAATATGGTGGTATTTATTTATTATGAATAAATTAAATACAAGATATTAATAGTATTATATTAATTAAAGAATATTCCGGAAGCCAATTTGTTGGTCAAAGGGGCGCCACATTTAATGTGTATAAGATACACTTGGATTGTGCAATTTAATTAATGATATTACCATAATATCAATATAAGAGATTAATATTTATATAGATATATATGGACATGCATGACATGCATTTGCATATGCACATATGTAGACTACAATTTGTAGTTACATCATTCGTGATGAAAATGGTCGTCTCATTTGGGCTGCGAACGAGATCTATGGCACAGCTACCAGCATTACTGCAGAGGCAAAGGCCCTTCTTTTCGGCATCTCTTATTGTGTTACTCACGGAATGCTACCTCTTGTCATTGATTGCGACTCTCGATTTTGGTAAACATCCTCAACCGGCGTTGTAGCATACCGTGGTGTATTGAAGATGATATTGCGGCTATCAACACGCTTCTTCAACAACATGGACTTTACGTTACTCACGTTTTCCGTGAAGCCAACTCGGCGGTGACTTCCTTGCCGGGATGCATCTCAAAGATTCGCATGGGAATCGTTTTGACAAAGCGCTCGATTACCATTACAACTCCGTCGTATTCTACATTCGATCAACATGGGATACCGAACATACGATTGGCGAGATAGCCCTCCTCACGAGATGGGCGCACCACACTTTATTGTGGAAGGGTGCAAACCAGGTGTGACTTTTATTTTTTTCCTTGTCTCGGTCCCTTTCTCATAAAGGATTATACCCGCACTACTCTTTCCACAGTACTCATGGCTTATTCACGGCGTGTGGATGGCTCTTCTCATCATGCGTTTATGGCGCGTCACGGTGGATGGTCCAATCTTCTCAAAAAACTTTTGTGGCTCAAGTCTTGGCGCAATTTATTAGACACACCCTCCAAACGCAACTTGACCTGAGTCAACCATTATGAATGTTTTGCCGTCATTGACGGATCGAAGATCTTTTTCTACCATGAAGTGCGGAACCCACTTGTTTTTTTTTTTTTTTTTTTTTTTTTTTTTTTCGTTTGTAACTTTCTTTTTGGGAGACTTTATTTTTTTAGGCGTAGGGTCTTGCACCTTTTCTATGAGGCAGGATTTTCCCACAGGTTTGGGTTTGCCACTCATAGGTTTTAGAGAGCGAGTGGCTACGCTTCGTCTACGTTTTTGGTATAAGGGGGAGGGCGAGGATACGGGCATGCGAACCTTATTTTTTTCTTAATATTAAAAGGTTTTAGTCAAAAAAAAAAAAAAAAAAATATATATATATATATATATATATATATATATATATATATATATATATATATATATATATATATATATACCCACTTACAACTTAAAAAAAAAAAAAATATGTAATATATATATATGTGATATATACACATGTGTAAATTGATTTATGGTAATAAAATAAATATAGTCAATATTAGATATTGACAATATCTTGGAAATATTCAATATGAGATATTGACAAAATCCTAGATTTATTTAATATGAGATATTATAATAAATGAGATAAATCAATCAATTATATTTTCCTTATTTTATTGGGAAAATGTTTTCTTCTCCTCCACACTCTAGTTGGGGCGCCATATACACTATAAATATAGTGTGGGTGTCAAGCTCTTTTGTACATCACAATTGCAAGAGCTCATAGTTCTTGTGTAAAATAGAGAGCATCATATAGAGAGTTGGAGAGAGGGGAAAAGGGCCGGTCTAGCAACCGGAGTTTTCCAATAGCAATCCATGATGGGATTCCGGCGGGCTATTTGTGTGGACTAGCGGTAGAGGCCGAACACTTGGGCGGCTCTATGCAGAACTACTATCCTTAGACGGTCAAAGCGTCGATCTTTTAGATCAACCAAGGTAACAACCGTCTACTAGTTATTTGTTTATTGCTTAAACGAAGTCGATCCTGGTTAAAAGGAAATAAAATTTTAAATTCCGCTGCGCTCCCGCGTAGATTTCCTAATAGTGGTATCAGAGAGAGCTTCGAGCTTAAGCAATAAGCATGTTAAATTGCGTAGTTAATTTTATCGTTTAAATCACGTAATTAAAAGATGAAAGATTTTTGATTTACAAAATTGATACACGAAAAGAAAGAAAAAAAAACGAGATCTGGTGGTGCTCGGCCGATTGGCGGCGGCACCACCCCAGCGGCGGCGGCGGCGGCGGCGCAGGCGACCTGCGCCGGCGATCGATTGACCGGTCAATCTTTGGCGGATATCCAAACTTTTGTTTTGTGTATTTTGTGATTCAATATGGTTCATAGTTGTGATTGGTAATTCCTCCTTTGTTTAGTTGTGTCATGTGGCTAACCAATGGTTCAAATAGTTTGGGCCATTGGGATGCCACATGGCATTAAAATAATAATGTCATTTTCAAACTTTGTTTGGAATAGGCCTAGGCCCTTTCCAAATATTTGATTTGGGAAAAGGCTGAAGCTTTAGCTACTTCCAAAATTTTGATTTTGGAAAGTGGCTGTGCCTAAACCAAAATTATTTGGCCTTTCCAAATAATTGATTTGGAATAGGCACAGGCCTTTTCAAATATTTGATTTGTAAAGGCTTAGCGCAAGCCACTTCAAAATTTTGATTTTGGAAAGTGGCCAGGCCTAAGCCAAATTTGGTTTAGGAAGATGCCTTTTGGTTTAGGAAACCAAAGGCATGCCTTTTGATTACGAATCAAAAGGAAAGAAACAAAAGAGACTTAATTTTAATTTTGATTTATTTTTGGAATAGTTCTAATTAATTAAAATTAAAATTAAAATCGTTTAAAATTAATCGTTAATTTTATTTCGATTAAAATCATTTAATTAATTAAATGTTAATTAGTTAATTGATTGGATAAAATTATTTAATAGATTAAATGCTAATTGATTAATTAAGACACAAGTAGTTAAATTTTAATTTTATCTTTTTCATAAGATGTTATTGTATGGATTAGATATAGTAGATATAATATGATTATATGGACCCCGATTGATCATGGACTCGACCGATAGGATAGATGTGAATGATTTAATTTTTCTATTGGTTTAAAAATTGTCCTAGGCCGTTATGAAGAACGTGACCTAGTTTATTTTTTCTCGCATTTATCCCATTCCGTTAGCTCCCCGTGTGCGGCGGGTGTATTTATTTTATTCGATAGGTTTAAATGTAACAAGAATGGAGCAGAAGATGGAGACCAAAGAAAGACGAAAATAAAGATCCCATTGGAGAATGGAGCATTAAAGATCCTATTGGCGGTTGCAGCTACCCTTAGATTGTGACCCGCGGTTTCGTCAGTTTGTATTCGAAACCGCACCTAGGAAAAGTCCATGATCATACCGGTTACTTTACGCATTTATTTATTTTGTAGTTGTGTTTATTTTATATGATACGATAGATGCATGACTAGGCACGATCTAGATAAATGTGTAGGATGTATGTTTATAGAGATAGACATATTTATGATGAGACCATAATTAAAATTAATTAAGTGAATTAATTTACATAAATACTTCCACCTCAAAAGAATCAAGTTGAAATTGCCTCCCCATATTATAATGACGGTGAAGAGCCCTTGTTGAGATCCAACTCATCGGACAAAGCAGGGGTTGACCTACACCGAGTATATCGTCATTATCGAGATATGATCGTATGAGATCTCACGAATATTGAGGTTATGACTTGACTAAGAATTCTCTCACCACCACCAAAGCGGGGTCGTTTGGATTTTTAGAGGCAAGGGTTTGACTACTTCATAAGATGAAAATTGTCAAAGAGTTGACTAGTCAAACAACAAGAGTCGATAAGATACGATTGACAAAGATGTTGTCTACCTATTAAACTATTTTCGCCCACCACCAAAGCGGGGTCGCGGTAGTTTAGTGGGATCTTGTCCACTAAAGAAATTAATAATTCGTGAAAGTCAATTGGGAGTAGTTGACTAGTGGGAGCAAAATCATAAACCAAAAGACCATTTTTGATTTTGCGTGTATAAACAACAACACTCTTTTATCTTTATTTTTATGTTGTAGTTTTAGCAAACTTTATATTTATGTTTAATTCTCGATTAGTAAAACCAAATTATGACAGTTACCTTTTGAGAAACGTTCTCAAATATGGTTAAGTAATTTTAATCCTTTTAAAATGAGCAATGACACGAGAGATCCCGTTATAGTAGTTAGAGACAAGGAGGCTACATATTTGATGGAGTACTCCAAGGCTTTAATTATTAATGAAAGCGGAAGCTCATGATATGATTAAATCATTTGAAATAAGTTTCAACGAATTAGTCATATATTGGATACGATCCAAGATGATCATTCAGTCATACGATGACAATTAATTCAAACGTTGGATAAGAATGGCCACGTCTAGTTTTGGAAAGGTTGTTTTCAAAATTGTAAGATTTAAGTATCGACTTAATTCTATCATTGCTTAAAGGTTAATTAAATAGTCAATGTCTTGAATACGATTCAAAAGGATGAATAAACTATTTAATAAACTTTAGATTTTCTTTATGAAAGGAAATTAAAGACATGACTCTTGTGATCTTTCTTAAGTCTTATGAAGAATACAATAAGAAACATTTACAAGTGCTTAAATGATTAAAAAGGAAAGTTAGGGCATGTGTTTAAATATAGAGCTTATTGAAGTTTCTATTCTAGGCAAGTGAGTTGAGATAAATCTATCTAAGTTCAAGTCAACTCTTAGATATATGATATCTTACGAGTGTGATTAAATTAGAAAGATTAAATACAGATATGGAAGGTTAAACAAATGTTGTAACACTTACCATATTCTGGATCTAGTAAACTGATAAGGGAACTAAATAAATGTTATTATGTTCCGGTTCTTATGAAGGACATGTTTTCAGTTATTTGTTAGGATTTAGTAGATGATATATGTCAACTTTATAATAAAAATTTATAACATTTTATAACATATTATCAAATATTTTGTTTAAATATCTTAAAAGATAATAAAATAACTTATAAAAATCTAATAGTTACAAATAAATATCGTAATATAATTTATAACTTTTGTTATCAGATTTACCTGTGGTTTTGTTGTTTTTGAATTATGCAGGTATTATGTGATACAAAGTAGAAGAATCGGAATCGAAAAATACAAAATTTTGATTAAGTGGCTGATATTTGTCAAATCCGGCACAGGCCGGAAGGAGCCGGTTCATGCTGTATTAGGTGATGATTAAAACATGTTACTTCACATGCGTCTGACACGGAGTACTCAAATTGATTAATCGGCGCGACGCGGATCGTCTCGGCGACGCGGATCGATCTCGGCGTCACGCGGACTGAATACTCAGCCTATAAATAGCCCTCATTTATGAAGGAAAAAAAACATGTACCAATATATATATCTCTATCTATATATATATTATCTTATCCACTCTCTGTAAATATTATTTCAGTAGGCATTCTGCCATAAAAGTAGTATTAGTATCGTTGTAATATTTAGAGTAATTATCAAAGATTGTTGAATTCATAGCTGTTGTTACATTCAGAGGAAAAAGCCCCCTTCAACAATTGTATTCGGTAATATTCTAATGTTATTATGTTTGTTGTTTATATAAATATCTATATATTAGTTTATAATGATTATAGGCTAATTATACAACTAGCCAAGACATGTAATTGAGCTATTTTGATCTTTTAGGGAAATGGATGATGACTATATTAAAATTTGATTAAAAATTGAATATGATGAATCTTTTTCTACTTGAACTAATTGACAGCCCGTATTGACATAATTAACCAGTATGGACAGAGACATAACCTAATCATGAACTGACCAGAGACGTTAGGATATGAGAAAAGAGTAGAAAGACTGGAAGGTAAAATTGGCCGTCTGACAAACGGAACCCTCTTTCTTATCCAGGGACAGAATATTTATACTCGAGAGATTATCATGTCAAATCATTAGGTTTAATCGAGGTTTTACCAAGGAGGAGGCATAGAACAAATTCGTGCACTCGTATGAGGGGAATTTGTTAGCTAAGGAGTATACCGTTTCACATAATCAATTACACCTTCAAACAGGAAGTTCGATCACATCCATTAAACTAAAAGAGATCATGGTTCAATAATATTGTCTTGGTTAGTTCTTATTATATAACTATCTATATTGGTATCTATATATCTAAATATATATATTATTTATGTATCTAATTATTTATAGCATTAGTATCATAACCTTATATGGTAAGGATTGCGACTTAGATTGAGATAATAACAGCTAATTGGTGTTTAACCACATTTTGAATTATATTTTCATTTCCCTGAGGGATACAACCTTGATTCACCAGACTAAACTACAATTTGACCCGGTACACTGCTGATAAGATTGGACACCGGTTTAAGATACGATCAAGTTTTTGGCGCCGTTGCTGGGGAAACGACGTTAATTCATTTTGTCTATGGTTACTACTTGCATTAGTTCAAAACTCTTGAGAAGAAGTCAACATTTTTCTTAATCTCATTTCTGTTTTTGTTTCTTTGGTACTCACCTCATTGGTATGTAGCCACGTGTTATTTTTACTGTTTTCGTGTTGTTTTCCATTTTTGTAGTTGATGACCCGAAGCGGTAAGGACCCACTTACTCCTTATAAGCCTGATATAAATACTTACGAAAGGCGATTAAGAGGAGAAAATAGACGTGGTCAAACCGACCAAGGACATCTTGAGACCGATCTCCCAGGAATCATCAACTCGAGAGTACGGAAATGGCCGAGGCCAGTGAAGAAACACCACCTGAACAAGGGCTTGCTCATGCCTAAGGACATGGACAAAACCTCAATAATCCTAATCCACCATTACAAAATCTTCCTCCACTACCAAATCCCAACAACCAGAATCCCAATAATCGGAATAACCAGAACCGAAACCAAAATAATCATCATAATAACCCACCAAACCCAAGACCTATTTGTGATCAGACCTTGAGAAGGAATGAAACTAACAATCCAATCCGTTTACCCAACGAAGGAGCAAATAACTTTGAAATAAAATCCCATCTTTTTGGTTTGATTGACACAAGAGCTCAATTTCTTGGTGAAGATGACGAAGATCCGCATCATCACCTATATCTTTTTGAAGAACTGTGTAACACGGCCAAAAGCCAAGGTGCTCATCGTGAATTGACAAGAATGTCAATGTTTCCCTTTTCTTTAAAAGGAAAAGCAAGAGACTGGTTTATGTAGCTCCCACATCATTCATTGACAAGCTGGCAGGACATTCCAACTGAGTTTCTAAAACAGTATTTTACTCCGGGTAGGAATTTGGAGTTGAAAGTCGAAATTGCTAATTTTAGACAAGGATCTGAAGAAACACTTGGAAATGCATGGGAAAGATTTAAAAAACTGTTAAGAGCCTGTCCCGATCATGGTTACTCCTTGACATGCAAATTCAACTTTTCTGTCGTAAATTAAGAAAGGACTCACGTGCTGATGTTGATCATGCGTGTGGGGGCTCTTTAATGATGAGTGAAGCACAAGTTGTTTACGATGCTATTGATAAAATTTCTAAGAATAATCGAATGTGGGAAACCGGTTCTAGCACGAGGAAAGTAGCATTTGTAGGTGAATCTACATCAAACTCAGAAGTTTTAGCACACTTGGAAAATCTTAGTAGAAAGTTTGATGGCTTGCAAGGAAGCAAGAATTCTAGCTCGGAAGGAAAGTTATCAAATGAATATTCGAATGATGGTATGAGAAACAATGATAATGGAATGGAAGAATCCGAAGGATACTCGAGGGAAGAAGTGAGTTTTCTACAACATCATAGGAATTTGAATAACGCTTATTCAAACTCATTCAATGCCATTAAAAGAGACCATCCAACCTTTCGTTGGTCTGAAAACCCAAGTAAACAAGGACAACCACCCTATCTAACTCATTACAAAAGCTCATACAATGCTAATAGTCAAAACCAAAGTTACCAGGGAAATTCCTCAAATCAAAACCATCAATCACCACCCAGATCATACCCACAACACACCACTCAAAGTATACCAGTTACTCAAAGCTCAACTCAGCCCGTAGAAGGAGTTGATAAGTGGGAAAAATTAATGGAAAATATGATGGGTGTGATGTCTACACAAGCTCAGAATATGGAAACCATGATGACTTCTATAGGCACAGTCACTAAGGATATGAGTACTTTAAAAACATCCATGAGTGGACATGACACGAGAATGAGAACTATAGAAGCATCATGCGAAATATGGAAGATCACTTGAGTAGAGAAGGAGAACGAAAGAGCAGTGAGACCTCCGGGAGGATTACCTAGTAATACTTGAAAAGAACCGAGAGAGGTGAATGTTTGTTATTACCGAAGTGGAAGGATATGTGGAAGTAACGGAGTAGAAAACTCCGGAAACAATGAAGTAGAAGATGATTTGGATGATAAATTCGAAAAGGACTTGGAACACAAGGACGAACCAGAATTCAGTAAAGAAGAAGAAGAAATCATTAATGATTTCTTAAGTCGTGATAAACATGTTGAAACCGAAAGAGTAGAAGAGGAATGGATCAAAGTCCCGAGTGTTAGGTGTGATGCCCGAAAGACAATTTTTGTAATTGTTTTATTTAATAAATGAATTGACGTTATTATTCATATTTATTATTCTCATAATCACCGATGTGACAATAGTTTTTACACTACTGAAAACCCTAAGTATATCGTTTATGTAATCACTTAACTCGATGTATGGTGGTATATACGGGAGGATTGAGTTAGTGAAGATGTACTTAAAATACAATTAGCCCATAGTGAAGTTAATCGAGAGTATCGGGTCTCTCCTTTAACGTGCTATTAATGCGCCTGAACACGGTTGGTGTGATTGTCTTATCCGGACTTTCGGTTAAGAGAACCTAATGGGGCATTTATATATGATAGATATATCATATAGAAATTTGGACCGATTTGATTAGAGTACACGATATAATTCCGTAATCGAGAAGTCTTATCGAATCAATGGATGATCATATTTATGGATATATCTTAATCGAGGTGATCACATCCAAGCCGCTTGAATCATTATGAGGTTTGACTTGACGGTTAAGGATTACACCGAGTTTGTGGTCCGAATTACCCCATCTTGGCATTGTCTTTGGATTGAGTGAGTAGTACGTGTTATCACAGATCACGGAATCCATTCCTTCCATTTATGGAAGTAGATAGACGATTCCTTATTTGTTAATCCTAGAAAGCGATCGATCGCGCGAGTTCATATCACAGCGATTGATCACCGGTGAGTTGTATGAATTAATTGATCACTAGGGATTAATGGTAAATAAGGATAAGAGGTTCTAAAAGGGTTAACGGTAACTTCCCGATTTAGAATGAGCGATCTATGGAGGATTAATCCATATGTAATGATTATATCAATGGACGCTTATTATTGTTCTCGTGAGGAGATAAATATAATCTCATAATCGGAGGAGTGCGATCACGGGATTATGGTGGCATATTCTCGTGATTGATTTATCGAATATAATTATTCTATAATTATTTATTTGATTTATCGGAGCCGGCGATTATTAGTCCATGGTCCCCGACGCGTGCTCCTAATATAGCATAGCTATTCTCGGACGTCGAATCCTAATAATATTAATTTAGTTCTCGTTGGACTTTATTAAAACGATATGTGAATTAATTGTTTAGTGGACTATTAAATTAGTTGGGCTAAATAATTAAATATGTGGAAAAGACATTTTCCATAATCTTGGCCCAATTGTATTATAGCCCAAAAATTAATTATGACTAGGTCATGAATTAAAAGTGGCGCCCCCCATCTTATTTTTGGAACAAGAAATTAGTTTTCTTGTGATTAATAAGACATGTGCATAAAATATTTATTGGATAAATATTTATGGTAAGAAATAAAGATAAAGATTATTCTAGATTTGTTCTAGAATATTTTGGGATTATCTTTTATTTAATAGGATTATCATAATTGATTTTGTATTAATTATAAAATCCTTGGGGCTTAAGTTTTACTCTCCTATATAAAGAGAGTTCTCCCAAGCCAAATAACACACTACAATTTTAGACTTACGCCTCTTAGAGGAGAAGGAAAATTTCGGCCAAGGGGAGAATAAGGGGAAAATCTTGGAGATTTTTCCGGGTAGCATATCGGAAGGGTTCGAGTCGAGAATTTCCTTCCACCGGGAGTTGCTTGGATCACACGTACGGAAGATCGTGGTGCTCTTCACGCTTTCCTTCGTTCATCCTATTGCGGTTCTTCAACTTGGATTTTGAGATCCAAGAGGTATGATCTACAACCCCCTTGTAGAATAGATCTAGTTGTTTTATTACGTATATATTATAGATCTAGATCCATTAAATCGCTTCCGCTGCGGATGATATTACTAATAGTGGTATCAGTCGCCATGGTGATCTATATTTATACGTATAAAATATTAGATCTAAGGAGTGGAATATGCATGTGTAGATTGCATTATTTTCGTTTTAATTTTATTATTTTCGAAAATTTTATGATGAATGCTTGTGATTGTCGTGGTTGAAGAGATGGATTGGGGTTGGTATTGTTTACCCGTAGATCTATTTTGTAGCTCTTTTGATTAGTATCAATTGAGCATAGGATTTGTAATTTAATTTTGTTGCATTCGAAATTTTATGTAAAAAGGTAGTACCTTTTGTTTTTTAATTTTGATCCGGGTTCGAGACGACGAAGATGATGTGTTGAAGATCATGGTATTGAAGATCATCAAGAAGGTAAACACGGGAGGAGGCCGATTGTTTTATTTTATTTCCGGCAAAAATTTGGTCACGGCTATTTTTTTTTTCCATGCGGCAGATTTTTTTTTTTTTGTTAGTTCACAGCAATCTAAAAGTTGACCTAATTTTTGCATGGCCGCATGGCCTACTGAATTAAAAAAAAAAAAAAAAAGTTTTTTTTTATTAATTTGGCCGAGGGCCTGTTATCATTATTAAAAAAAAAAAAAAGGAAATTTTATTTAATAAAACAGTTTAATAACATAGATATATATATTTTTTTAATATATTTGTATATTACGGCCTCCTCTCCTCGTCGTTCGTAGTTCGTGTCAAGATCGAAGGTTCGAGATCCGGAAGTTTCAAGATCAAAATCGAAGATCGAGATTTGAAGACTTAGAATTAGTTTTACTTTTCCTTAGAAAATAGGTTAGTCGGGGGTACCAACGATCCATCTCGGTGTTTAAATTTTCCGCAATTTATTTTTTATGTGTTTGATCATAAAATAGATATAAAAATCGGAATTGCCATGACATGCATCATATCATAAATCCACTCCTTGCATACATGTAGAATTTTAATTTTGGTAATTAAAATAGGCATGTATACAAACTCGCGTAATTAGTTGAAATTTAATTAATACGTGGTAATTAATTAATTTAGTAACTAATTAAAGATCCGAGGACGGGTTATGAAATCGTTAAGCCTTTCGGTGTGTGTTCTCGGTGAACCGCCTTAAAGCCCAAACGAGATCACGTTTTCGATTCGTAGAGTCTACGAGATCGAATGATGGTAAAAGAACAGTAAATCTTGGATAAAAGCGGTTCGCTTTATAGGTTGGGTGGTCAAGCGAGCCGCTCGAACGACTTAACCCTCCTAGTGTGATGTATGCACGGGAGTCCGGCAAGACTAAGCCAAACCGAGGCGGAGGGTGATTCCTTCTAATCTCAATAGGGCTCTCTTGACCCGATTTCGTCCGGATCATCACATATGTTCCAACGAATAGGACGGGTAGGCTTGCCTACGTTACCGACACCATTCGGAATCCTTGATTTGATGTACTTTTATGTTAACATCAAAAGGCGTGGTTAGTTAACCCACCACCACTTCCAAATTATTGAGTGGGAGCGGGAGGCGGCGGCCAACCCCACGGCCTCTACTATAGATACAAGTAAGTGAGAGAAGGGTGGCGCCTCGCGGCGCTTTGATTTCGTCCCCTACGGATGGTGTTCACCCCTATCAACATTCATGGCTTGGTCTCCGAAAGGATAGGATTTACGGGTACTCGTCGGGTCACCGACCTATCCTACGACGGCACACTCGGGCGTACCTAAGAGATCCGATATTGTAGGTCACACTCATAAAGGATATTTTTGGAAATATCTAGGCTAAAAAAGGAAGGTAGTCAATGAATAAAGGGATGTTCGATTCTCGTGCGATGTTTGATTCTCACAAGTTATTCATTGATGAGATTGTCTCGATTTAACCGTCATCTCTTTGACCTACCCTTCGTGCGGCCTTTGAGATGCGAGGTTAAAACCTTGGAATGATAGAGTAGACTTAATTTTAGTTTACAATTCCTAAAATAAAATATAGTAGTGTTAAACTTGAATTAATACATGTCATTTTATTTACAAAGATTATATCCCTTACTAAATTGCTTAAAAAATTAATTGACTAGTATTGACTTTGTTAAAAAGTGGAAAGTAACTAGGACGTTGAACTAGTTAATCGATAATGCAATTAATTTTCGAATGAGATATTTTCTCTTAAGCCTTTTAAAACCAAAGTGACATATAGGTATGTCACTAGTGTCATTCTGTCAAACGGAAGACAAACTTAGTTTAAAGGTGACTTTGGACTTTGAAATTCTTCTAGTGAATTTTGAGTATGTAGTAATTACACGAGTAATTTTCTAATTGAAAATTGGAAAATCATGAAGTGTTACTAGTTGGACGATATTTGGAATCGATGAACTAGTGGGAGCTTTATGATTTGTTGTTTTTCTAGAACATTAGAAAAGTGTAACTGACTACACACGTAACCGTTCTAATTGAAAAACCGGAAAGTCATGAAATGTTGCTAGTTAGACGATATTTGGAATCGATGAACTAGTGGGAGTTTCTATGATTTGTTGTTTTTCTGGAAACAATAGAACGATGTACGAAAGATTTTCTAATCGAAAAAATCGGAAAATCATAAAAATAAAGCATTACTCGTTAGACGGTATTTGGAACCGATAAACTAGTGGGAGCTTTAATGTTATGATTTGTTGTTTTTTCTGGTATATTAGAAAATCCGAGAAGTCCCGACGAGTAACACTCGAAATAGACATCCCACGGTTCAAGAGTAGTGTCTACTCAAACGAACCGCTAGTTCAAGACTGTTTCCATTCATTGAAAGTCAAGAATGGGAGAATATGTCTAAAAGTGTTAGTTACCTAAACTGAGAAAATTTTAAGGCTGAACCGAAAATTAATTAACTGAAAATCATAGGATAAGACAGTGATTTTGGATCACCAACCTATGAATCCTTGGCGATTTTCTTGAGCTAAGTTCTTTGGAAGAACAATGTAGCAGTGCATTTAACGATTAAAAGAGTAAACAACGGGCAGTTAATTTTAGCTAGAATAGTGGGAGTGATATAAGGAAATGAATCTCGGATTCAATCCTTGGATATCGCGGAAAATTTATTTTCTGTTTATGATTCGTTGGAACGAATGGATTTACCTTCTATCCGATAATTTGTTTGTCGTATAGAAAATGAATATACCATTTGTAGTATGAATCCAAGACTCGGACTTTTATTTGATAAAGTCAAAACCACTTACAACCGCTGAAATATGTATATAAAACACATCTTAAGAACTATTAAAAGCAATTGGTTTCTATATTTAGATAAACGCTTCTTCATATTCCATAGTTAGTGCATAGTCCCTAAAAGACAAGACACGAAGGCGCCTCGGGGTGATTCCTTTCTCGATCTGGTCATATTGTCTCAAAGGTTCAATGACTAAGTTTCCTTTCAATCGGGAAAGGATAATGGTTATAAAGAAGTAACATAGCTTGTTCATGACGACTTCGGGAGTGCGATGAAAGATCTGAGCTAGTAGGAGCTTCCGAATAGTGACTTCTTGTCGATAACTATTCAAACACTCCGGTAAGTTTATCCAAAATATTTTGAGGTTTCTCTGTTTTCATGAGAGATAGAGTATTCTATACTCGAGAAATGGGCCATCACATAGTCCTGGGATGATGCTCGGCCTGCCTCATAGTGAAATGTTTTCACTAAGTGAGAAACCGTTAAATTGCCTTATATAGTTTTTTAGATGTGCTACAATACTTTCGCTTAACTCAATAAAGATATTGAAGCGAAATAACGGTTTACATTGAAATGTAAGACCGAGAAGTCTACATAGAATATGCTTTGGAATTTACGGATAAGGTGTGGATTCGGTTCACCCCACTTCCATAAATATAAGCATTTAGCACACGGTGCTTGAAGGTAGGTCGGAAATTTCGCGAGCGAGGTTCGGTCGGTGACCAATCGTTCTATATCTTGTAGCATTGAGAAAAGGTTTGTTATAAGATTCTTGAAATCGGGAAGGGACAGTTATCTTTTTGCGTCCTTCCCGATAGAGTCCATGAACAACAAAACCTTGAACCTTGAAATACGTTTACTCAAGGTAGTTACTAACCGATTAAAATCGGACCACATCCAACATTGGTTGTTGGTGATAACACTAAATACTACTAAACTAAATCGAATTTTGATCCACCCGAATGTAGTAGGAGTATGGTTTATCCATTACCCATTACGGTTTCGGGCGGACTTTGTAGTCGAGGATCGATCGATGACCTATGGCTCTTTTGTGAGCTGTATAGGATTCTGATAATAGAGGTTGGTTTACAAGCCATAACCCTGTGAATGGAGTTTGGTACTACAGATATGTTCATACTCTTGTAGAACCACCTGAGTGTCTCAGGCCCAGTGGGAGTAATTGGATCTACATGGAAAAGAGTAGAATGAGTTCGGTATTGCATGATTTCGTTCAAAAGCGTAAAATAGGGGTGATTCCACGAGACTTTCTTGCCAAACAAACGGAGTCTGGATTCATTCGAAATGAAGGGTATTGCCTTATGAACTAATGACGAATATTTGTCAAGGCTTATGTCCTTTGTGGATAAAAGCAAACCTCTCGGTCATTAGAAGTCATATATTGCTACAATATGTGGATTTGACCGAGAATATTGATAAGTCTTTTGTAGATCGGATATCAAGTTTAGTACTGATGAGTGAATATATACATATATTAGTGTTTGTGAAGGATAACCTTGCACCAGTTGGAATCAACATGGGTGTGTTATCTCAAGTCGAATCGACAATACCACAATTCTCTGCAATGAGAGATTTGGACAACATTCTTAAGAGTTTGACTCGGTCGAATTCATTAGAATCGATCCTTTGGTTTCCCATCCATCTTATTGGTTAAGATGATGCATCTGTGTATGCAACATTCAACGAGGAAGTTCTACCCTATGCCTCAGGAATGACTCTCTAAATCTTCGGATCAAGAGAAATGTGATAGATTCTCTTTCTAGTAAGAGATGGTCGAGTTATTGAACGTCAACTTTGATCGAATCTTAGATTCGGCGGTTAACAAAGCAAGTTTAGTATGTCCTTTAGTATCTTGAGAGAACGAGGAACAATATGCGGACATATTCATGTGTGAACTTGGATATGTGTGATACACTGATTTTGACTTTAAGTCGATTGAGGATGATCGTTAAGTCGATCTCGGGCTCGATGTTTACTCAAGATCACATGATTTGATGGACCGGTAACGTTTCGATTCTACGGATCGTCTCGAGCCGACAACCTGACTAATCATTAAGACCCATGACATTTAGATGTAGGTGCTCCCCGAGTCACTGACCTATCCTACGACGGCATACTCGGAGTGTACTTTGGAATCTGAAATGGTTATGACATGCTTAGTGGGTACTAGAATACGGGATAAGTCTCCATTGCTTTAGAGCAAGTGGGAGATGTAGTTTGTTGTATTTTAAATAATAGGGTGTGCTCTAAAACAATTAATCACATGCTTTCGTGCAAGTGGGAGATTGTTAGGTGTGATGCCCGAAAGACAATTTTGTAATTGTTTTATTTAATAAATGAATTGACGTTATTATTCATATTTATTATTCTCATAATCACCGATGTGACAATAGTTTTACACTACTGTAAAACCCTAAGTATATCGTTTATGTAATCACTTAACTCAGTGTATGGTATATACACGGGAGGATTGAGTTAGTGAAGATGTACTTAAAATACAATTAGCCCATAGTGAAGTTAATCGAGAGTATCGGGTCTCTCCTTTAACGTGCTATTAATGCGCCTGCAAACGCAGTTGGTGTGATTGTCTTATCCGGACTTTCGGTTAAGAGAACCTAATGGGGCATTTATATATGATAGATATATCATATAAATTTGGACCGATTTGATTAGAGTACACGATATAATTCCGTAATCGAGAAGTCTTATCGAATCAATGGATGATCATATTTATGGATATATCTTAATCTGAGGTGATCACGATCAACCGCTTGAATCGATTATGAGGTTTGACTTGACGGTTAAGGATTACACTGAGTCTGTGGTCTGAATTACCCCATCTTGGCATTGTACTGGATTGAGTGAGTAGTCTGTGTTATCACAGATACGGAATCCATTCCTTCCATTTATGGAAGTAGATAGACAGTTCCCTTATTTGTTAATCCTAGAAACTGATCGATCGCGCGAGTTCATATCACACTGATTGATCACCAGTGAGTTGTATGAATTAATTGATCACTAGGGGATTAATGGTAAATAAGGATAAGAGGTTCTAAAAAGGGTTAACGGTAACTTCCCGATTTAGAATGAACAGTCTATGGAGGATTAATCCATATGTAATGATTATATCAATGGACGCTTATTATTGTTCTCGTGAGGAGATAAATATAATCTCATAATCGGAGGAGTGCAGTCACGGGATTATGGTGGCATATTCCTGTGATTGATTTATCGAATATAATTATTCTATAATTATTTATTTGATTTATCGGAGCCACGATTATTAGTCCATGGTCCCCGACGTGCCTAATAATATAGCATAGCTATTCTCGGACGTCGAATCCTAATAATATTAATTTAGTTCTCGTTGGACTTTATTAAAACGATATGTGAATTAATTGTTTAGTGGACTATTAAATTAGTTGGGCTAAATAATTAAATATGTGGAAAAGAGCATTTTCCATAATCTTGGCTTCAATTGTATTATAGCCCAAAATTAATTATGACTAGGTCATGAATTAAAAGTGGCCCCCTCTTTTTTTTGGAACAAGAAATTAGTTTTCTTGTGATTAATAAGACATGTGCATAAAATATTTATTGGATAAAAATATTTATGGTAAGAAATAAAGATAAAGATTATTCTAGATTTGTTCTAGAATATTTTGGGATTATCTTTTATTTAATAGGATTATCATAATTGATTTTGTATTAATTATAAAATCCTTGGGGCTTAAGTTTTACTCTCCTATATAAAGAGAGTTCTCCCAAGCCAAATAACACACTACAATTTTCGACTTACGCCTCTTAGAGAGGAGAAGGAAAATTTCGCCAAGGGAGAATAAGGGGAAAATCTTGGAGATTTTTCCGGGTAGCATATCGGAAGGGTTCGAGTCGAGAATTTCCTTCCACCGGGAGTTGCTTGGATCACACGTACGGAAGATCGTGGTGCTCTTCACGCTTTCCTTCGTTCATCCTATTGCGGTTCTTCAACTTGGATTTTGAGATCCAAGAGGTATGATCTACAACCCCCTTGTAGAATAGATCTAGTTGTTTTATTACGTATATATTATAGATCTAGATCCATTAAATCGCTTCCGCTGCGGATGATATTACTAACACCGAGAATACTGAAAAATCCAAGGGCTAGCGATCTACGGACCTTATTCAATGAACATGTCAGGAAAGATGAAATTACTAATAATACAATCCAAGTAGGAAGTAGCAACACTCAACTAACAGAACAAGTGAAGAAGAACTTGGGACAAAGTTCAAAGAAGATAGTGCAGGATCATGACACTTGGCGACCGTCAAATGCTTTAAGGAAGCATCGCCATCTAAGGAAAATGGTAAGGAAGGCATGACTCCAAACCCTAAAATTATTGACCTTGAGTCTTTACCTTACCCACCCAGAGATCAAATTAAAAAGATGAAAATGGATAAAAAGTATGCACGATTCCTTGATACGTTTCGTCACCTTAATGTCAATATTCCTGTCATTGAAGCACTAATCAATATGCCCACTTATGGCAAGTTTCTTAAGGATAACCTGTCAAACAAAAAACGCTTAGAAGAATATGAGAACATTTGCCTTAATGAAGATTGTTCCGCAGTGTTACAGCACAAGCTTCCTCCTAAACTAAAAGACCCCGGTAGTTTTACCATCCCATGTGAGATTGGGGGTTTTTTGTTTAAAAAAGTGCTCTGTGATCTCGGAGCTAACATTAATCTTATGTCTTATGAGGATTATAGAAAACTCGGAATAGGAAAACTTAAAAACACCGAGATGACTCTCCAGATGGCAGATAGATCTATTAAACGTCCTAAAGGAGTCATCGAAGATGTGTTGGTTAAGATAGATAAGTTTTACTTTCCAGTTGACTTTGTAGTCATGGAAATGGAAGAAGGATTTTCAGCACCTCTTATTCTAGGTCGACCATTTCTAGCTACAGGAAGAACCCTTATCGATGTCCAAAAAGGTGAATTAATTTTAAGAGTCAATGAAGATGAGGTAAAATTTAATATCTTTAAGGCTATGAAACATCCATACAAATCACAGGAATCATGTTCGTTCATAGATACTATATCTTCTATGTATTTGAATCAAGTTGAATTGCAAAGTTTTGAAGATACGCTCGAAGACTGTTTAGCCTTATCTATCTATGAAGGAGATAATCATAAAATGAAAGAAGTCATTTTTTATCTCGACACCGGAAGTTCTTTTGAGAAACGACCATGGCATCGTTATTTGGACTTAGAACTGGATGGCCCAGTATTGAAACCTTCGGTAAAAGAGCCACCAAGGAATCTGGAATTGAAGCCTCTCCCTTCGAATCTCAAATATGCCTTTCTTGAATCTGATAATTTACTTCATGTTATTATTTCATCATCACTAACCGAGTCACAGGAAGATCAATTGTTGCGGATGTTAAGACAACATAAGAAAGCATTTGGATGGACAGTGGCAGATATTCAAGGAATAAGTCCTAAGATTTGCGTACACAAGATCATCTTGAACGAAAAATCCAAGCTGTGTATCCAGCCACAACGCCGCCTCAACCCAAATATGCAAAAAGTAGTCAAGAAAGAAGTTATTAAACTACTGGAGATGGGGATAATTTTTCCCATATCAGACAGTGAATGGGTAAGTCCCACCCAAGTAGTACCAAAAAATGGCGGATTTACGATAAAGGAAAATGATAAGCATGAATGGATTCCAACAAGGGAAGTCACAGGATATTGAATGTTCATTGATTTCCGCAAACTGAATGAGCACACTAAGAAAGACCACCATCCACTTCCATTCATAGTACAAATGTTGGAATGGTTAAGTGGACATAAATTTTATTGTTTCTTGGATGGTTATTCAGGCTATTTACGGATATTTATTGCAGCAGGAGATAGAGAGAAAACGACTTTCACTTGCCCATATGGAACTTTTGCTTATAAAAGAATGCCGTTTGGATTATGTAACGCACCAGCTACGTTTCAGAGATGCATGATAGCAATATTTTCAGATATGGTAGAATTTTTTTTGGAAATCTTTATGGATGATTTCAGCGTTTTTGGAGATTCTTTTGAAGAATGTCTCTTACACTTGGAACGTGTGCTAAAACGCTGTGAAGACACAAACTTAGTTCTAAACTGGGAAAAGTGCCATCTAATGGTATCAGATGGTATTGTTATAGGTCATAGAATTTCTGAAGAAGGAGTTGAAGTAGATAAAGCCAAAGTTGAAGTAATTGAAAAGTTACCCCCACTAGTAAATCTGAAAACTCTGAGAGGATTTCTTGGACATGCTGGTTTCTATAGAAGATTTATTGCAGATTTTTCACGCATAGCAAAACCTCTCAGTCATTTGCTTGAAAAAGAAGTACCATTTAAGTTTGATGACAAATGTATGGAAGCATTTGAAGCTTTGAAGGCACGGTTGGTAAACGTACCAGTATTAGTAGCACCAGATTGGAACTTGCCCTTTGAACTTATGTGCGATGCAAGTGATCTGGCAGTCGGAGCTGTTCTAGGTCAACGCCATAACAGAGTACTTAAGGCAATCTACTATGCATCCCATACTTTAAACTCAGTCCAGCTTAACTATGCCACAACAGAAAAAGAACTGCTCGCTGTAATCTTTGCTTTATACAAATTTCGATCATATATCATTGGTTCTAAAGTAATTGTGTATACCGATCATTCAGCATTAAAATACTTGTTAAATAAGAAAGATGCGAAGCCTCGTCTTCTTAGATGGATTCTGTTACTTCAAGAGTTTGACATTGAAATTAAAGATAAAAAGGGTAGTGAGAATGTAGTAGCAGACCATTTGAGTCGTATGGAGTTTATCGAAGAAGAAGGAAGGAGACAGGAGATCAAAGATTCATTTCCAGATGAACAACTCCTCATGATTGATGCTCCTCCAGGAATGCAACTTAATAAAGCTAATAATTTATCCAAGGAGATCTCGCCATGGTTCGGTAATATCGTTAATTACTTTACCTGTGAGTATATTCCATCTCATTGGACATGGCAACAAAAAAAGAAGTTCTTTTATGATTTAAAATTTTATTATTGGGAAAAACCGGATCTTTTTCGAAAATGTTCGGATGGCATAATTAGGAAGTGCGTGCCCGATAACGAGATTTTAAGTATCTTATCCTTTTTCCATGATCGTGAGGCTGGAGGCCACCATGGAGGGTGGAAAACTGCTTACAAAGTTTTGCAATGTGGTTTTTACTGGCCTACACTATATAAAGATGCACACCACTATGTGCGATTTTGTGAATCATGCCAAAAATGGGGAAACATTTCTAAAAAACACGAGATGCCTCTCCAACCTATATTGGAGTGTGAATTGTTTGATGTTTGGGGTATTGATTTTATGGGCCCTTTTCCTCCGTCATTTGGTAAGAAGTTCATCTTAGTGATGGTCGATTATGTATCCAAATGGGTAGAAGCTGAAGCTCTTCCCACTAATGATTCCAGAGTAGTGTTAAAATTCCTTAAAAAAAATATATTCATGAGATTTGGCACTCCTAGGGCTATCATTAGTGACCGAGGATCACATTTTTGCAACGTCCATTTACAAAAATAATTGAGAAATATGGTGTAAAACATAAACTTGGTACACCATATCACCCGCAAACTAGTGGACAAGTAGAAGTATCTAATAGGGAAATAAAAAGGATCATTGAAAAACTATTGATTCAAATCGTAAAAATTGGGGCGAAAGACTAGATGATGCATTATGGGCGTCTGTAATGACCTCTTTAAAACACCAATTGGTTGTTCTCCTTATAAATTAGTTTTTGGTAAATCTTGTCATCTCCCTGTTGAATTAGAACACCGAGCCTTTTGGGCTATTAAGTTTCTAAATTTTGATTCTAAGGCTGTCGGTGATCATAGATTACTTCAGTTAATAGAACTGGATGAGTTTCGTCTCGATGCTTATGAAAATGCTCGACTTTACAAGGAACGCACGAAATCTTTCCATGATAAGAGAATCTATCGTCGTGAGTTCCATGTAGGTGATCGAGTACTCTTATATAATTCACGTTTGAAGTGGTTTCCAGGTAAGCTTAAATCAAGATGGACAGGTCCATATGACGTAACAAAGATCTACAAGTCGAGTCGTAGAATTAAGCGATGGGAATACGACTTTTATAGCCAACGCCACAGGGGTGAAATTATTAAGTAAAGAAGAAGGAATACCTCTAACAAGAGAGGTTATGTACCTTAGCGACCCTCCAACAGATTAAAAAGAGAAGTTTTGCTATCAACTACAAACTCAGCTGATTACAGGTACAATCTTTCTTATTTACCTTTTAAATGCATTTTAATTAGTTTAGTCTTTTACCGGATAGACATTAAAGAACTGGATGCCTTTTCTAGATAGAATGGGAGTTTTTCTGTTACTTATTAAATTAGGTCTTGATAAAGATGTCGCGTTTAAAATAGAAAATTTAGTTTTTAAAACAAATAAGCAGTTGTTGAACGAAGCTAGAGCAAAGGCAGTATGCAATGGACAATCAAGAAGTGCAATGAAAAGAAGGGCAAAGTTCCTACTGAGGTGTAGAATCTGTGGAAAAAGTGAACACAATGGAAGATGTTCAGAAAACACAACCAGATCCCAGGATGAGTGTTTGAATGTCATTAAAAAAGGGAACGATTAGGTGGTTATCCAAAAATCCCGATGGAGATCAAAGAGAAAATTCAATTGCATCATTTCTTGGAGAAATGTTGAGAGAACGATATGAGAGAACTCTTGAGGATCTAAGAATAAGAAGTTTCGATTCGATATAATTATCGAAAGTTTTGAAATTTTCTTTATTATTTATTTTAAAAAGAATTTTATAAACTATATGATATTTTATAAAATTTTTATATTAAAAAAAAATTTAATACTCCGGCGCAGACTGGATTTAACCGGCCTACGCCGGATGTAATTACACATAACCCTACCGGGTTCTTTCTTTCTCTTCTTCTTCTTCTCCCAATTTCTTTTCAGCGCCGCCCCCCTCCCATTTTCCCCCACCTCTTCACACCATAATTTTACTTCTTTTCTTTTCTAAATTCCCTTATTTCAACACCTCCTCTACCACAAACACTATAATTTCATACATTAAACTCAACAAGTTTTTGTTTTTTTTACCATAAGTCCTCCTTCAACAAATATTCCGGCGAATTGACATTTTTTCCGGCCACCTAGCTATTTTTCTACATCCCTCACATATTCAGGTAATCATCTAATATATATATTTATTATTTTAAGAATTTTATTTTATCATTTTAATCATTTTATTTTAATCATTATCATTGTTAATTTGTTGTTGTTTTTATTATATTGTTGTTGATACCACACTCGTAGATGGCCGAATCATCATCTACTCGTAAAAAAAGGTACTAAGAAAAGGAAATCTGACCTACCTCCTTTAGCACCTGTGCATGAGCCTAGGCCTCTAACACCTGAAGAAGAGGCTATATCCTTTAGAAACACTGCTAGTCCTGCTGCCGTAGCCGCTTTTGATAGATATTTTGGGAAGTGTTCAGTGTTACTAGAACGTGGCATAGATTTTACTACCTTAGGACCTGAATTGAAAGAAATTTTTGAGAATAGAGGGTGGATGGAAATTGCCCACGAGCGTGTCGACCCTGTTAATGCCACAATGGTATCTGAGTTCTATTCCGTTGTCGCTGCCTATGAACCTGTAGATGATGGCCCTTTGATTTCTGTTCCTCTTAGAACTGCTACCATTCCTTTCACACCGGCAGTCATTAATGCCTTTTATGCCATACCTGATGTTCCTGAGGAAGAGGATTTTTATTCTGTTTGGAATTTGATTCAGCCTAGTGTTTTGCAACGAATAGCTTATGAAGCTCAACAAGCCTTTGATCCAGCTGCAACATGGGTTGATAATAGATTTCAGTACGGAGGTTGTATTAAGGATGTTCGAGCCATTAAGCAGTTTCTGGGCCATAATGTTAGTCCATCCACGCATGTTAGTGCTTATGGCAGAGATGATGTAGTTACTGCTTGGGCGATAGTTAAGGATGTTCCAGTCAATCTAGGAAAGTTGATCTATACAAAGGTTTGGGATTTTGCTCATGCCCGCATTCCGCAAGGGAACATGCCCTTTCCAAATCTTATTTCTGCTTTGTGCCAAATGGCAAGAGTCCCGGCCCTACCCGCTGACAGAATCATCTCTCCTGATACACCAATAATCGTCCCTAGACTTGCTCCACGTCCTTCTGGTAAGCTTGACTATAACAATCCTAATCGTCAGCAGCACCAGCCACGCCCTCGTACTCGAATTCCACCCCTATTCGGTTCCTCCTCTAGACAGCCTGTGCACAGTCAGGATAGGTATAACCAGTCTGACGCCATTCTCAATGCAATTAATCGAGGTCAGGCTAATATGGTGTTAGGATTTGAGCGAGTCGGGCAGTGGGCAGACGATATTAGAGTTGGAGTTCGGGGCCAGCGAGCTTTTATGAGAGGTCTAAACCCCGCCTATGAGCAAATTTCTGATGATCTGCCTCAGTGCCAGGCAGACCCCTATACCTTACCTGCTTGGATTCAGCCTATTCCATCGCCTCCTACCTTTCACTCTTACACTCAGGCATCTTCAGGCCAATATAGTATGTCAGGTGGTATGTTTCCAGGTGTCACAGCTGCTGCTTCGGGATTCGGCGGATTCACTTCAGTCTCAGCTGTTACTGCAGGTTTTGGCTCACTTGGTTTAGAGGGTTCAGTCACTAACTCCACCATGCACTCTCAAGTTCCATTTTATACCACGACTTCGGTGCCTGCTTTTGAAGCAATTCCGACTCAGTCCATGCCACATCCACCTCATGACATGAATTTCGAAGATTTTGAATGAACTGGTTAAACTTTTATCATTTGAAAACATTTGTATTGTTATAACTATTTCCCTTTCGTTGTTAATTCGGTACTATAATTTTACTTTGACGTTTAGTTATTTTGTTGCTGCACTCGGTGGTTAGTGCACTTTTTCATAATTCCCCCCGTTCGTAATAATTTGTTTGTTAACAATTTTATAACATTTTAATTATATATATGTGATGTCTTTTATTTATAATTTTGAAATTTTTTTGCCCTTTCCACACAAATTGCACTCTGTTCGTGAACAGTGAATCCGGCGTACGCCGGGTACTGTCCGGTTCACGCCAGACTATCATCGACCTGACCGGCCTAAATCATAGGGTAATAAATTCAGCAGGAAATAAATATTTTTCGGCGTAGGCCGGAACATCCCGGTTTACACCGGAATGTCTATTTATGGCACAGAAAAAATCTTTTCCTCTTTTGCTCGAATTTTTACTTATAAATAGCACCCCACCAGCTTGTAAATTGGTACACCGTCCTCACTTTCCCCTACTGTCTAGTTAAATACGGTACAAAATGTCCAATCATTCTTCTCCGTCAGTTAACAGTTACTCTCCCCCGTTTTACCCAAATGTTGAAATCCCGGATTATCAACCCTTATTTTTCAATCCTAATGATTATCCGAACCAAACAGCTCAAGACCGTTATTTATCTAACTTTAGTCAGTCCCCCATTTTGCTTGAAAAAGGTCTTAACTTTAGAAAAATGAATCAGTGGGGATTTCTGCGTATAGAAGGCGGTGGGTGGGACCGTTTTGTTCGTACACCAAGGGGCAAGGTCAATGTTACTCTAGTCCGAGAATTTTATGCAGCTTTGTCGAATCTATTTTCGTGGAGTCTACTCGTTTTTGTATGCGTATTCGTGGTTGTATTGTACCATTCACTCCATTTATCATTAATCAAGCTTTTCATATACCTGTCCGGACTACCCGAATAGTCATTACGAATCACAGTGGAATTTGGACACTTTATTAATGGTGTTATTGATAAGTGTGCGAAGCTTTTCAAATTATCTTTCCAAATTACAACCGTGATCGTGATGTGTCCACTTCAGCCCTGCTTCCTCATCTTCGAACCTGGAAACATTTTATAAATTCACGAGTTTTTCCAACTCTAGAATTATCAGAGGTTTTTGACGATGAGATGTTGCTACTTTATGCAATAACGATTGGAGCCATTATTGACTGGGGAGTCCTAATCCACAAGACGGCCATCAACTTTGCACTCGGTAGACGAAATTTTCGTCAACCAATGCCTTATGCGTGGTTGATCTCTAGGATCGTGGTCCGCTTTTCTTTGGAGTTCCAGAACCGCATCGGATGAGATTTTTCCTTCTCGTCAACCTCATCTAGGTTTGCTCCCAGTTGATGTACCATGTGGTTCATCTACAACAGAAGAGTAGAGGAGTAATTTAATCTGTGTGCGATGGCAGGAGATAGTGTTGCTTGGTTTAGTTGATTGAATAAGATGTTTTAACTTTTAAGTTTTTAAGTTTCTTTTAAGATGTTTTAGTCCTAAAATTTGCTTCCAGTAGTAACTTTGTTTAATTATGTTTTCATATCCTGTGTAATAATAATGTTTATTTTTTCTAAAAAATGTTATGATTTTCTTTCTTAACGACTAATTCATATGTACTGTACCAGATGCATTCGCCAATGCCAGACGTAATAATAATGTATAACCAGATGTACTGTACCAGATGCATTCGCCAATGCCAGACGTACTATAGCATATTCCTCCTCTTTCTTCAGACTTAACAGCATCAGATGTGATTCCTCCAGATGAGAAACCAACTTCAGATGAGAACCTCCCAGATTCAGATGAGGTCCTTTGTTGTTAACAGATTCAGACTTGATTGAGCTGAGAACAGATGTGATCAAAGACTTGATCACCAGTTGATCACTAGACAAGACGTGATTATCAGATTCATATGTAATCACCTCAGCTGAGCACACTCAGCTGAGTTCTTCAGATTCAACTTCAACCAAACAAATTGCAGATTCAGATTCATTTTCTGAGCTGACCAGATGTGAACACAACAGATATAGGTTAGACTTCTCCAGAGGAGACTTAACTCCAGATGAGAACTCCACCTCATACATGTTCACCAGATGCTTAGCTGATTTCACTCAGCCAAACAAATCAGATTTGTCTTACTCAGCTGAGGTTTCAAGACAGATGCAGAATCAGATTTGCTTGGTTTAGTTGATTGAATAAGATGTTTTAACTTTTAAGTTTTTAAGTTTCTTTTAAGATGTTTTAGTCCTAAAATTTGCTTCCAGTAGTAACTTTGTTTAATTATGTTTTCATATCCTGTGTAATAATGTTTAGTCCTAAAATTTGCTTCCAGTAGAGGAGTAATTTAATCTGTGTGCGATGGCAGGAGATAGTGTTGCTTGGTTTAGTTGATTGAATAAGATGTTTTAACTTTTAAGTTTTTAAGTTTCTTTTAAGATGTTTTAGTCCTAAAATTTGCTTCCAGTAGTAACTTTGTTTAATTATGTTTTCATATCCTGTGTAATAATAATGTTTATTTTTTCTAAAAAATGTTATGATTTTCTTTCTTAACGACTAATTCATAGACAAACTCGTTACCACCTTACTTATAAATTCCTTTTATTTTCTACCCAACTTTTTCACTCACTTATCATCGGGACGATGACAGTTCATAATGGGGAGTAGAGTTAGGTTAGTAAATAAAATGAAATATCAAACACTCAAACACTTAGTTTAATTATCCTTTAGGAAATAAACATGATAATATATAATTATGACAATAAAGATAATATTTTTGGGAAGAATAAGTTTCTAATTAAGTAAAGTAAACTCGATACATTATAATTATATTATATATGCCTATCTTAATACGATTCTAAGTATGTATAACTACAAAATTTTATCAAATAATTTTTTATGGAATTAGACAAGTATACTTATAATTATAAATTAATGTTTTAGAAACTTATTCTTCCCAAAAATATTATCTTTATTGTCATAATTATATATTATCATGTTTAGAATCTATTTTTGTGGAGTCTACTCGTTTTGTACGTATTCGTGGTTGTATTGTACCATTCACTTCCTTTATCATTAATCAAGCTTTTCATATACCCCCTGTCCAGACTACCCCGAATAGTCATTACGAATCACAGTGGAATTTGGACACTGTTAATGGTGTTATTGATAAGTGTGCCGAAGCTTTTCAAATTCTCTTTCCAAATCACAACCGTGATCGTGATGTGTCCACTTCAGCTCTGCTTCCTCATCTTCGAACCTGGAAACATTTTATAAATTCACGAGTTTTTCCAACTCTGGAAACATTTTATAAATTTTATCAAACATTTTATAAATTATCGAGATATGATCGTATGAGATCTCACGAATATTGGGGTTATGACTTGACTAAGAATTCTCTCGGCCACCAGCCAAAGCGGGGTCGTTTGGATTTTAGAGGCAAGGGTTTGACTACTTCATAAGATGAAAATTGTCAAAGAGTTGACTAGTCAAACAACAAGAGTCGTATAAGATACGATTGACAAAGATGTTGTCTACCTATTAAACTATTTTCGGCCCACCAGCCAAAGCGGGGGTCGCGGTAGTTTAGTGGGATCTTGTCCACTAAAGAAATTAATAATTCGTGAAAGTCAATTGGGAGTAGTTGACTAGTGGGAGCAAAATCATAAACCAAAAGACCATTTTTGATTTTGCGTGTATAAACAACAACACTCTTTTATCTTTATTTTTATGTTGTAGTTTTAGCAAACTTTATATTTATGTTTAATTCTCGATTAGTAAAACCAAATTATGACAGTTACCTTTTGAGAAACGTTCTCAAATATGGTTAAGTAATTTTAATCCTTTTAAAATGAGCAATGACACGAGAGATCCCGTTATAGTAGTTAGAGACAAGGAGGCTACTGTTCTCGGTCAAATTATACGATTTTTAACGATATATTTTATATCAATTTTCCCCATATTCTTATGTTTTTCATAGAAATCGAGATTTATATTTAAATATTGAGCAAATGATATTTTTAATGAGTTAATTCCAAAACGAGCTTAATTATGTGCATAATTGATGATTTATTATTAATTTGGAATTGTATTACATTTTGGTATTATTCATTGATTAATTAGAGCTCACAAGTGTTGAAGTTTGGAATTGACAAGTGGCAAAAGGATAAGATCAAGGAGGACAAGTCATGAATCATCTAGAATATCCAAGAGATAAGGTTTGTTACAATGGATAAGGATGGGTTGTTAGAGATATTGGATAAGAATCATCGAACAAGCTCAGGAACAGGTGGAACTGGCGTTCTGAAGATAGGACTGGCGTTCCATGCTGAAAACTGGCGTTCTGAAGACCAAAAAGCAGTACTGAGAGCTCAGAACACAGCCTTAATCGGCGTTCCAAGCCGAATCGGCGTCTGCATATCTGAGGATCGGCGTTTGAATGAAATCAAGCGCCCGCACTCGATTTCTATAAATACAGCAGCTCCCAATTCATTCAGAGAGATAATTATAGATTAGATTTTCTTCCACACACCAAAAACACAGAGCAGCCGCTCCTTCTTGGCTTCCAAGGCCGATCACCCAAGCCTTGTGCTTGGGTGATCCGGGTTAGATTAGGTTTACTTCTTTTGTTTTCCTTTTCTTGTTCGATCACCATGATGATCTCTCAAGCTTTGAACTTGGAGCGATCATGTAATACTTTTCAGCAGCTTCTATTTCTTGTCCATGGATGATCTTGTGAGTTTAATTTTAAAGTTGTTTTCTTTCCTTTGATTATGTGTTATGCAATCGATAACGAAAGTTGTATTGCTATTGATGTTTACCATATGACGAAAGTCGGTGTAAACCTTAGATCACCATAGGAAAGATGAGATTTTTAACCTTGACATAACGAAAGTTGATAGGTTGAATCTCTAGGTTGTTAGATTGAGAGATCTTGCACCTCGTTTTATGATGTGTTAATCTTTAAAATCGAGAGATAGAAGATTACTTAAGAGAGGTGAACCACAACTTGAATTAAATCATCATAAGATAATCTAGGAAGAATTAAGGGGTTGCGGGATGGTGGATCATGTTTGTTCTATGTTATATTGCTTTAGTCGTTATCATGGGTTCGTTAGTTTTATCTGTTTTTCGTAGTTGTAGTTTTATTTATGTTGGTTCGTTTTATCCTTCCACGGCTTTGGACTAAAAATCCTCTGTCCAGTTTATCTTCCGCTTTAGTTTAGATTTAGTAATAACTAGTAGTAACAATTGGAAAGATTAATGAAATTAGATTCAACATCCCAATTCCTTGTGGATCGACCCCTTACTTATCTCGCTATACTATCAACTACCCGGTGTTTGGCCGGTTAGGAGTTAGTTTTGCATCTAAGTTAGGGTTTATAAATTTTCTTTTGTTTTAAATGATGCAAAATCCTCTCAACAAAAGTGGCGCCGTTGCCGGGGAATCGGTGTTCTGTTGAATCTACTTGAGTTAATTCTTGATTTTGTTACAATTTACTGTGTTCAATAAAAGTAGCGTTAACAAAATTGAGAGTTTTTATTTTTGCCGTGTTTCGATGACCGTTTGGTTAAGAATGTGCAAAAAGTTTTTTTACTCAATTTGTTCAACGTGAATTATGTGTTTAGGTGATTTCTAATCTGACCCCTGTGCTAAAAATTTATATGTGGCTGTTGTCTGTGCTATAGGTGTGTTGAGTTTATGATTAGTTTTGGGTTGCTGTTATTTTTCCTGTCTATCTGTGCATTTTTGGAAATGGACGAGCGTTCAAGGCATCCGAACGCCCGTCCAAGTTTATAATATGCAGGTGGAACGCCCGGTTGAGTTTCAAACGCCCGCTCGTGTGAAATTTTCATTTGAACGCCCGTCTTGAAGATGGAGCGACGTTCAAATAGTTGGACGGGCGCCCAACTCACAATCTGAGTTCCAATTTCTTCCTGTCTTGATTTTTACTGCTTTATTTAACTTGGATGTTTTTAATTTGAGCTTCTATGGCTATGTATCCTCACGTAGATGTCCTGAATTTGCATGTATATCTTTCCATCTACGAATCCATGTTAAATAATTGATCTTATCTCATATACTTGATTCATCTATGCATGTTATAGTGACTGTCGGTTCTCGTAAGCTATAACTGGTCTTATTGTTATTAGTAGCTAATGTCGGTTTCCGTATGCTACATACCGCTGTGATGAATCTTTTAAGCTTTGAGACTTATGTGCTTTCTTGTTATTTTGTAACTCATATGGGTAGCTACTGTCGGTTTTCCGTATGCTACGTCCAGGCCATATGAGTTATATCTGTTTAGTATAGCTAACTGTTGGTTTTCCATAATGCTATCACTTTTGATGAGTCTTAAGGCGCGTCTACACTGCATTGTAATGGACAGCACTGTCGTTTATCGTAACCTGTCATTATTTGGTAGACGTTTATTTTATACATGTCATGTTGCAAATGAGTGGGCTAGTTTTCTTCCTTTTATTTTCTTTTATTTGTGCATCTCATTTAGTTGCATGTCATCTAGTTGCATTGTTTTCTTTTCTTTAAGGGCCGTAGTCACTGTAGGGTTGTCTTCACAACCTGCTCAGCCTGAGCCTGTTTGCGTTTTCTTTTATTAGGATTACATATCATGTAGTTTGCATTGTAATGTAGTTGCACCTAGCCTACTATTTTGCAATGTCCATGTATATGTTCCATCCTTATCTGAGCTTAATCTGAAACATCTCTATGATTTATTCTCCTTGTGTTTTCAATGTATAATTCTTTTTCCCGTAGACTCTTTTGCACTTGATCAAGTATGCAGGACACTTTTGATAGCTATCATGCGCTTTCACGTCGATGTCAGTATTCCTGTGATGCTCCACAAGTCTACTTATCTATTCAAGCTTACTTGGATTTGTGATGCTCCACATTTCCAAGGCTAGTCAAGCAATCTTGGTTCTTCAGGGATTCTTTCCAGAATTGCCAGCTTGGAAATACAATCAGCTAAGTTCCTAAACTTTTTATTTCTGTACAACTTGAGGACAAGTTGCAATCTAAGTGTGGGGGAAAGGATTAGTATCTACACTCTTTTGCCATATTAGTCATATTTCTATGAAAAATGCTAAATTTTTGTTTTTGTCCCGAGTAATGTCATTTCACTTGCATGCTAGTTTTATAATCTGGCACCTTTAGTTGTTTTCGATGAGTCGTGTCATGTTCTAAGAATAGATTTAGTAGATCGACACTCACTTGAATTTCATTTCACGAACCTATTAGATGAAGAACCAAATATAAAATAGTCTCCGGTTAGTTAAAGGATAGCCAATTCTCGATCTGAGATAACACTTATTTAGCATTGATGAAAGTTAAGAATTAAGTACTATACTCACAGTTAGAATCTTAGTACCTTAGTGTTCTTGAGAACCTTAAAAGTCTCGAATGTGTTAGAAAAGATACCTGATCAAGAGTTTCCAAAGAATTTGGGCAAGAATATAATATCTTATATATATATATATGATAAATTTCACCTCGAGTCCATTTGGATCACGCCCCAATTGGGAGTGTGGTTTACCTTGGACAAGATGGGTTTGAGTGATCTCGGGGTGTTCGCCTCTAAAGTAGGGAGAGTGTTATACTTTTGAGACGCGAGAAGTTTGTGTTTTTAGAACTCGAGTCGAGTTGATCTAAACCCAGTAGAGACACGAAAGGTATTTTCTTGACACCAAGTAAAAGAATTTAAATGTGAGTTAGTTACTTTATTCTTGACAAGTAATTTTTGTAGGGTAAGTCTTTGTGAGCGAGAATGAAACTTTCGTTTATTTAACCGGATGATGTTAGTGCTTGATTTAATACATCAAGAGAGGATTGGTGGAAGTTTAGTAGGTTCGCACACACAATCACCGAAGTGACTTCGATTTGTTGAATACTAGCTTGTCGTGAGCACGACTACATCTAGTGTCGAGTTATGTGGATTCTTGATAGTATGTTTTTGTTTTGTTTTGCTCGGGACGAGCAAAAAGCTAAGTGTGGGGGAGTTGTTCTCGGTCAAATTATACGATTTTTAACGATATATTTTATATCAATTTTCCCCATATTCTTATGTTTTTCATAGAAATCGAGATTTATATTTAAATATTGAGCAAATGATATTTTTAATGAGTTAATTCCAAACGAGCTTAATTATGTGCATAATTGATGATTTATTATTAATTTGGAATTGTATTACATTTTGGTATTATTCATTGATTAATTAGGAGCTCACAAGTGTTGAAGTTTGGAATTGACAAGTGGCAAAAGGATAAGATCAAGGAGGACAAGTCATGAATCATCTAGAATATCCAAGAGATAAGGTTTGTTACAATGGATAAGGATGGGTTGTTAGAGATATTGGATAAGAATCATCGAACAAGCTCAGGAACAGGTGGAACTGGCGTTCTGAAGATAGGACTGGCGTTCCATGCTGAAAACCGGCGCTCAAGACCAAAAGCGATCGAGAGCTCGAACACGGCCGGTAATCGGCGTTCCAAGCGAATCGGCGTTCTGCATATTGAGGATCGGCGCGTATGAAATCAAGGCGTCAGCACTCGATTTCTATAAATACAAGCAGACTCCCAATTCATTCAGAGAGATAATTATAGATTAGATTTTCTTCCACACACCAAAAACACAGAGCGGCCGCTTCCTTCTTGGTTTATAGGCGATCACCCAAGCCTTGTGCTTGGGTGATCCGGTTAGATTAGGTTTTACTTCTTTTGTTTTCCTTTTCTTGTTCGATCACCATGATGATCTCTCAAGCTTTGAACTTGGAGCGATCATGTAATACTTTTCAAAGAGCCTTCTATTTCTTGTCCATGGATGATCTTGTGAGTTTAATTTTAAAGTTGTTTTCTTTCCTTTGATTATGTGTTATGCAATCGATAACGAAAGTTGTATTGCTATTGATGTTTACCATATGACTTAAAGTCGGTGTAAACCTTAGATCACCATAGGAAAGATGAGATTTTTAACCTTGACATAACGAAAGTTGATAGGTTGAATCTCTAGGTTGTTAGATTGAGAGATCTTGCACCTCGTTTTATGATGTGTTAATCTTTAAAATCGAGAGATAGAAGATTACTTAAGAGAGGTGAACCACAACTTGAATTAAATCATCATAAGATAATCTAGGGAAGAATTAAGGGTTGCGGGATGGTGGATCATGTTTGTTCTATGTTATATTGCTTTAGTCGTTATCATGGGTTCGTTAGTTTTACTGTTTTTCGTAGTTGTAGTTTTATTTATGTTGGTTCGTTTCTATCCTTCCTGGCTTTGGACTAAAAATCCTCTGTCCAGTTTATCTTCCGCTTTAGTTTAGATTTAGTAATAACTAGTAGTAACAATTGGAAAGATTAATGAAATTAGATTCAACATCCCAATTCCTTGTGGATCGACCCCTTACTTATCTCGCTATACTATCAACTACCCGGTGTTTGGCCGGTTAGGAGTTAGTTTTGCATCTAAGTTAGGGTTTATAAATTTTCTTTTGTTTTAAATGATGCAGCTACATATTTGATGGAGTACTCCAAGGCTTTAATTATTAATGAAAGCGGAAGCTCATGATATGATTAAATCATTTGAAATAAGTTTCAACGAATTAGTCATATATTGGATACGATCCAAGATGATCATTCAGTCATACGATGACAATTAATTCAAACGTTGGATAAGAATGACCACGTCTAGTTTTGGAAAGGTTGTTTTCAAAATTGTAAGATTTAAGTATCGACTTAATTCTATCATTGCTTAAAGGTTAATTAAATAGTCAATGTCTTGAATACGATTCAAAAGGATGAATAAACTATTTAATAAACTTTAGATTTTCTTTATGAAAGGAAATTAAAGACATGACTCTTGTGATCTTTCTTAAGTCTTATGAAGAATACAATAAGAAACATTTACAAGTGCTTAAATGATTAAAAGGAAAGTTAGGGCATGTGTTTAAATATAGAGCTTATTGAAGTTTCTATTCTAGGCAAGTGAGTTGAGATAAATCTATCTAAGTTCAAGTCAACTCTTAGATATATGATATCTTACGAGTGTGATTAAATTAGAAAGATTAAATCTGAGATATGGAAGGTTAAACAAATGTTGTAACACTTACCATATTCTGGATCTAGTAAACTGATAAGGGAACTAAATAAATGTTATTATGTTCCGGTTCTTATGAAGGACATGTTTTCAGTTATTTGTTAGGATTTAGTAGATGATATATGTCAACTTTATAATAAAAATTTATAACATTTTATAACATATTATCAAATATTTTGTTTAAATATCTTAAAAGATAATAAAATAACTTATAAAAATCTAATAGTTACAAATAAATATCGTAATATAATTTATAACTTTTGTTATCGATTTACTGTGGTTTTGTTGTTTTTGAATTATGCGGTATTATGTGATACAAAGTAGAAGAATCGGAATCGAAAAATACAAAATTTTGATTAAGTGGTCGATATTTGTCAAATCCGCACAGCCGGAAGGAGCCGTTCATGTTTGTATTAGGTGATGATTAAAACATGTTACTTCACACGCGTCGACACGGAGTACTCAAATTCGATTAATCCGCGCGACGCTGGATCGGCCTCGGCGACGCGGATCGGTCTCGGCGACGCCGACTGTAATACTCACTTTATAAATAGCCCTCATTTATGAAGAAAAAAAAATGTACAATATATATATCTCTATCTATATATATATTATCTTATCCACTCTCTGTAAATATTATTTCAAGATGGGCATTACGCCATAAAAGTAGTATTAGTATCGTTGTAATATTTAGAGTAATTATCAAAGATTGTTGAATTCATAGCTGTTGTTACATTCAGAGGAAAAAGCCCCCTTCAACAATTGTATTCGGTAATATTCTAATGTTATTATGTTTGTTGTTTATATAAATATCTATATATTAGTTTAATAATGATTATAGGCTAATTATACAACTAGCCAAGACATGTAATTGAGCTATTTTGATCTTTTAGGGAAATGGATGATGACTATATTAAAATTTGATTAAAAATTGAATATGATGAATCTTTTTCTACTTGAACTAATTGACAGCCCGTATTGACATAATTAACCAGTATGGACAGAGACATAACCTAATCATGAACCTGACCAGAGACGTTAGGATATGAGAAAAGAGTAGAAAGACTGGAAGGTAAAATTGGCCGTCTGACAAACGGAACCCTCTTTCTTATCCAGGGACAGAATATTTATACTCGAGAGATTATCATGTCAAATCATTAGGTTTAATCGAGGTTTTACCAAGGAGGAGGCATAGAACAAATTCGTGCACTCGTATGAGGGGAATTTGTTAGCTAAGGAGTATACCGTTTCACATAATCAATTACACCTTCAAACAGGAAGTTCGATCACATCTATTAAACTAAAAGAGATCATGGTTCAATAATATTGTCTTGGTTAGTTCTTATTATATAACTATCTATATTGGTATCTATATATCTAAATATATATATTATTTATGTATCTAATTATTTATAGCATTAGTATCATAACCTTATATGGTAAGGATTGCGACTTAGATTGAGATAATAACAGCTAATTGGTGTTTAACCACATTTTGAATTATATTTTCATTTCCCTGAGGGATACAACCTTGATTCACCAGACTAAACTACAATTTGACCCGGTACACTGCCGATAAGATTGGACACCGGTTTAAGATACGATCAGTAGACATATTCAATTGTAAAGAATAAATGTTATTCCGATAAAGTTGGAAGGTCACTGAATCTAACATACTAGATTGATGTCACTATATAGTTGATATATGTGATGAGATCTCAACTAAATATTTGTATGGCTGTTATCCTTAATATTTGTGGTTGTTCTAGACATAGTCTCTCTGGAAGGAAAGCGTGTAACTAAACGTCATTCAGATGATGTTGAACCATATGATTATGAATCATGTGGGTAATACGTATCTTATCTAAAGATGACTAAAATACCCTTTTATGAAAAGGTTATAAAATCTAGAAAGTTGTCCAAAGCCTAAACATACCGATGTTTGTTGGCTTGTGACAATTATTGCCACAAATAATTGTTTATTAGTCTCTACGACTATTTTTAGAAATAGTCAAGTGTACTCAGTGAGGTGCATAATTCGGAAAGCCCGAAAAGTTCGAGCTAGTACGAATATGAGATTGATGAGCTACTTAGGAATTAATCTTCAATTGGATTGAAGTAATTAATACCTGAAGGGTGTTTCAGAAGTCGTCTGAAAAGGAATAAGATTCTTCCCTTGAAGGATACCATCTTTGGGATACGCAATTAGATTGTGTTCGCAAAATGGAAACAACACTTTATATGATAAAGGTGTGACGCAAGCCATGCGAAGTATCCCTTACCCGTTTCGGGATAGAGCCCTTATACTTAACCGAGTTCCGAAGAATAAAGGTTGAATAAAATTCCATATTAGATATGGAAGAGGATAATGTCAAATCTATCTTAACCGATGATTTGAAGTTTTCATAGGCAAAGTGATGCACTCCAAGATGATCAGCCACGCATTCACAATCCCAAGGATCATATTATTGTTCGAGATGGACCTATTACACGTTTTCAAGAGAAGAACGCTCGAGAAGCTTATGCAAAGCTGGTCCAAGACGTTGGAAAGGAGAATTTTTCGGATTGATAAATTGAAACACACTTTGTTTTATTTCAAGAACTTCCAGTGATTGGGTTCTTTCGATTATCCTGAGACGGGGTAATTGGTTGGTGTTCCTGAGATGGGATCACCGTAGTAAATATTCTGAGATGGAGTATTTACATATCCTTTTGTTATTTTCGTTATATATATTCAAAAAGCCATAAAAATATACTTTTCATTGCTGAATCGTTTGTTGTGCTTTAATCAACGATCCTACGAGATTCGGTTTACATCAAGTGGTATCAGAGAACAAGGCCGATTAAAGCGACGACAAGGAGCTGCGTTTTCATCATTTAACGAGGAGTCTTGGTAACCAAGAAAACCTAGCAGCCGCCGTCAGGCACGCCGAAACCCTAGCCGCGTTCTTGCATCCTTTACGCAGCGTTTAACGGTCGAGGTAATTCGAGCCCTACATAATCCTTAGCTCGTCTTTCAGACCTGTTCGTTTATTCTTTTTATTATCCTGTGTTATTAGTTCCTGTTGTCATATTCCATTAGTTGAATTACGCCAATTTAAAAAAAAAACGAGAACAAGAACGGAGCACCACATGTACACGGAATTAATCGAATACAGGTACCTTCCTCGTCTTTGATCGATACCCCAAAAAAAACTGAATCAAAGACCTCAAGAATTATCACGAGTTTAAGGAAACCGGATTCGTGATTTTCGATCGAAAGAGAGTACTCCGATCAATCTTGACGAAGCACTGCCTGAAAGTTTGATTTTCCACACACACACACGCTCTTAGTTCTTTTCTTGGAAAAAAAAATTTATATATACTTATTGGTAAACAAAATCGGTGCACTCGTTGTGTCTGAGTAGTTTTGACAGTAGCATTACTTTGTCGTAAAACCATGATCAACTTTTAGCGAGGACATTGGTAGGAATCAGTCTCGCCATCATTCAACAACTTATCATAGCGAGAAATTGCAATATTGGGAGCAACATTTTCGGTGTTACGGATGAAAAAACCAGGCCCGGATGGTGTCGGTAGACTGAGCGTTGAGCTCTGTAGTATGTGAATCACTGTAGCCATTGTAGGTCTATCGCCTGCATTTTCTTGGACACAAAGTAAGGCTATGTGTATACATCTCATCATGTTTTGCATCGAATCCGAATCAACGGTCAGCATAGGATCTATTAGATCTAAAGCTTTATCTTCTTTCCAAGTTTTGTAAGCCTGTCATGGAGAAATACTTAGCTAAATAGTGTTGCACTCTCACTCTAGATTTATGCATAATTAGTTAGGGAAATTAATCGTTTAGCATGATGCATGTCTAACATGAAATCAGAAGAATGGTAACGAAAACACATGTACGAACAGAAAATAACAAAAATATGGGACTAGAAAACTTATACACTGAGGCGAGTGCATCACTTTGTAGTCTGTATTTAATACATCTCCATTTCACAGACTAAAATGCTATTTTTGCTTACATAGGCGGGAAGGTCCTCTAGTTTGTCTTCGGTTAGGGCAGAGTAGGTTTTTTTACCACATATAATTTCCAAAAGCAAGACGCCATAACTATACACATCAGACTTCACAGAAATTAGTCCATGCATTGCATATTCTGGCGCCATATATCCACTGCAACATCCATCAGCATTATATCAACACTGTCAGTTTTAGTGCACCCGCGATGAAATTATTGAAGCTGCAATATTTTTTAGACAACATCTATAACTTAGGTTTTGAGAATGATGTCCATCTTTTTACATGTTGTTGGACCATATTTTCAACCTGGTATCAGAGCCATCAATTGGAAACAATCAAGATGTTTCTGATGTGTTTGTTGCTTTTAATCATGGTATGGACACATCACAATCAAAATATCTGATGCGATGATCAATTGTGTCAAAATGTGTTATGTCATTCTGTTGTGAAACACACATTAGGGGTGAGAACAGAAAAGAAAAAAAAAACAAAAACAAAAACAAAAACAAAAAATCAAAGAAGAATAAGGCTAATGCTACAGGCACAACGAATGACACAATTAATCATGGTGTAAATCCATCATATTCACTCATTTTGTCTAAGCGGTTGTGGCTATAGCATTACCCGAACAATAGTGTTAGAAATAATATAACTTACAAGGTCCCGGAAATTCTTTTAGTAAGGACTTCACCCTTATCCAAAACAAATAGCCTTGCCATACCAAAATCTGATATTTTAGCATTCATCTTTTCATCCAGAAGAATGTTACCTGCTTTGAGATCTCGATGAATAATCATCATACGTGAATCTTCGTGCAGATACAAAATTCCCCTCACGATGCTCTTTATTATTTTGTATCGCTGTTCCCAATCCAACCTTGATCGATTTATCGGATCTGTTTCAATTGGCAAAATGTTGTAACTTATAGGGCACAACAATTATTATATACAAAGAAAAGAGGTCGATGCTTACCGAAGAGGACCTTATCTAGGCTCCCGTTTGCCATGAACTCGTATATCACAAGCCTCTCTGTTTGCTCTAAACAAAAACCCAACAATTTCACCAAACATTTATGTTGCAAGTTAGCTAGCGATTTGACCTCGTTCATGAATTCGTTTTCTCCTTGACCCGACGTTGTAGACAGTCTTTTCACAGCTATCACTTTTCCGTCAGACATAACACCCTAAAATATATGTATATATATACACGCACTGTCATCCGACCATTTTTTTATGACAGTAAAATCATAGTTGAAGAAACGCACATTACACGGTACCTTGTAGACTTCACCGAATCCGCCTCGTCCCAACTTGTTAACAGTTGAGAAATCCTCTGTTGCAGCTCTTATCAAAGAAAAATCATATTGTCTTGTCTGTGTATCACGAATTTCATTTAGTTTTTTCAGATCTTCTCCTACAAATGCATTAATGCAATATACTCAAATATATAAACATTTTAGAAAGTATATAAATATGAGCATTAAGATACAGTATTAGAAATAATATTTCAATCTGAACTTACCTCTCGGTTTATGTCATGTATTTACATTTTGCCATCTTCGTCTCATGTTGAAAACACATACACTTAGTGTTAAAACTAACAAAGCGACAGTGACGCAAACAATGATAATGATCATCTTTGATTTGGTACTCTTTTTGTTTCTGATTGTAGGTTTCATTCATGCAGAAAAAAAAAGGGGGAATGATGAGAAGGACGTAAATATTTCATCAATTGAGTAGAAGGACGATCTTTTCAAACTTTTGCATAAAGGATAAAACTATTTATTCATTGTATAAATTCACTGTCAAATTCATTGTTTAACTTAATCATTTGCTAAATTCACTAATTTTCAAAATTCATTTTCAAATTCACTGATTTCGGGATTCAATGAGAGATTCACCGATTTTAAGGATTCACAATTTCATTCTTCTCCATTATAAAAATTACGCATTGTCCTTCTCCCTATAAAAATATGAATTTGTACGTATTCTTGAAAATATTCCAGATTATGCTCTTTATCCCTAATTTAAAAAAAAAAAAGGATAAAAACCCTATGTTTCCAAAAAAATAAAACCCCCCTCGAAGAGAGATTACATGAACAAGCCGAAAAAGGAGAAAACAGTCAAAAGAGCAGAATAATCCGCGTAAACTAAAGCCCTTTTACTTTGTTCTTCCCTGTCTTTTGTACTTCCTTTTTAGTTTTCATTCATAAACATAAAAACATTTATATACATATATATAATCACCTGTATTGGTTGATGAGGACGATAATGGAGGAGGTGGATGATCTGAAGGCTCATCCAAAAGGGGGTATATCTCGAAGCGAAAAAAACAGCTAGGAGTTTCATATCTTGCGCCGACAACATGGGCACAGCAACTAAGCAATTCAATTTTGGTATGATTCAAGCAAGATATGCAATCATCATATGAAATGTCATTAGTGCACTGCATATATCCATATATATCGTCTCCACCAGGACTAGTGCTGCTAGCCCCTGCTATGTATTTATAAGAAGGGTATGATTTGAAGCTGATCCGTAAGGATTCGAGAAGACTACCTGCGACGTAATTAAGAGTCTGGGAAAACCCGGAAATGTTAGTAGCAAGTGTTGAGTTTATTTTCTTGTAGAAAGGAGTTAAGGACATGTTTCCATGGATGGAGTTGCTGGAAGAATACCTAAACATGCAATCATCATACCATCCAATGGCTTCCTTTTGATTAGGACATACTTTTGTAAGGTTATTACCAGCCTCGTCTTTAATACAACGGCGACACGATTCTGTATCTACAATTTCCCAGCAAAGAGAGATGGCGTAGACTGATGAGTCAACGCTGCCTCCTGTGCTGCTGTAGAATCCGAATTGGCTGATGTTGAGGGCAGATTGGGAGATAATGCTGTTGAGATTTGAGTGGAATAAGCTGTTCTGAGTGTAATTTCCAATCGTGTTTGTGCAATTGTAGTTTACCATATTTTGTGCAGATATCTGCAGGCAAACATTTATGTACAACAACAACAACAACATCATTGATGAGACAATAATACCCCTCCCCTGCCAACAACCAAACAAATCCTCCCCCATTGATTATATATATTTCTCAAAACTGATGGATTCAAGGAAGCAAAATCAGAGAGCCAAGAATAAATCGAAACTGACGAACTTTTATTGTAACAAAACAGATCGGACGAACTTTACCCTCCTCAACACAGTGCTTTAATTTCCGGGTATAATTCAACAACACGTCCAGACTAATATTTGCAGATGATCACTTTGAAGGTATATACACACAAAAGATGATGAACAAAACATGATTTTTTTTTAATATATATGTGTGTATGTGTGTGTATTGATTGGTGGGATAAATCAAATATAGTGACTTTCTTGGATAATTAAGAGCCTCCTATCATACTCTTCTAGATGATGGGTAGACAAGTCAAAGTTGTTAAATGGAAAAGACTTTGAAGCAATTAATTTGGCCATGTTGTCTATATTTTGACTTGTGAGAAAATATTTTCTGATAAGAACACGAGGATGCAAAAACTTAAACTACAATTTTCAAATACTAATAAATAAATAAATGGTTGATCCCCAACACAAGATTGATTGAACTGATCTCGAGTATTATTTTCCTTGTTTGAAAGTCGGTTCTTAAGCCAAAAACCGACTTTCGAAAGGTTGATTCGATGTGGTTCTCGGTAAATTCGGACAGGGCAAATAAAAGCTGATCAAAACTAAAGAAATAAAAAACATTAAACCAAGCAGCCATTGTAATTAACAAAGATCTAATACGGCCATAATAGTCATTAATTACTCAAAGATTCCCCTGCTCTCAGCAATGAGGACCCTAGCTACAACTGCACTACAAGAACAGTTCCTGCATTTTTTTTTAAAAATTTACTACTCTTAAAACTTCCTATTTATCATCCTGATCCTCGTTGTTAGACGGGGTTTCGACATCTTGACACCTGGCTGGAATGTATGACGCCGAGTCCTCGTTGGTAGAATGTTGTCCAGATCGACCTCGGATAGAGAATCATCCGAAAGGTCACTGTCATCATCAGATAAACTAGCAGAGTTAATAACTACTCGAATCATCCACAGTTCCTTATTCATCTTCCCCTTACCCTTGTCATCCTTTATGATCCCTTTGCCTAACCCCGTTTCATCAAAACTTATTAGCAGCAAAACCCGTTTTATGTAACAAACTTCTCGTTTCCGGTTAAAGGCTTGGTTTCGGATACTAGTCAACTGAGGACCAGTATATGACATTTTCTTCCCCGCTTCCTTCTCCTTCTCTCTTAATTATTTATTGTCCCTTCAGTCTTTTCTTTCCTCGCAAGTCAGAATTTAGACAACATGGCCCTTCAAGTCTTTGCCGTATACTAACTGTAGTAACTTGCAACTTTGACTTGTCTACCCATCATCCAGAGGAGTATGATATGAGGCTCTTGTTTATCCACATATCTGCACAAAATATGCTAAGCTACAATTGCACAAACACACTTAGAAATTACACTCCACAAGACAGCGTATTCGACACAAATTAATCTCGACAACATCATCTCCTTAGGTAAGGATCGTACAGACAATTTTTTCGGATACGGATTCTACAGCTGCATGCGCATTAGGCAAAGGAGTTGACCAAGTCAATATAATGGCTCTTTGCTGGGAATATGTTGATACCGAATCGTGTACCCGTGTAGTTGTGCTAACGATGCTGCGAATAACCTTACAAAAGTATGTCAACATCATGACTGCGTGTTTAGATACTCAAACAACATCATTGGAAACATGTCGTTAAATCCTTTTTACAAGTAAGTAAACTCACTTTTTACAAACGCGTCTCGGTTTTCTCAGGATCTTACTTCACTTGCTGGTCGTCTTCTCCAAGGATTGGCTTACTTTGCTGAAATATACTCAGCAGATGTTAGCAGAAACCCAAATGGAGAGACAATATATGGATGGATGCAGTGCACTCCTGATATTTCATTAGATGATTGCATATCTTGCTTGAATCATACCAAAAATGAATTGCTTAGTTTCTGTGATCATGTTGTGGGTGCAAGATATCATACGCCTAGCTGTGCTTTTCGCTTTGAGATATATGATGTATACTTCACCTTAAAATTCCATCTCCACACAAGTAATTCCTCCTTAATGGAGGCGCATGTATATTCCAATACAGGTGATTAATTAATTTTATGTATAATATATGTGTATATATCTCGTTGGCTATTTTTCATTTTTTTTCCCTGTTAGTTTTTTTTTTTATTTTTTCTTTAATTTCCTTCCGTTAGTTTTTTGTTTTTTTTTTTTTATCGTTGTTAATAGCTATCACTCGGGATTGTGTCTTTTTTTCTTTTCTTTAACAAATTTGTATCAGAGCCAAGGTATCCGAAGTTCCGGCCATGCCATCATGATGGAGGAGAGTACTCACCTTTGGGATGTACCGCAGCTTATGGTTTCCGATGCTGTCTTTCTAGCGAATGAGAATGATTCAGAAAGACGATTATCAAGAGGAGTGTTTCTATTACGATATTATCACCAGAGACAATCTCGTTTCACATTGATGTTCAGAAGTTTCGTTTAGAAATGAAGATTCTAGATCTTGTGGAGAAAATGGAGCAATATTGCCATTTTTGATTGTGGGTTTTTGTCTCAAGGTGGAAATTTGTTAAGCAGTGAGCCAAAGTCTAACATCGGTTCCGTGACTTGAAGTAGCCAACATAGGCTATAGATATATAATTAGCCTTTAGGCTATTTGTTTATTTATTTATTTTTTTGGGTTATCGTGTTTGTGCAATAGTAGCTTAGCAAATCTTGTTTCTCAAAAAAAAAAAAAAAAAAAAAAAGCAGCAAATCTTGTGCAGATATGTTGTGTTGATGAATCTGCAGCAGGCAAAGCCAAAGATTCATGTACAAGAAGATTGAGGCATTAATACTCCCCCTCCCCCTCGATCACCCTCCCCCGCCCCCGCCGACAACCCAACAAATTCCTCCTCCGCCATTGATTACTTCTCAAAAACTTATTGATCAAAGAAGCAAATTGAAGCAGAGATCGGGCAAAATTAGGATTTTAGTCCTCTAACAGCCTATTTTGGATTTTAGTCCCGCTCCTGCATTAGGTGAGGAAAATGGTCCTTAAGTTTGCTTTTTTGGATTTTAGTCCTATCCACGGAAATAGTTGATTGGGCATCGAATTTTTAAAATGGTCCTCTAACTAGGCTGCCACGTAAGGGTTTTTTTAAAGGTCCGCCCAATCACTATTTCCGGCAGATATGACTAAAATCCAAAAAAAAGCCAACTTAGAGGACCATTTTCCTCACCTGAGAGAGTTATGACTAAAATCCAAAATAAAAAAAAGTAGTAACTAAAATCCTAATTTTGCCTGCAGATCGAGACAAGAATTATTACATATAAAGTTTTTGCCTCCTCCTGTAATTAACAAACAAATCAGATGGACTTAATTAGCCTCCTCTGCATATACACTATAGTTTCCGGGTATAATTCAACAACACGAGATATATATATATATATATATATATATATATATATATATATATATATATATATATATATATATAGAACCCGGGAATTGAAAGTGGATGCGGAGCTTCACAAATTGACAATCTTTAGTTATAGATGAAAATGTAAATGTATAACTTTGAAGATAATTACAACCACAAGAAATGATGAAGAAAACATGATTTTCTTTATATGCGTATTGATTGGTGGGATAATCAAAGGAGCATTAGGGATAAGCACAGTTTTTAGAATATTTTGAAGAATATGATCATGCATGTCATTATCTTTCTCTCCGATTTTTTTTAAATTTCATATCTTTTGATCTATATCACCAAACGTGATGAAAATTGCACTGAATTTTTTATTTTTTGATGCTTTTCGTTTGAGATTTGGTTTGATATAATTACATCGTTTTTCGTAAAATTCACTGTCGAAATTCACTCAGTGAATCTCCCCAGTGAATCCCGAAAATCAGTGAATATCGACAGTGAATATCGAACAATAGTGAATTTCGACAGCAGATTTTCTGAAACCACCTCGGAAAATGTTGAATGTTGTTTCAAAATAAAGAGCATGAGAAAATAAAAAACTTGGTGAAAGAATTTTCAAATTTAGAGTTGTAGATGAAAGATATGAGTGTTAAAAAAGATGGATAGTTTTGTAGATGAAAGTGTGTTGGTTTTTAGAGTTGGATAGATTTAGAGTTGTAGATGAAAGATGGATAGATTTAGAGTTGTAGATGAAAGTGTGTTGGTTTTTTTTTTTGGGAAAAATGGCGCCAGAAGAATAGTTAAAAAAAATAAAATAGTTTTGTCCTTTATGTAAAAGTTTCAAAAAGCTGTTATTCTCCCTAATTGATGAAATGTTTGTGTCATTCTCTTTCATTACCCCAAAAATCAAATACAGTGACATAGGTGGATAATTAAGAGCCACATATCATACTCCTCTAGATGATGGGTAGACAAGGGCAGCTGGTATGGACAGGGCGATTTTTGGTAAATGCAGGGCAAATGTGTCGCTAAAAATCTTTTTAGCGACACATTTACCCTGTATTTACCAAAAATTGCCTTGTTCATACCGTGAGCCGTAGACAAGTCAAAGTTGTTATATATGGAAAAGACTTTAAAGCAATTAACCGGTGAATGATGTTGTGTAAATTATTTATATTTAACGGATTATCTATTTTATAGTTTCTAATACTACATGTAACGCCCCGCTCCCGGATACCGAGCTCTTATCCGGAAGAGAAACGTTCGGCGCGTATAGCATTAAATAAATCTAATATTATACGCAAGCCTCTACGTCGTCGTATCAAATAAAAGCAAACGGAAGCTAAAAAGACTCGGGTAAAACATAAATACTACTAAGAATAGAAATTAACCATACTAAAGATGGATAGTTAAATGACAACGATGAAAAACCCAAAGACTTATACAATACGAGGTCTTAAAAGTAGAAATAAAATAAGTCTAAGAAAATAAATACAACTAGTCTAGTACAACCTTTACAAAGAAAAGGAACTAGAAACTTCGTCAAGACTTCAAAGCCTTCAAAAGTCGTCATCTACCTGATCAACCTGTTCGTCTTCTCACCCCACAATGCATACAAAAGAAAATGCAAAGGAGGTATGTACAAAGTACTTAGTAAAAGTGAGAAGCTAATGAATAACTAAGTTATACAACGAAAGGTTATTATTATGATTATTAAATTATCTTTATGAGACCGACTCAATTTAAGGTTCAATCCATGCCCATCGACATGTCATGACTAAACGTTTCTAGCTTAGCTTATCTTTGTTACATCATCACTCAAGGACACTACGCATGGCGTTCATAAGCCTGAAGATATACTTGCTAACTAACGGTGATTAGCACCGATTAGCTCGGTCTCCCGGTATGCTGTGATACGTCCGATGAATTTCCTCCACCGCCATTCAGCCGTTTATAGGCCATCAGCGTTGTTCGCCTTTTATGAACGTATCACATCGCCGATATGAAAGAGTGTCTAACCGAGAATAAGTGACGTTTTATCTTTTACTACACATATGTAATTATTATCTGTTGTTAACTAGCCACCTAAGTGTTTTCAAGTAATCTCCCTCACACATACTACTCTCTTTCCTAGACCATTAGACACGGACAAGGCCTAGCAATTACACATACATTGATGAATACTAATCCATCAAAGCACAAGCCCTTTCATGCTCTTCCGACGGATCCGAACTTCAACTCCCTTTAAGAGTACATTCGGTGTTTTAACTGAACGAATCAGAAACTCAATCGGGGCTTGTTCATTTTCATTTAATGTTATTAGATCAAAAAATAGAAATTTAAAACTCAACACAAATATACCAAGACATATCACATCTTATTAAGTACAACTTAGCATGAATTCTATCATCAAACAACACCAAAACTCACCAAAACTCAACCTATCATTATAAAACTATAATTACTCATTAGGAAGAGCCTCTTACCTTAATTTCCAGCAAAACGTCAAGCAACTGCAACAAATGTTGATCCTCAACCCCAAAACCTATTTGATCAACGAGAAACCCTAAAATCCTTTTTTTTTTTTTTTGCAGAAAACCGAAACTGAAAAGTGTATAAAACTGCAGATTACCTGGATTAACTGATGTGAAACTATTTTTAGAATAATCTACGGTCCAAGACGATCATTTCGACTACTCATGGCTGCGAAACAGAGCTACGGATTAAAAGATATGAATTTTTGAAGAATCGAACCCGACAGTTGCCAAAAACTAGGGCTAAACTGAAAACTTACGAAATAGGGATATTTTATTTTCCAAAGTTGCGTTTCGTCGTGGTGATTACTTTTCTCTCCTGCGGCATATTGAAACGATGAACGGATTGGCCGCACGGTTGAAGATTACATTCTGTCTTTTCCAAAACTTCCCTACGTTGTTGCCATCGTTCCTCTTCTTTTTTTTTTCCAGAAATTTGCCGTGAATCAAAGGAGAAGATTATTGGGATTAATTTCCTTAAATACTTGATTAATCCCTTTTATTAATTAATTTCCTTTTAATTAATAATTTTCCTTAAATACCAATTATTATTATCCTTATAATAAGTAGTCCCTATATTTCTCGTAACTTCTAAAAAAAAGTCATTTTTCATTAGGTATATCGGGATAAATAATAACTAGGTCGGTGTGACAACACTCAATTACTATTTTACCCTTTGATGAAAATTCGGGATGTTACATTCATCCCCCCTTAAGAGGAGTTTCGTCCTCGAAACTCGAATGTAACTAAGGTGTACTTGAATTCTGGACTTGCAAAGCGTTTCGTCTTCTAACTCTTACAGTCTTCTTTTTCTTCCATCTTCCCAACTCTTTTGCTTGTCTTAAGCCAACTTGAGGTTGCGATGATCCACTTCAATCTTCACGTTGCCTTGACGTATCAACTCTGGTATCGTATTTTGTCGTCGCTCCACTTCATCCTAGAAAACTCACGTTCTTCTATCTCTATCTTCATGAAAGATCGTCAGCAGTACTGTTTCAAACCCTCGTAGTCTTGGTCGCTCCGAGAGGAACTGCAATTTCCATACTTTCTCTCTGACAGTCTGATCCAATCCTCATGCCAATTAGGGCTAGCTTGGAAAATAAATAAAATTGAAAAGTTAGGTACCAGGGTGGTATGTCAACTAGGTAAGCCAAGGGAAGGTACAATGCACTTAAAATAAGGAAGGTTGCTCGGGTTACAAGAAAGGCAAGATGATTCCGTGTCGAGGAAAGTTGAAGTTGGTTCCAGGATGAAGAATGAGGCATTGTATCATAATACAAAAGATGGCCACCAGAAGGACAACAAAAGAACACCTTGCAGATGGAATTCTTTTGAGATAGTGGAATTCTGCAAGATACGGTGGTCTACAAGGACTTCAGAGGCAACTTGGAAGAATGATAATAGGCTTTCATATAGGCCTTTAGAAAGTGGAGACGTTAGAACATCACCAGATGGACTTGAAGATATTCTCAATGTATGAAAAGAGAACACCGAGCTTGAGAACATTAAGAAAGTGACCTTGATTGTTAATCATTTGATTAACAAAGATGGATGTTGGCGAACTAGAAAAATCTTCAGTTCACATGAGTTTCGTAAGGTAAACATCACACAACAGAAAAGCAAAGTAAAGGTGCAAGGTCGAGCACCAGAAGGACTAGAAAGATAGAAATCAAAAGAGAGCAAGAATCTCATCATGAAGTAGCTATTGAGGGAAAACGAGCACATCAAAAGGTCCCAGAATGAGATTAAACACTTGTCAGGAAGTGTCCGAGTTTACAATAGTCAAAGAGAGGTTATTACGAGATTTAAAGAAAAATAGAAATTTTCCCCAAGAAATTGTAAGGGAATATCCAAAGTTTGGATAAGTAAGCGGCAAACAAAATTTTGAGTGAAGAGGAAATGACACTTTAGAATTGTCGGGTAAGGTTTGATTTCATAGAATTAATTCAAACCTTCAAAGGAAGTTTAGACGATCATTGACGATCCAAATCAAAGGTCCAAGGTTGAACTACTCGAGAAGAATAGTACACTACCAAAGAATAAATGCTCAAGTGGGAATGAAAAGGTACAAAGAAGAAGATGAAATAGACATTCAACCGGTGTAACAAGATTGGAATAGAAATGCCAAAATAGAAGATGAAATATCATAAGGGTATCTGGCGGTTCATGGCTCTAAATGGCCCGAAAGAGATTTAAAACTGAAGGGTACGAGGTACAATAATCTGAAATGGAGATCAAAAGTTTAGGAACTCCAAAAGTTGATTGGCTAAATAGGTTCGTAAGGCATCTTGAAAAAATTATGCCTTCTGCTTGAAACTAGCTTAGCATAAATTGCTAGAAGGTTAAAGATAGGTAACTGAAGATGGACGTCAAGGTAGGATTAAAGATCCAACTGGTAAGAATATGAGATGCATACCTTGAAAGAACAAGTAGCACTAGATGGAAATATTACAAAATCAACACTACCCTTATGAGGGAAGCTGAAAATAAACACAAGTAAAAAGAATGTTTTGACATTAAAAGGTTCAGTCAAATTTGTACTTGAAAAGAAGAATGGGGGTGCAACAATGCAGAGTAAGAGGGAACTTGTTCCTTGATTTGACAAGTAAGGAAGCATGGATTTGTTCAAAAGAAAGGCCTATGGAGATATGTTTCTTAAGTAATTCATGACAACATGTGAAAAGGATTTGTTGAGCTTAAAGATCTTAAATGAGGGATTACATGAGAAATAAAATACCAGATAAGGTATAATTACAAAAGGGCACGAAAAGGGTCTGAAAATCAAACATGGCATGCTGGAGGATAGCATCTTGGTTCTCGTTTAACACTGCAAAAGAAACTACAGCGTTAGCTTTACAAACTCCTACTAAAAGGTTTATCTCATAAGGAGATCAGACTTCAAGGAACTCCAAAAACATGACAATCATAACCCACTACCCTCTTAGCCCAATCCCTAAGTCAAAGAGGTGAATATTCCTTTTAGGTTGCTGTGTAAGATTTTTACTCCGGATCTGACATTATCAATTTTTACAGAACAAACGAAGAGGAATTTGAGCACGATCCAAAGAGAAAAGATTTAGATACTGGAGTTTTCCAGGTGATATAAAAATATTAGAATTTTTGAATGAAGATAAGTTGGTCAAAAACAGTTATTTCTGACGATTGCACAAGCTGCCAGAATTTCCAGATTAATAAACACTGTGTTGTATTGCAAATCAAGATCAAACGAAAGAGAATCTGAACTTAATTCTAAAAGAAAATCTGTAGATAAAATTGTTGTCTGCAACATATCAAAAATTCAGGTCATTTAAAGATGTTTAACCTGTTCAAAACAAAAGAAGAAATGAAGGTGCTGCTGCAGATTTTCTGGACAGAGTGTCCAGCATAAACATGATTTTTCTGAACAATCCATAACGATTATCGAGTTGATGTAAAAAGAGAAGTTGTAGATAAGACAGTAATCTACTTTGCTGAAAATTTGCAGAATTTTTGGAACACGGTAAGTTGTTTAACCTGAAGGGAAAACACGGAAACAAAAGCATTCACTCATGTTGGGTAAATCCAAACACGAGGACAATGAAAAGTATGTGCCAAAGTAAGAGACCTTTAACACTATGAGTTGAAACGACTGAGGAGTACTTTTAAAGGATAAAATTTACATATGGAGTTCGTGTGGAACCATCTCAAGCAAAGAAAAGGTCAAAGAATTTTGGTAAACATAAACCAAGCTATAGCAAAAAGAGAAAACGGAGGATTTGTAGAGTCGAGTCTTTAAACAAAAATTTGTATGTACTAAAACATCTTGTAGGGGATGCATTAAGGGTAATCACTAGGATGCAAAAGTGTGTTGCCCCAAAATAGCTAAACATGATATGGTTGGAAGGATATGCAATTGTCAGTTCAAATAGTTCGAAGGATGAGAAACTTATTTTTCTTATATCAAGCATTTGACACGATGAAAACATATTTAAAAAAAATAAGGCACATCAAATGAATGTACACACTTGGAAAACAAAACTTCGTAATAAGAGACTTTTACCGAGTTTCAGAAGTTTCAAATGGAGGATTTAACCAGAGCATGAGTTACAATTAGTATGGATGACAAACATTTGAAATCGGAATAACCAAGTAGGAAACTAGATGATTATAAAAGAGAGCCTTATTGATGAAGACATAAGATTGGAAAATCACCACGCAATCGTTTCTTGCAATCGAGGAGCACTATAACGACAACACCTAGCCTCTACCTACCAAACTTCTTATCCTGGGTAACAACTAGCTTAAGAATCAGATAAATCAAAGTATTCTTATCTCCTATAACCTACTACACTATAACCTATAGGGTGAAAGAAAGACATCTATCCTTCCTTGACTAGAGGACTTAAATGGTTTTGAGAAATTCAGGTGCATACATAAGCCACGAAATAATTGATTTGCACAAAACAAACCGAACTGATTTTGAACACGAGGCAAAGAGAAAATCTGTGAGTATATAAGTTTTAAATATGATGCTCAAAAATCAAAAAAATTGGGAAGCCATAGTTCGGTCAAAATTTTTCTTTTCATCTACTGCTATAAGCTGTCAAAAATTTTCTGGACTTCATCAACTGTCGTGTGTTGCAGATTGTGCTCAAACAAAAACGAATTTGCACTTGGTTCAAAAACGAAAATTATAGTACAGGATGTTTTCTACAGCATATCAAAAATCCAAGTCATTTGGAGGTGTTTAGCTTATTCAAAACAGAATGATAAGTAAGAGTACCGCTGCAGAATTTTGTGAACAGAGTACCGGTCCTTGTTAAACAATTTGTGAACAATCCATATTGAAAACTAAATTGACTTAAAGAGAGAAATTGTAGATAAGACAACTTTCTATGTGGCTGAAAATTTACAAAATTCTTAGAACAAAAAAAAAATTGATATAACATGATATGTAGAAACGTGAACAAAATCGTTTACTCATTTTGCATAACACCAAGTTACAAGAAAGTGATTTGAACCAAATGTAGCATTACGAAAGCATTAAAACCTCAAAAAGAAAGAAATTAGAGAAAGATTCGAAGATTCCAAAAGGAAAGAGGGATCCTAATAAGGGTTCTCGAAAGGAACAAAACTTAAGAGGATCACATAAGAGATATGAGCTTAAAACTCAACCTTCACCTAAGGAGACTTTTCACTTGGTCCTAGTGCAACTTAACCACGTTCTAAGGATTCCTAATCCTATGAGAATTTACCACCAAGATCAAGAGAGATCAGAAGGTTCTAAAATGTCTAAAGAAATCTTATCTTAGAGGGAAGAAGCCTAGGAAAGAAAGGATGCTTCGCTCTGATACCAACTGTAACGCCCCGCTCCCGGATACCGAGCCCTTATCCGGAAGAGAAACGTTCGGTGCGTATAGCATTAAATAAATCTAATATTATACGCAAGCCTCGACGTCGTCGTATCAAATAAAAGCAAATGGAAGCTAAAAAGACTCGGGTAAAACATAAATGCTACTAAGAATAGAAATTAACCATACTAAAGATGGATAGTTAAATTACAACGATGAAAAACCCAAAGACTTATACAATACGAGGTCTTAAAAGTAGAAATACAATAAGTCTATGAAAATAAATACAACTAGTCTAGTACAACCTTTACAAAGAAAAGGAACTAGAAACTTCGTCAAGACTTCAAAGCCTTCAAAAGTCGCTATCTACTGATCGACAACTGTTCGATCTTCTCACCCCACAATGCATACAAAAGAAAATGCAAATGAGGTAAGTACAAAGCACTTAGTAAAAGTGAGAAGCTAATGAATAACTAAGTTATACAACGAAAGGTTATTATTATGATTATTAAATTATCTTTATGAGACCGACTCAATTTAAGGTTCAATCCATGCCCATCGACATGTCATGACTAAACGTTTCTAGCTTAGCTTATCTTTGTTACATCATCACTCAAGGACACTACGCATGGCGTTCATCAGCCTGAAGATATACTTGCTAACTGATGCACTCCAAGATGATCAGCCACGCATTCACAATTGTCCGAGATGGACCTATTACACGTTTTCAAGAGAAGAAGGCTCGAGCAGCTTATGCAAAGCTGTTCCAAGACGTTGGAAATGAGAATGATGCCTCGAGGATTGATGATCCAACTACTCTAAGTCTATTCATTGCTGATTGGGCTTAATGTGCAGAAAGGCCCAAGTATGGGGCGTTTTATGCATCATAATTGCTGAATATTTTGAGGACTTTTAATTATGCTATTTTTAATTAGGCCTTTTTATTTAATTAGGAAGTAATATTCCGGCCCAACTGATAAAGTGGCGCCTTATTTCCTTAGGAATTAGGTTTTCTATTTTGCTATTTATAGTTGCCAAACATGAACGTATTAGGCAGATTATTTTGGAATCATAAATTGAATTTTATTCAGAAACTTCCAGTGATTGGGTTTCTTCAATTATTTTGAGATGGAATAGTTGGGTGGTTCTCCTGAGATAGGATTATCACGAGATGATAATCAGAGATTGGTTATTGTTGTTTATTCGGTTTGTGTGTTCCAAATAATCCACTTAAATTCATTATCCCGGTTAGCAACCGCTCGTAATTAAACCCTAGCCTAAAATCCGTATGAACCCTAGAAATTGAGTGCTGAATCAATAAAAGGTTGAAGCTTTGATCTAGATCCTACAATCAGTTTGCTATCAAGTGATATCAGAGCACAAGGCCGATTAAAGCGACGACAAGGAGCTGCGTTTTCATCATTTAACGAGGAGTCTTGGTAACCAAGAAAACCTAGCAACCGCCGTCAGCACGCGCCAAACCCTAGCCGCGTTCTTGCATCCTTTACGCAGCGTTTAACGGTCGAGGTAATTCGAGCCCTACATAATCCTTAGCTCGCCTTTCAGACCTGTTCGTTTATTCTTTTTATTATCCTGCGTTATTAGTTCCTGTTGTCATATTCCATTAGTTGAATTACGCCAATTTAAAAAAAAAAAACGAGAACAAGAACGGAGCACCACATGTACACGGAATTAATCGAATACAGGTACCTTCCTCGTCTTTGATCGATACCCCAAAAACCGAATCAAAGACCTCAAGAATTATCACGAGTTTAAGGAAACCGGATTCGTGATTTTCGATCGAAAGAGAGTACTCCGATCAATCTTGACGATGCACTGCCTGAAAGTTTGATTTTCCACACACACACACGCTCTTAGTTCTTTTCTTGGAAAAAAAAGAGTAAATTGGCGGGAAAAATAGGCAAGATTTTTTTTTGTGTTTTCGTGACTAGTACGGTGTCAGGAGTCCTGGAACAAAATTTGATTTTACCAGGAAAATTTTTGCTTCATTTTCCACGAAATTTGGCGGGAAAAATAGATTTTTTTCTCTTTGTGAGTTAAACACGAGTGAACGTGAGTTAAGTCACCATAAGCCTCACGCTATGGCTGATGATAAACTTCTCCGGAAAGCTTTCGATGACAAACTTGCTCAGGCAATCGAAACCACACGGAAAGATATTGCTGATGAACTTGAACGAGAACTAGCTCAAGCAAATGCTCAAATGTCTGACAAAATTGACACAGTTCGTGACGACTCTCAACGTCGCCATGCTGAATATGAACGTAAACATCAGGACGTTCTGAATGCCATCCATGCACTTACACTCGAAATACGTCAACGGCCAACCGAGGTAAATCCCCCCCCACCTAACCGTGTTGTTGATGTAGGTCGAGCTCTCATTCCCAACGATACTGGTAAGGCTGATCCAGATTCCCCCACATGACGATTCACGTAATGTGAAATACAAAATTCCACCGTTTGATGGTAAGGCTGATCCAGACAGGTATTTAGCTTGGGAGATGAAAGTTTCTCAAGTTTTCTCTTGCACAAATTTTAGTGATGCTAAACAGGTTCAACTTGCGACGATGGAGTTTACCGATACGGCCATGCATTGGTGGGACCAACTCCAGGCCCAACGTCGAAGAAGACGTGATGGTGAGATCACTTCATGGGCGGTGCTCAAAGAGATCATGAAGCAACAATGGGTACCTACTCATTACTATAGGGATCGGCTCCGCAAGTTACAAACGTTACGTCAAGGAAATCGCACCGTAGAGGAGTTTGATGAAGATTTGCGCCTCACTATGCTTAAAGCCAATGTAGAAGAGGATGATGAAGCGACAATGCAGCATTTCCAATGTGGCCTTCGACCCGATATTGCTTGCCACGTCGAATTGCAGAATTATCGCACCAAAGCCGAGCTTCTACAAGGTGCAATCATGGTGCAAAAGCGCTTGGCTGAGCGGGCTGCATATAAAGCTTCTTATGGTAACACTCGCTCTACTTATTCTTCTTTTGGACGAGGTAGTACATCTTCGTCTTCCAATGTTTCCAATCAGCCTAATACACGTTCTAAAGATGATTTTAAACCACGTAAATTGAATTATCCTTATTCTGATGCTAAAACGAAAGACATGCGTGAAAAGGGTGCCCCTAGTGTTGAACGTGCACGTGATATGGCTTGTTTTAGGTGTCGTGGTAGAGGTCATTATGCTCGTGATTGTCCTAATAAAGCGTGTTTTAAGGGCTGTTGGTGTTGAGTTAGAACCTCATGACTTTGAATCGACTCCGACAAGGATGATAATAACGCATACGTAGTGATAGCGATGATGATAATTTCTCGCATGTTAGTGCTACTTCTTCTTATGGTTCGGGTGTATGTGGTGTTTTACAACGTGTATTGGCTGCACAAACTAAAATTGATGACAATATGCGCGCGTGATAACATTTTTCAATCCACGTGTGGTATTGGGGTAGAACTTGTAACTTGATTATTGATTCGGGTAGTTGCACTAATGTGGTTAGTACATTACTTGTTGAAACTTTGCGTATTCCCACGTTACCACACCCCAAACCCTATCAACTACAATGGTTGAGTGATGAAGGGGAAACACGCGTCAACTCACAAGCACTCATTAATTTTCAGATTGGTAAGTTTCATGATGAGGTCCTTTGCGATGTTCTCCCTATGCACGTCACACACATACTTTTAGGTCGTCCGTGGCAATTTGATAGACGTGTTTCTTATGATGGCTACTTAAACCGATATTCACTGCCTTATAAAGGCAAGACCATTGTTTTGCACCCAATGACCCCTAAGGAAGCGCATGATGAACAACTTAAGATGACGGATTTCCGGTTGCGTCACCAAGCAACACAAAATGCCAATACAGCCGTGGGTAAGGAAGGGGTTGTAACTCGGGTAGATAAGGCTTAATCTGATCCTACGGTTATTAAACAATGTAAAAACGCCGCCTCACACACTAATAAGGTCAATCAGAATTTAATGATAAAGGCCGTAGGGGCTGGAAATCCAGTTTATATCCTTGTACTTAAAAATTCTGACTCCCCTACCCCTTGTTTACTTTCTATATCCGATTTAACCAATTCTCTCCCTAGTGTGATTTATTCTGTTTTGCAGGAATTCAAGGATGTCTTTCCGAGGAGGAACCTGGGTCGCCACCAATAAGAGGAGTGGAGCATCAAATCGACTTTATACCCGGTTCCGTGCTACCAAACCGGCCAGCCTATAGATCCAACCCCACGGAGATCATGGAGATACAAAAGCAAGTTGAGGAGCTGTTGGAAAAGGGAAAGATTCACGAGTCCATGAGCCCTTGTGCAGTTCCAGTCATTGTAGTCCCCAAGAAGACGGGAGAATGGCGTATGTGCACAGATTGTCGCGTCATCAACCAAATAACGGTAAAGTATCGATATCCTATCCCTAGACTAGATGATATGCTTGATAATTTACGGTAAAGTAACGGTGCCGGACGCCCGTTCACAAGGTCGGACGCCCGTCCACTATTTTCAGCAACAGCATCCAAACTTGTAACGCTCATATCTCGGGCCTCGTAAGTCGGAATGGAGTGATTCAAAATCCTGTAGAATCCTCTCTTCAAGCCCTACAACTCTTCTCTTGAGGTCCAGGGTCAAATCGGTTGTTATCATATCAATAACTGCGTTGCAAGGTCGTCACTACTCGGAATCCTGATTTTCCGACATTTATCTTGCTTGATTTCTTTCCTTATATCTTTCAATATTCCATAACATTGATTGATCCTTTCCAAGCACGAATTTGGCTCTCTAAAATCCTCTCTTTCATCATCAATGAGTATCTACAACAATAGGAAAACATACCAAAGCGTAACGTATTTCCAAAATAACACAAAATCATCATTTAAGCACATAATTCGTTACGTTTTGAGATTTAGCTATTAAAAACATCATTTACTCAATTAATCGATTATAAGCTCGATTTCTATGAAAAACATCCATATATGGGGAATATTGATATAAAATATATCCTTATAAAACGTATAAAATCACCCTTAACAACTCTCCCACACTTAAACCTTGCTCGTCCCGAGCAAGACAAAACATAATCATCACTCGAGACAAATAAACATCTTAGCAAATATAAAACATATTCAAGTAGTTTAGAGGTTCACCCAAGTGAGTGTGTGCATAGCCATAATAAACTTCCACTAAATCCACACTTGAAATTGATTCAAACAAAACTAGCCAACATCCCATTTAAATTAGAAATATAAAAATGATTATAACATGCACCTCACAAAAACATACACATTCCGAAAAGAATAATAAAATGCGCTTAGGATCTTTCCGACATACTCAGAGGATAATCCCTACATCATATCTTTCAGTTTATACTGGGGATAGGTAGAAGATAACTACGGTTTCCAACCATCTTTTCATATTACCATTCACTAATTTTTCTTAAAGTTCAATCAATTCCACATATATAGCATATATGCCCTCATTCCCAGCAATAGGATGTTTCGGGATAACACCCTAGCTGGACTACTATCATCAGGCAGTCGGGAGCTATTAACCTCATAGTGGTATAGGACATTTCGTGATAATGCCCTACCGCACTCAAATCATCGGCAGCTACTTCCGACACTTAAATACATAATTCATATTATTCATCCTAGATTGGTATTCAAACCTTAAATTATATCCCTCCTATCACATTCAAACCTTCAGATATTCACAGTATGTCATACTTTAATTCTAAGCACAAACTATTAAAATTTTCAAAATTCGTATGGAAGCAAAGAATCATGCGATAATCATCAAAAAATCTCTAATCAAATGGGCATAGCTTTAAAAATATAGCTCTTCATCTACTATGGCACGTGAAAAATAGTGTCGGGTGAAACAACTAAATTTACTAAATATGCAAAATAACGCACAAATGATATAAACTCAAACAAAGATATGCATTGCTTACTCGAGACAAACAAAAAATTTGAAAAATTTAGCACTTTCATAGAAATATAATAATATGGCAAATGAATGTAGATACCACATAGCTATTCCCCTCCCCCACACTTAAATTACAACATGTCCTCATGTTGTGCGAAATAAAAGAAAAGAAAACTTAGCTGATTGTATGCCGAAAGGAACAATTCTGGAACGGACGCGTTTCCGATCCAAAAATGCTCGAAGATATCAGTAGACTGTGGACCATCCACCGGAAAACTGATATCGTCTGAAAACTCACAATAGCTAATGCAAATACCTTGCACACTTGACAAACATGAAATACCTCGGGGATAGGGGGAAGATAACATATAAAGCACAGGAAAGGAAGTCTAGAGAATTTTTAGATTAAGCTCATATAAATATGGACATATACATGGAATATTAGAAAATAGTAGGGCTAGGTGCAACTATATGAAAATGCATTACAATGCAATCTACGTGAAAAATCCTAAAAATAAAATAAAAACGAGGTAGTATTACGAAACCGACGATTAACTACGCCAGAAAAATAAAATAAAAATAAAAAACAATGCAACTAGATGACATGCAACTAAATGATATGCATCTATATGATATGCAAAAATAAAAGAAAATAAAAGAAAGAAAACTAGCCCACTCATTTGCAACACGACATATATATAAACGTCTACCACATAATGACAGGTTACGATAAACGACAGTGCTGTCACTAGTGCCGACGCCGCCTTAAGACTTATCGAAAGTGATAGACTTATGGAAACCAACGATCATCTATCTAGCAGGTATAACTCATATGGAGAAAGGACGTAGCATACGGAAAACCGACAGTAGCTACCCATATGAACTATAAAAACAAAGGAAGCACGTAAGTCTTAAGGTCTAACAAGATTCATCACAAGATACGTAGCATACGGGAACCGACATTAGCTACTAATTAACTATAAGAACAGTTATAGCTTACGAGAACCGACAGTCACTATAACATGCTTGGACGAATCATGTAAATAAAAAAAAAATTAATCAATTACTTAACATGGATTCATAGATGGAAAGGTAAAAACATATAAGTTCAGGACATCTATGTAAAATTAATCAGCCACAGAATCTCGAATGAAAAATCCACATCAAATAAAAGCATTAAAAATAAAATCAAGAAATTTAGAACACGGTGAACCCCGGATTTAACGTTCACTTAGCGTTCGTGAATCGGACGGACGTTCCACCTTCTGACGCCGCCTGCGCTTTGAAACCGACCGGACGGGCGCTCGTAAAGTATAGGACGCTCGCCTGGTCCTCTAAATCGTAAGCAGATTGAAAATATTTGAACGGACGAGCGCCCAATACTTCCTAACGCTCGTTCACTGCAGATGAAGAAGCTGGACGGGCGCCCAATGTAATGCGAGACGCCGTCCATACAACAAGAATGCATGCAGATAAACAGAAAAACACAAGCAAAACCTAATTTCTTAAAAGATCATACATCAAATATCATGAAGCAGACCACATCAAATTAAAGCACATGGGGTTAGACTAGACACAAACAAACATATAGTTCACGTTTCACAAATCGAGTAAAAACTTTTGCACATTCTTAACCCAATGGTTATCGAAACACGGCAAAAATAAAAACTCTCGATTTGTTAAACGCTACTTTTATTGAAATAAAATAAAAACAAATAAAACGTAACAAGATAGAAAAATTAACGAAAGAAGATTCAACAAAACACCGATTCCCGGCAACGGCGCCACTTTTGTTGGGAGATTTTGCATCATTAAAACAAAAGAAAATTTATAAACCTATACTACCATGCAAAACTACCTCCTAACCGGCCGAATACCGGGTAGTTGCTAGTAAAGTTGGATAAGTACGGTATCGATCCTCGAGGAAAAGGATATTGAATCTAATCTAGTTAATCCTTCTTTATTAACTAAAACCTAAACCTAAACTAAAACGGAAAATAATGGGACAGAGGATTGTTAATCCAAAGCCAGGAAGGATAAAAGCGATAAAAACATAAATAAAACTACATCTACTTAAAACAAGTAAAACTAACTAACAACCGAACAAACATAAACAAACCATGATCACCTATTCCCAACAACCATCACCCCACGAAATCAACAAGATAGACAAACATTCATTCATTAGTTATCTTGGGTTATTATCTTTCTAATGAAGCGTTTCCTCTTCCGATTTATCACGCCATTAATTAGTTTACCTTCCGGTCTTAACTAATATCGATACAAATCAAAGATATGGATTGAATCCTAACCTAACAACATTATCCCTCAACTTCCGCTTGTTGGAATAATTATTGTCAATCTCCTCACGATAATCTAATGAATCTAATAACTTCCGTTATCTAAATTCGATTAACATGCGGCATAAAAACATGAAAGAGAACAAGAACAACATAATGAATTAAACACATGAAAAATCCTATCTTTCCGTAACGGTGATATCCTCAATTCAATTCTAAGAAAATCTTGCATCGAATTAATTAAATTGTGGTTCTCTCAGAACCTAGATATTTAACCTACGAACTTCCGTTATGTATAGGTTAAAGATCTAATCTTTCCTATGGTGATCTAAACTACACCGACTTCCGCCATACGGTAGCATCAACAAGCAATAATCTTCCGATATAAATTGCAAGATACAAATAAACAAAGGAAAGAAACAATTTGAATTAAAACTTACAAAATCATCCATGAAAAAGAAATCAAGTCGCAGCTGGAAAAGATGCTTCACAACGCTGTGTTCATGGCTGCTCAACCGTGTTCATCAATGGAGAAACAAAAGAAAAGAAAACTAAAAAGAAAACCTAATCTATCTTGCCACCCAAACCTCCCAAAAGGGCTTTGGGCGGCGACTAGGTCCCTCTCTTATGTGTGGGTAACAATAGGAATCGAATTATGTCTGAATTAGGGTTGAAATCGCGCTGCTATTTATAGAAAATCCGAGGCGGTTGCTACAAGATACGGTGCCGGACGCCCGTTCACAAGGTCGGACGCCCGTCCACTATTTTCAGCAACAGCATCCAAACTTGTAACGCTCATATCTCGGGCCTCGTAAGTCGGAATGGAGTGATTCAAAATCCTGTAGAATCCTCTCTTCAAGCCCTACAACTCTTCTCTTGAGGTCCAGGGTCAAATCGGTTGTTATCATATCAATAACTGCGTTGCAAGGTCGTCACTACTCGGAATCCTGATTTTCCGACATTTATCTTGCTTGATTTCTTTCCTTATATCTTTCAATCTTCCATAACTTTGATTGATCCTTTCCAAGCACGAATTTGGCTCTCTAAAATCCTCTCTTTCATCATCAATGAGTATCTACAACAATAGGAAAACATACCAAAGCGTAACGTATTTCCAAAATAACACAAAATCATCATTTAAGCACATAATTCGTTACGTTTTGAGATTTAGCTATTAAAAACATCATTTACTCAATTAATCGATTATAAGCTCGATTTCTATGAAAAACATCCATATATGGGGAATATTGATATAAAATATATCCTTATAAAACGTATAAAATCACCCTTAACAAGTGGCTACTATCAAGTACGTATTCGGGAGGGTGATGAGTGGAAAACAGCTTTTAAAACCACTTTTGGCTTGTATGAGTAGCTTGTAATGCCATTTGGTTTAACTAATGCACCTTCCACGTTTATGAGACTTATGAATGAGGTCCTTAGGAATTTATAAATCGGTTTGTAGTTGTGTACTTGATGATATACTTATTTATAGACTACATTTGATGATCATGTTGAACATTTGAAGGCTGTTTTGCTCACACTTAGAGAACACGAATTATATGCTAATCTCAAAAAGTGTAATTTTTGTTTGGAGAGTGTTGTCTTTCTTGGCTTTGTTGTTAGCGCTAAAGGTGTGGAAGTGGACCAAGAAAATATCAAGGCAATACAAGAGTGGCCTGAACCTTCCACGGCTGCACAAGTACGTAGTTTCCATGGCCTTGCAAGCTTCTATAGACGTTTTGTGAAGGGATTCAGCTCCATTGCAGCTCCCCTCAATGAGCTCGTCAAAAAGAATGCACCATTTGTGTGGGAACAACGTCACAGGGAAGCTTTTGAAACTCTTAAGTCTATGCTTATTTCTGCACCTATACTTGCATTACCTGATTTTAATAAGATGTTCCAACTTGAATGTGATGCATCGGGTGTGGGGATTGGTGGTGTTTTAATACAAGAAAGTAGGCATGTTGCGTACTTTAGTGAGAAACTAAAAGGGCTGCACTTAATTATTCCTACGTATGATAAAGAGTCAGATATCGTTGGTTCGTTGTTTACAAACATGGCAGCACTATTTACGGCCTAGAGAGTTCACCATCCACACTGATCACGAGTCTATCAAGTACTTAAAAGGGCAAGGGAAACTGAATAAGCGTCATATAAGATGGGTTGAGTTTATAGAGTCATTTCCTTATGTGATTAAGTATAAGAAGGGTAAGGATAACATAGTTGCTGATGCCTTATCTAGGCGTTATTCTTTTATCACTTCTATGCAAACCAAGTTGTTAGGATTTGAATCTATTAAGCATATGTATGAACGTGACGTTGATTTTGGGAAAATATTTGCTGCATGTCCTTCTCGTGATCAACCTGAATATTCTATTTTCGATGGATTCCTTTACAAGAATGATAAGTTATGTGTACCTCGTTGTTCTATGCGTGAGTTGTTTGTTAAGGAAACTCATGGGGGAGGTTTGATGGGACATTTTGGGGTAGATAAGACCTTAGACATGCTTAAGCAACATTTTTATTGGCCTAAGATGAAATCTGATGTGGTTAAATATTGTTCTTCGTGTTTAGTTTGCAAGCATGCTAAGGCTAGGTCACAACCACATGGGTTATACACACCACTTCCTATTCCCACTTCACCTTGGACTGATCTTTCCATGGACTTTGTCTTAGGTTTGCCACGAACTAGGAATGGTCATGATTCGATTTTTGTGGTTGTTGATAGAATGTCTAAGATGGCACATTTCATTGCATGTAATAAGACTAATGATGCTTCTGCTATTGCTGACTTGTTCTTTAAGGAAATAGTACGTTTGCATGGTGTGCCTAGATCCATAGTTAGTGACCGAGATACCAAGTTTATTAGCCACTTTTGGAGAGTGTTATGGAAGAAACTAGGTACATCCTTGTTATATTCCACTTCGTTTCACCCACAAACTGATGGTCAAACAGAGGTTACCAACCGTACTTTGGGTCAGTTACTTAGAACTGTGGTGGGTAAGAACCTTAGGACGTGGGAAACGTGTCTTCCATTTGTTGAATTTGCTTATAATCGTGCTCCTCACTCAGCTACTAAGGCTGCACCGTTTGAAGTTGTTTATGGTTTTTTACCCTCTGCTCCTTTCGAGTTTGTTCCTCTTCCTACAGGTACACACGTGAGCTTGGATGCAGAAGACAAAGCTGCACTTGTTCGTGAATTGCATACTAAAGCTCGTTTGGAGGTTGAAAAAGCTACGGAGCGGTATCTCAAGCAGGCTAATAAAGGGCGCAAAGAAATGATCTTCAAACCGGGAGATTGGGTATGGCTATACCTACGCAAGGAGCGTTTTCCACATCAACGCAAGAGCAAGCTGAATTACCGAGGTGATGGACCATTTCAAGTGCTACGCAAGGTGAATGACAACGCCTATGTCATAGATTTGCCACCGGATTGGACTATGTCTTCCACAATCAACGTTAAGGACTTGTCCCCGTTTGATGATCCTCATTATGATCTGAGGTCAGATCCTTCCAAACCGGGAGGGAATGATGCACTCCAAGATGATCAGCCACACATTCACAATCCCAAGGATCCTATTATTGTTCGAGATAGACCTATTACACGTTTTCAAGAGAAGAAGGCTCGAGAAGCTTATGCAAAGCTGGTCCAAGACGTTGGAAAGGAGAATTTTTCGGATTGATAAATTGAAACACACTTTGTTTTATTTCAAGAACTTCCAGTGATTGGGATCTTTCGATTATCCTGAGACGGGGTAATCGGTTGGTGTCCTGAGATGGGATCACCGTAGTAAATATTCTGAGATGGAGTATTTACATATCATTTTGTTATTTTCGTTATATATATTCAAAAAGCCATAAAAATATATTTTTCATTGCTGAATCGTTTGCTGTGCTTTAATCAACGATCCTACGAGATTCGGTTTACATCACAAAGTCAGAAAGGCTTGGATCCTAGTACGACATATGCAACTTTGTGGAATGTCTTAGCTAGCACGCTGGATGTTATTTACTTGTCCGCGGAGCAAAATGTTTGTCTCCAAACATGCTGTCTTCTAGAGGAAGTGTTTCTTTCAAAAGAAACAGTGGGAGTAAATTAGATCTCAAGAGAGATTGAGAACCACAAAGATACATTCAACCAAAGGAACGTGAGCAGACGCCACATAGCGACGAGGTGTAGAACACTGCTCAGTGCACACAAAAGTTCTGCAAGTCTGTGGATAACCTCAAGCCTGAAAAGGCTGCCGGTATGTTCATCTTGAAGAATGAATATCTCACGACTTATGAAAGAATGTTTGAAAGGCAAGATTGAGAGATATGGCCAGGAGCCATAATATCTAAATTAGATTCCATCGTGATGACAACCAAGTTATGAACCTAGTCTGCCTTACTGAGGAATGTCCCCTGTAAGGTGAGCCCGATTCTATTCGAGATAATACTTGTTATAACTTCGTATCATGGCTATATGATAGTGTTGAAGACGTTGGGCTAATAGCTCGATGTTCATAGACGATATGTGAGCCCACGAGATCCATTTATGGACTCAAATAAGTTTCTCTAGACTATTTCTTTGTTTGATAATCAAAGGAGTTTGATTTAGTCAAAAGAAGGATATGCCCAATGTGCAAGATGGATAGTGGGAGTGTGTTACGATTTTTGAGTAAGGTATTAGATATCTCTCTCGAGAATTATCACCCCATGTCACAGTCAATTAATGTTTGGTAGTTCAAGGTCTTTACGAAAGCACTTGGATTAGCAGTTCTTATTTTAGAAATAAGAATCTATAGCGATAGATTTAACTGCTGTTAGATTATAGTTTACCTATATAGATGTGATGCTAAAAGAGTTAAGCATAGATCTCGAAGGGGATACTGCTAAACGGTGTTCTCAAGATCTATCTATGTTAGGACGTTAGTCCTAAAGATAAGGTGAAAGATGATGATAATTATGAAGGTTTCCTTCGCTACTGCGATAGGAATCATCTTATAGGTAATGCCGGATGTTCATAGTCCATGAATAGTCATGAGCAAGTGAAAGTAAATCTAGTGAATGTCGAGAATATCCTTAAACGAGTTAAGGGAGAGTTCCTAGTTTATCGAAACTTGGAATCAGATAAATATAGTTATACAAACGTATATCCTGAGTCTTACGAAGGCGAGTGGAGCTACTGTCTGGGTTTGCAGTCACTTTGATTAAGTGATACAGTGAGTGGAAATGTTCTAGCCTATGGGTCATCAGTAAACTCTACAACTTAGCCAAAACACGTAGTGCTCAGAGGCGCAAATGAGCAAAGATACATGGATCTAGAAGGTTCATTCCTGAACCTAGTACGGTTCTTCCACCTTTTCTATATAGCATGATATAGTAAGTGGATTCATTGCTTGAATCAAGGACCAGGGTCTCGTCAGAGATTCATGTGTGTGTTGAGGCGGTTCCTTTTGACTTGGTCATTTGGAGCATGGTATGAAGATAGTCCGAGTCCCCACGGATAGCGATCCGTTCATGGCTAGGGCTAGTTGCGAGTATTGCATGAGATTCTTGTGTTTCAACTTGGTCTTGTGTGTGCTAGTGATTGGTTTTAGGCCAAGTGAGAGATTGTTGGAATAGTGTCCTAAACCCAAGATTGGACCGGATCCGACCGGGTCGGATCATTTCTACTATTTCTTTATGTTTGTACATTAAATGGCTTAACTGTTGTCATATATTTGTTCTTTTAAAGAACCAATTGTGAATTGTTATATGATAACGTCCTTAGTATTAAACTGTGGTAGAGAAACCATGATAGGCGATTATGGTTGATGAGATCTCTAATCACTTTAATAAGTTTGATACTTAAATGTCTCTAGGATGATGTACTATTAAACAGGACATTGATAGTATAAACAGACTAGCACGTTTAGATGTCTTCTGTCTTTAAGGGCAGAGATAGATCTCGTCTATCGAAGTGTAGGGACGCTTGGACTGTACGTGGACGTGTATTAGAGAATGCGTACGTTAGACTGACCCACTTACACAGATAAGTGTCACACTATGTGGCGGTTGTGTAATTATCCTTTGGACCGAGTCTTCATGGCATCACGGTGTGGATTGTCATGCTTTGACACTATTGAGGTTTCCACAGCCACGGGGCGATCATGCGGTAGTGATAGGGTATGATTATGAAGCATTGCGGAGTATACATGATTGGTCGTCCGGGAATCGCGTATCCTATGATTGGGATCGAATATCCGAAATGGCCTTCTTATAAGGAATGTCTTACTCTCGTGAATCTTTGCAAAGTGGGAGTAAACGAGTTACTTCGAGAGAGCATGATATCCATATTATAAGATACGGTCGTTAATGTTTGACACTCGACGTACAACCGTATGGATATTATTACAGCGATAGGATTGTAAGTTACACGGTAACTGTTTCACATGAAAGGTAGTAGTCATTGCATTTGACTCTTCCGATGATTGGGGGTCACGGTGTGTTGCTAGACGATATCCCGTGATCGTTAGGCATGAAGGGCATTTTCGTAATTTGCACCTTGTGTCTACGGCCAACATATTCGGAAGCCTATCGGGTCACACACATAAGAACATCTAGCCGGATTAAAATGTGGTTATAGATGATAACCAAATAAGGAAAGTTTATCTCGAGACTATAAAGGTTATAGTGGTAAATTAATATGGTGGTATTTATTTATTATGAATAAATTAAATACAAGATATTAATAGTATCATATTAATTAAAGAATATTCCGGAAGCCAATTTGTTGGTCAAAGGGGTGCCACATTTAATGTGTATAAGATACACTTGGATTGTGCAATTTAATTAATGGTATTACCATAATATTAATATAAGATATTAATATTTATATAGATATATATGGACATGCGTGACATGCATTTGCATGTGCACATATGTAGACTACAATTTGTAGTTAATATTATATATATAGATTTATATATGTAATATATATATGTGATATATACACATGTGTAAATTGATTTATGGTAATAAAATAAATATAGTCAATATTAGATATTGACAATATCTTGGAAATATTCAATATGAGATATTGACAAAATCCTAGATTTATTTAATATGAGATATTATAATAAATGAGATAAATCAATCAATTATATTTTCCTTATTTTATTGGGAAAAGGTTTTCTTCTCCTCCACACTCTAGTTGGGCGCCATATACACTATAAATATAGTGTGGGTGTCAAGCTCTTTTGTACATCACAATTGCAAAGAGCTCATAGTTCTTGTGTAAAATAGAGAGCATCCTATGAGAGTTGGAGAGAGGGAAAAGGGCCGGTCTAGCAACCGGAGTTTTTCAATAGCAATCCATGATGGGATTCCGCGGGCTGTTCGTTTGGACTAACGGTAGAGGCCGAACACTTGGGCGGCTCTATGCAGAACTACTCTCCTTAGACGGTCAAAGCGTCGATCTTTTAGATCAACCAATGTAACAACCGTCTACTAGCTTATTTGTTTATTGCTTAAACGAAGTCGATCCTGGTTAAAAGGAAATAAAATTTTAAATTCCGCTGCGTTCCCGCGTAGATTTCCTAACAGGAACGACATAGGCTTGGAGCCAAAAATTGATCTCAAGGTTTGTAGTTTTTATGCTCTCATTTTGTCTGAAATTATTATTACTTTTTTTTCTACTTTTTTCTCTCTGCTCAAAATCAATTCATTGATCTGTGTACTTATGGAACAGGCCTTGAAGGTAACCTGTAGAGGAATATATCATGATATTGATCCTGGAAATACTCTCTGTTTACAAAATATGCAGACTTTCTACGAGGCAAGCAACAATTTCTTTTGCTAATTCCTCCTATATTTGCCTTGAATCAGTAATCATGCAACTAATAAATACATGTTCTTAATTTATTGTTGTAGCTACTTGGTAATATTATGTTCAAATATATTTTGGACTTCAATTGTCCTCTTGATGTCCCAAATCCAAGCAAACCGTTGGGTGACACCAGAAGAATCATGTATGAAAACTACCATTCAGACTTAATAAACCTTGAATTACCCAAAGATTATCCCTTAAAATGCCGTGTAAGACCTTGTCATATGATCCATTCCTTTAGCTCTACAAAGAGATATTTTCATGTAGTGACATCATGCAGTTACCTCATGCAGTGACCTCATGTAGTGACGTCGTATTATATCGATTTATGCAGTGACATCATGCAGTGACGTCATGTAGTGACATCATGCAGTGACATCTTATTATATCGATTTATGCAATGAAGAAAATCCAACGGAAATTTCATCAAATATTTACACAAAATTCTAGGGTAAACATTCAAAACTTTGAATATGTTAATTTTGCTTTCAATAATTCTGCCTGGAAATCTTTTGCTGGACATTGATAAATTGCAGTATCTTGATCTTTCTTACAACAATCTTACTGGCTCGATTTCGTCCATGAAAATCGACACACTGCAATTCTCGCGCATCTCGACTTATCCGGGAACCAAATAACCGATTACATTCACGCTTCTATTTCAAATTGCACGACCCTCGCGAGTGAACTTAGCAAACATCTTATTCTCGGGTGCGATCCGAAATCGTTTAGTGAACTCAAGAGCTTGCAAAGATTGGATCTTTCACAAAACCGACTTTCGGGTTGGATTCTCATTTGAACTGGGAGTTCTTGTAATTCCCTTTTGGAACTCAAAATGTCGACAATAACATAACTGGATCAATCCCGTTCACTTTCGCCACATGCTCGAGGCTCCAAACGCTTGACTTGGCTAACAACTACCGACGTGTCCCTTTCTCGATTCAATCTTACGTAACCTTGGATCTCTACAGAGACATTGCTTTTGAGAAATAACAAGATCTCTCGGGCCATTTCAACACTGTTTCTTACTACAAGAAACTAAGAGTGCTTGATCTTAGCTCGAATATGATATCCGGTATCATCCCATCCGATATATGTCCGAGAGCAAAGATCACTGAGGAGCTAAGCGCACTGCACAACCTACTTTTGGGGCGATTCCTCAAGAATTGGCGCGATGTTCACAATTGAAGACTATAGACTTTAGCATAAACTACGTGAACGGTTCGATTCGGAAGAATTAGGAATCTTGAATCCAGAGCGATTAATGGCATGGTACAATAGCTTGCAAGGAAAAATTCCACAGGTTGGGAAATTGCAAGAAGCTCAAGGATCTTATTCTAAATAACAATTATCTGACAGGTTGGGACGACAAGAATCTCAAGCACAATAGTAAGCAGAATAAGCAAAAATGATGAAGCTTGAAAATTCTTGGTTATTTTAGGTTATTTTATCAGATTAGGGGTACTTTGGTCCATGTAGATATATTATGTCCTTATAAGTCCAACAGATTCCTTTATGTCCTTATGGGGCTAATAAGTATAAAAAACTATACTTTTAAGCAATTAACCCAAAAAATTATTCTTTTAAAATATATGTTCTCCCGTGCAATGCTAAAAGCAGAAATACAACGACAATTATTGACATCAGTATAAGTTTTGGACATTTTGTGTTGTCTGTTTTTTATACTATCTAACGCCGGAAATGAATACTAATCTTAAATAAAATAATTTTAATAGCTAGCATTACAATAAGTTTGAAGGGTCTTTGTTTTGCAGTACATGTTATGCATATTAATTGAATGTAATCACATTATTATACGTCCCCGTGCAATGCACGGGTTATTGACTATATATCTATATAAAAGAATAGCACTTTTAAACGGATTATCCGGGATTTCGCTCCAAACCCGGAAAATGATCCGGCTCATACCCGCTATAAAAAAACAGAACCCCGCAAATGCTGCCATGAATCTAAACAGCATTATCCTTAATCTAAGGGGCGTAATTATCTCTGCTCATTTAAATCAAATAAAATTTCAAATATCCATCCAAATCTCAACTACTACCTAGCATTCCATTTTATTGGGCTAGAGATTATAATCGTTTTACTCGCTCAGGCGCTCAGCTTTTGTATTAGCAGACATGTGCTTTTTATTTCGCTGAGGAATAGTCTCAAATTTAGTTTCCACGAATCATGCCTCCTTTGTTTTTTGTTTTTCCGCTTTTTTTTTTTCTGTACGAAACAAAAGTATTTATCATTTCTGTGTATCATTTGTGTAGTTGTTGTTGTTGCATGGTAGCTTCAATTCTATTCGTTAGGTTTTTTTTTTTTTTTTTCTATTTTTTTCCTTTAAAATGTTTCCTTTTCGGAATTATTTATCTTTGCCTATATCGTAAGTTCAATTTCAATATTTTTATCCCTGAAATATTGTTTAGAATTCTAAGCATGGATTTGCCCGAAAGCAGGTTTTTGTATTTGCAATTTTTCAGGTTTTTTGACACGGGAGTTATATCATTAATAGGCTTGAGAATGCGACAACCCGATAAGGTACATGTTGATTTTGATAACTTGCTACTCTGTTTTGAATGTCCATTTTCTGTTTGTTTGTTTGTTTTGACATATTTGTGATGTTGCTGAAAGATGCATTTCACGTGTCTACTTATTTCGTTATGAAATGCTGTTTATTTTATTTTATGAAATGATGTTTATCTATCTAATGCTAAGCTCACTCGAGTACCGCGCGCTTTTTGAATAATTGGCCATCCTTTGGATTTAATCCATTGAAAGTGTACGAAAGTATGTGCACTTTAGGAATTTACAGAATTGCATTAAGTTTAATTTCTAATTTTTTTCGTCAAGGATGGTTGATTATTGAAGCTCAATAGTTTGAATTAGTCGGTTGAAAATATGAAAATATAATTAGATGTACGTATTTGTCTATTTGAACATGTATTAGCGTGTTGGTGGCACCAAGAGTTTGATTGATGATGATGTAGCATCAGTGTAATCAAAGAGTATTGTATCATTTATTGTGACACAACTGTTATTGTAATAGCATAAAAAAAAGTAATAATATGTCTTCCTACTTGATTGGTAGTCAATGTATTTTACACTTTTACACGATCATTTTTTAATCAAAACTTCATATTTCACATCGGTTACATAATTTCAACTCTAGCTCCTTTTATTTTTTCCTTCTCATTCGATGCTTATTTTGTACCAGATCCGTCCAAAAATATAAATCCGTTTAATTTTTTGAATTTGTCTCATAATATAAATTCATCTAAAAGAGTAATAAAATATTTATTACATTTTTCTCCCGTTTACCCCTAATTTATTATACATTCACCTAATTTATTCTGGACTTTTACCATTAAAATTAATAGAAAATTAGGGATAAGGATATATTTTGGAATATTTTTGAGTAACAGGACAAACACGTATTCTTTTATTAGGAGAAGGACAACTTTTATTTTTTTTATAGACCGAAGGACAAAACCAAAAAAAATTAAAAATAAAAACAAAAAAATTCGAACATGTAGGTACTGTAGAAGCGTCCAGGTTTTTTTGTGTGTTTTTTTTTTCTCTTTCCTTCCGGATTTTTAAACGCTCATATCTTTTGATCTAGAAATCAAAACGCGATAAAAATTTCACTGAAATTTTTATTTTTTTGATGCTCTTCTTTTTGAGACTTGGTTCGATATAATTACATCGTTTTTCATGAGATTCACTGTCGAAATTCACTCAGTGGATCTCCCCAGTGAATCCTGAAAATCAGTGAATATCGACAGTGAATTTCGTACGATAGTGAATTTTGATAGCGAATTTTCTGAAATCACGTCGGAATATGTTGAATGTGGTATCAAAATAAAAAGCATGAAAAAAAAAAATTGGTGAAAGAATTTTCAAATTTGGAGTTATAGATTGAAAGGTATGGGTGTTTAAAAAAGATGGATGTGAGAGAAAGTGTGTTAATTTTTTTGGAGGGGGAGGGGGGGGGGGGATGGCGGCAGAAAAATTTAAAAAAAAATAGTTTTGTCATTTATGCAAAAGTTTCAAAAACTTGTCATTCTCCCCAATTGCTGAAATATTTGTGTCATTCTCTCTCATTACCCCTAAAATTAATAACACATAACCACTTTCTTAATATGTGATAACTGGTTTAAACAGACTTATATTTTTTGACGGAGGTAGTAATTTAGTATAGAATTGTTTTGAACCTTTCTGATGGAAATATTACTACCTCCGTCCCAAAATTTAAGTCTGTATGGATATTTTTCACATGGATTAAGAAAGTTTGTTGAATTGGTTATTTGTCATTAATTTTGATGATAAATTTTAAAATGACTTTTGACTATTATTAATGCAAAATAGTGAAAAGTGGGTGTGTATCTAATAAATGAGAGATAAAATGAGAAAAATGTAATAAATACTTTATTGATTTTCTAAATTGACTTTATTAGAGGATAAAACTAAATAGATTTACATTTTGGGACAAAAATAGTAGTTGCTATTGTTGCCCGACTTCTTATTAAATGATTATCTTTCCATTCATGTAAATTTGTATACATCTATATAGATATTTAACCTCTCTGATCCGTGCATCACATGGATTTTTTATTTTTAAGATAACCGCAGCACAGGACACCGCTGAAAAATGAAATGAACCCCGAAAAAAATTGATGACTTTTTTTTTTTCTAATGAAAACTTTTTTTTCTTAATTTTACATCACCCGTGCATTATGCACGGGTTATTGGCTAGTTATAAATGACATTGTATTTTTTTCTTTTGAAACCTGTAATTTTTATTAAATGAAGAAAAGAATTACAATGTTTCCGTCTCAAAGGCCTCCTCAAAACCATTATGTCATCAATGTCTAGGGCCACCTTCTCAAAACCATAGTCCGAAAAACCCAGTGTCCTCCCAAAACCCTAGTCCAAAAAACGGAGGAAAACGGTGATGTGTCCTCCCAAAACCCTAGTCCAAAAAATATAGTCCGAAAAACCCAGTGTCCTCCTAAAACCCCAGACCGGAAAACGGAGCATAGTCCGAAAAACCCAGTGTCCTCTCAAAACCCTAGTCCGAAAAACGGAGGAAAACGGTGATGTGTCCTCCCAAAACCCTTGTCCAAAAACGGGAAAAAACGGGTGTTAGAAAAAGAGTATAAGTCTATACATTGTATTGCCATTGTGTTGTATGTGATTGTCCGAAAAGAATCTAAGTCAAACATAGTAACAACTCATCGACTTTATTGGTTCCAGATTAACATCCCTATAAAACACATTTTTGGTAATAAATAAACCTTTTGGTAATAAACTTTCTTTTTGGTTTTAAGAGAAAGACAGAACACATATGTATTTAAAATTATTGACTATTGATAATAATCTTTGTAAGACAAAGGTGGATCTTGAATTTTATGAAAAAAGTGGATCTTGAATTTTATGAAATAAGTTTTCATGAAGGGTGATTTTAATTTGATGATGTATTCATACTTCGATTCAAAATGTTCATCTTTAAATTTATGATGAGTTAAATTTTAACATTTTATAAGAATCAATGTTTTTAATTTAAATAATAATATTTGGAATTTTTCACAACAACACGTTTCTATTTTTATTTTTATTTTTCGTCAATAATGAAGTGACTCCATTTATATTAACACAGCTACTTAACTCGTGGTTAGGATTATTTTAACCTAATGGCTACGATTCTTCTTACACTAAAAAAAAAAATATCTACAATTCACTAGAAGTTTCTACAAACTTATCTACAATTCATTTTATCCTACAAAAATTTACTACCTTCGTCCCAAAATGTAACTCCTTTTACATTTTTTCACACACACTAAAAAGTTTGTTAAATTGATTACGTGTCATTAATTTTGATAAAAAATCTAAAATAACCTTTGAGTATTATTAATGCAAAGTCGTTGGATATATAATAAATAGGAGGTAAAAGGAAAAAAGTGTAATAAATATTTCATTGATTTTCTAAATGGATTTACATTATGGCATAAAACCAAAAAGTTAAATAAATTTATATTTTTGGACGGAGGTAGTAATACACTAAAAATTTCTACGAACTTTCTATATAAAAAAACACCTCTTGAAATAATTCTAGTGTAAAAATATATGTTTCTGCACAAATTCTAAAATATTCTAAATTACATTTTGAAAAGTCACTCCTAAACTATTCAAAATCGAAAACAACAACGGATTGAACTTGGTCTAGTGGTGAGGGTCATGGTATTTCATGTATCAATCAAAGTTCAAATCATCAACATTTTGCATCATTGATTATGATATAGGACTAACTGATTATGATATAGGCTCACCATAATCAATGGTGAAAAGTGTTTTGAAACGTCCGTTATATGACACAACCGTTGTGGTAATATCATCACCTATGATCAACCAAGGATGTTTTACGTATTTGATATCGTCGGAAATATCACGATGGCTGTTGCGGTGTTTTATAGGTGGATATCTGGTTGTGAATTATGATCTTTGTGGGAGAAATTGGTGGCGATTATGGACCACGGTGAATGCTCAGCCGTTGGACACGTTTAGGAATGAATGCGAACACGTAGTCGACAAATTGGCAGAGTAGCTCTGCATATATTAGTTTTTCAATCTCCGTATGTGTTTACATGGTGCCCCTATTTATAGGCGGATCACTAATGACGGTTAAGCTAATTGCGACAAAACATAATTAAGTATGATTTGACCTAATTAAGTACAATCAAGAGACTAAGCAACTGTAAGGATCAAATCAGTGAGTTCACTGGTCGCTATGATGCCCTCTCATTCGCTTAGCCATGTCCTTGCTAACGTCAAGTGTGGATCATGTTCGCCTGTTTATAGTGGGCACAACCCGGTTGATCGGACAGTGGGCTGGAGGGCAGCGTGTTCGTCCCTCAGCCTAGGTTGTGCTTTGAGCATGCAGGCTCAATGACCTGTTCGGCTTACTGCCAGGCGAACTGGTGGCGATGGTGGTCAAGAGCTGAGATGTGACCGCTAGATCGGATCCGGTGGACCGTATTCTGGTTTGGCATATGAGTATCATCTCTCAAGAAAGTCTTTATAACTCTCTAAAACTAAAGTTATGTTGTTTTACCACCATTCTAAAATTTTCAGGATACAACGGTTGTAAAAAGGTTATCCAAGTAAAATTATCATAGCTTTCAATTTTTACCACCTTTCATGTAGTATAGGTCTGCGAAAATGAAAAGTTTTGATAAATATCACTAAGTACGGCATTGCTGCAATAAATATATTGTTAAATTTATCATATCGCAGAAGGTCTTTTCAACCGATTGATCCAGATTGAGGAACCAAACATGGAAAAAAAACATTATTTGTTTTTTTTATGTTAAAGTATTCATTGAGTTTGATGGTTAATTACGAGAGATTTTACCGTGTACATTACACATTTATTATTCGAAACATACAAATTTAATTACCATTGGGATATGCCTTTTAGCGAGTCGGGCTGTCCCACCCCTCACAACAAATAACATTTTTTAAATAAAAAAAAATCATATCTACCAATTGCAAACTTATGATTTGTACTTAATTTTTTCTTAGTGAATAATGTATGAATAATATAGATAATCGAGTTGTTGCCATTGTCTTAATAAAACACATTTTCCATATGCTACCATATGTTTATTTAGAAAGTTTTTATAATAAATAATTATAAAAAAAAAACAATTAAGTCAAACACAGTAACAAATCATAGATTTTGTAGGATCATGGATGAGAAATCCCCATAAAATCGGTATGATTAACTATAGGAGAGAATTACTCAGCTTCTAGTTGGATTGGATAACATCGAAAACTATTTTTGGTAATAAATTTTATCTTTGATACTTGTATATATATAGGATCATTTAGTCTCTTCAAACATATTATTTGTGGCATTTTTAGTCTCTCAAAAAATGGTATCAAAAAATATTAGTGTGGTTTTGGTTTTTCTCTTTGTCTTCTCAACATGGCTGGCTGCAGCCAATTCGGATTTGAATTCGGGTTTGAGTCATTACATAAAATATAAGGACCCGAAGCAACCAATTGGAGCTCGAATCAACGACCTTATGTCACGGATGACACTTGACGAGAAAATCGGTCAGATGTCACAGATCGACAGGGTGAACGCGACGCCGGAATTGATGAGGGATTACGGGGTCGGGAGCGTGCTTAGCGGCGGCGGAAGCATACCGAGGCCGAAGGCGACGCCGGAGGATTGGATTGAGATGTTTAATAACTTGCAAAATGGTTCACTTTCAAGTAGGCTTGGGATTCCTATGGTTTATGGGATTGATGCTATTCATGGCCATAACAATGTCTACAAAGCTACTATTTTTCCTCATAATGTTGGCTTGGGTTGCACTAGGTACTTACCTTATACTCTTTGTCTCTCAATTTTATATATATATATATATATATATATATGTGTGTGTGTATTTGTACATTTAAAGACACCGACACCACATCTACGACGACACATTAAAAACCGATTTTGATAAAAGTAGAATAATTTTTCATTAATTTGTATGATTGTATATAGGTCTTTATAAAACCAATAAAACGGATACAATTATTACAATGACCTATCGACCTTACTAAATTTACTATATATTGCAAGTAGATTCTTCAAATGTATCAATTATAAGTTATATATGTATTATATTAATATTTTTATTATTAATGCAATTAGTTTCCTTCTTTTATAAATTAACATGCATGCATTTAGTTTTGGACTACTTTTGCAGTAGCCTAGAAAAATCTGAATTTTTTATATATTAGACTAAGCTTAAAATGTTGTATCTAAACTTAAGAAACAGTAATAGGTACATCTACGACATAAATCATTTTATATAAGGAAACAATTTATCCACTGCACTTTTAATCACAACGTGTGTCACACCGTATACAATTGTAATAGGTACATGTACAACATAAATCATTTTATATAAGGAAATAATTTATCCACTACTCACATGTGTCACACCGTACACGATCAAAATATAAGGCTACGGACATATTTAATTGTTATAAAATATATTGGAAAATATATAATAGACAATTGTAATTAATGTATCATTGCTGATATATGTACATATACATACATATATATGTATATATAACTTTTAATTGTGGAATTTGATTTTGCTTTTATTTTATTTATAGAGATCCTGATTTGGTAAAGAGGATAGGAGCTGCAACAGCACTTGAAGTTAGAGCTACAGGCCTCAATTATGCTTTTGCTCCATGTATTGCGGTAGGCATATATTATTATTATTATTATTATTATTATTATTATTATTATTATTATTATTATTATTATTATTTGTTTTCCTTATTCATTGCAAAGTAAAATAATTTTTAAAATATAGGTATGTAGAGATCCAAGATGGGGAAGATGTTATGAAAGTTATAGTGAAGATCATAAAATTGTTCAAGAAATGACAGTATTAATTTCTGGTTTACAAGGAGATGCTCCTCCTTCTAGTAAAGGTGTTCCTTTTTTGGGTGGAAAGTAAGTTTAAAAAACTATTATAATATTTCTCACATTTTATCTTTATTTTTCATACTTGTTGTACATGTACAAGGGCTTCACTTCAAGTTTTCAAGGGATTGTGTGTTGTGTACGGTGGCTAATCTATGTATCCTAAATGGGGTCTATGGACCCCAGTGCATAAAAAAATCTGAATCTGACACTATCCGTGTGTCAATATATTGTTTTTGTATTGTTTCCTTTATTTGGTTTAATTAATTTTTTTTTTTTTTTTATGATTTTGTGAAGGGACAAAGTGTTGGCATGTGCAAAACACTATGTTGGAGATGGAGGCACAACAAAAGGGATAGATGAGAACAATACAGTGATTGATTTTCATAATTTGTTATCTATACATATGCCGGCCTATTATAATTCCATTATTAAGGGTGTTTCAACCATTATGGTCTCGTATTCGAGTGTGAATGGGGAAAAGATGCATGCCAATCGTTTCCTTATCACCGACTTCCTCAAAGGCACAATGCGGTTTAGGGTACGTATCACACGTTATTCAAACATAATATACCGACTTTCAAAAATTAGAATGTGGTTTTGTGGTCAGAGGTGGCACCAAGTGAAATAGTTAATGGCAGCCCAACTTGCTAAAAAAAACATTAGGGGCTTGCTAAAGGCCACACAACAAATTTACCACGACTTCACACTGATATTTTAAATTTGACTTTTCAGAGGTTGAATGTGAACATTCGACATCTGAAAAGTCGAATATGTTAGAATAATAGAAAATATTCCGTAGAAATATTCCATAAATATTCCGCATTAATTACATTTATTGTAAATGATTAATTGACAACGTAATCTCGGCAATTATGTAAATCTAATATTTGACTTTTCACCGGCTGAATGTCAGTGTGATGTGTGTGTGTATATATATATATATATATATATATATATATATATATATATGTAAGATTGTGATGATTGTGTCATATTTATGGGGAAAAAAATTGCAGGGCTTTACGATATCAGATTGGCAAGGAGGGACAGGATTAGTTACCCTAAAAGAGTAACTATACCTATGAGGTATTTAAAAGCATTGATGCAGGAATTGACATGGTAAGTTGGTTACTTTCCAAGATTATAATTTGGACCTTTTTAAAGCAATCAATTTTTTGTAGTTTGATTCTAAAAAGTCGATTTTATAGTTGATAATCGACTTTCACCTGGTTGATTGCTACGATTGTGTGAAAACGACGATTACGCCCTTACAATATTTGTCTAGATTTTATGCAAGAAGTTGAAATAAGTGCTTTGATATTTGTAGGTCATGGTTCCATATAACCATGTTGAGTTCCTCACAACATTAAAGCCCCTAGTTGAGAAAAACTTCATACCCATAACTCGGATCGACGATGCGGTTAGGAGGATCTTGAGGGTGAAATTCACAATGGGGCTCTTTGAGAATCCACTAGCTGATTATAGCTTTGTTGATCAACTTGGAAGCCAAGCTCATAGAGATTTAGCACGAGAAGCGGTGCGGAAATCGCTCGTGTTGTTGAAGAATGGGAAGAATGATAATGAGCCTTTGATTCCACTACCTAAAAAGGCCTCAAGAATCTTGGTTGCTGGTACTCATGCCAATGATTTGGGTAGACAATGTGGTGGTTGGACAATCACTTGGCAAGGACTCATCGGGAACAATCTTACCGTCGGTACGTGTCTCTCATAACTTAACTCTGAAAGAATTTCCCGTTCTTCGATAGTATTGGTATATGTATGGAAGCATCATGTTTATACATACTTGCACGATGTTGGATCCTCTCGTGTGAATTTGGTGCCCATTATAAGATACACGTGTGTATTTGTACGTTATACATACAAAGATATTCGTGTTTGAACCTTGTTGTAATAGGTCACTGGAGGGATCACTGCACCAAATCCACATGAGAGGGTTTAGATTTTACTTGTACTTGCTAAAGCTAAGTTTTTGCTAATGTTGTAGGAACCACCATCTTTAGTGGCATCGCGAGTGTTATTGATCCGAGCACCGAGGTTGTCCTAAGCACGAACCCTGACTCCGACTTTGTGAAATCCAACAACTTCTCGTACGCCATTGTCGTGGTGGGAGAGCCGCCTTATGCTGAATACGACGGTGACAACCTGAATCTGACCTTACCAGAACCGGGACCGACCACGATCAACAACGTCTGTGGTAATGTGAAGTGTGTTGTGGTCATAATATCCGGGAGACCCTTGGTGATACAACAATACCTTCCAAACATAGATGCACTCGTAGCGGCTTGGTTGCCCGGCACAGAAGGCCAAGGCGTGGCCGACGTGCTCTTTGGAGATTATGGGTTCACCGGAAAGCTTGCGCGCACGTGGTTTAAGACCATTGATCAACTTCCGATGAACGTCGGCGATGCACACTATGATCCACTTTTCCCCTTTGGATTCGGACTCACAACTCAACCTGTTAATGCAACAAGCTAGTTGCTACTTTTTTTTGGTCGAGGGTAGCTAGTTGCTACTTTTTATTTTATGAAGGTAGCTAGTTGCTACTTAATTATTCACTTTTGGGAGACTCTTCTTGTTTTTTTAGTTGGGATGTGAAATTACTTAAAAGCCCTTTCTTTTGCCACCATGTTTTGTTTCTGGTTGAAACTTCTAGCATTAGTAACTAATGATTGATGCGAAGGGAATAACAAAACTTGCATTCTCTCCTATTGTTGGATAATTATATTTGTTGTTTGGGTTAATTGCAGTTTTGGTCCTCACTTTTTCTGTTCTTTTCTCAAAACAAGGCCATATTTCTCATTTGGACACTTTTGACTTCTAACGATACTATTTTGTTGTAACTAGCAAAATGCGCGTGCGTTGCACGTTGACGATACAAGGTTTCACCCCTCCACGTGTCGTCTATCGGTTGGTCCTCGCATTATGGATAAGTACCCAGGTACGCGTGTCCAGACTCGAGACTCCAGACTCGAGACCACGAGTACCAGATCGACAGTAGAGCAGTGTAGGACCAGGAGTCCCAGAGTCGAGTACCGCAGGTCGGTTATGTCGACGTCGAGGACAGAGCCCGCACCAGCTGGCAAGGCCCATTAACAGTATGATAACTTGGGCAAGGGTTAAGGCCCATTAAGGGTAAATATGACAATAACTCAAACCGACTTAGTATTAGGGTTAGGGCATGTGTTGTCATTATAAATACCACGCTCCAGGAACTACGTAATGCTTGATTCCTGGATAATTACATGATACGTAGGCAATCTAAGACAAGCTCTTAGACTCAGCCGCAAATCATAAAACCCACTATCCCATTCTTTAGGCATTAGGGTTTTGGGTGTTCATCACTAGATACAATCAAGGCCCGGATTATTAAGGTGACACAATTTGTCATCGTCATTGGTGCTAGAAGGAGGGCCCTTTCTACTGTTGAATACATCAAAATCACGATGCCTCCCAAGGATAAGAACGCCAAGAAAACTGCATCCAAAGCCGCAGATCAACAGGGCTCGCAGATTAACGAGCAGGTAGATCCAGATGCGCAAGGAGGAAAAGATCCAATCTTGGACCCCGTCCAGGAAGATCCCTAGAAAGAAAAGCAGGGTCTTGCCCCGGAACATCAAGCTATTGTGGATCAATTGGCAGGGGCGGACCTTGAATTAATGTCCAGAATTATAGCAGAGGCGGTTATGGTGCAAAAGCAAGCAGATGGTGGCCCGAAAGAAGCGGCGGAAAAACCCAAGCGAACTCCCAGGGACGAAATCAGTGCGTCCTCCAACTCCGTAGAGAGGAAGAGGCGTGAGATCCAACAGAAACATCAGAAGATGGATGAGGGCAGCGTTAGGGAGGAACTGGATGTTATTCTGGGAAAAAGCCAGGTCTCGCTGTGGTTGGAGTCACCCTTCACGAAGGAGATCGAGGGCTTTCCTAAACCTAAAAGGTTTAAGATACCAAAGATAGAGCCCTACGATGGTACCACCGATCCAGAAGACCATCTACATAGGTATCTGTCTCAGATGAGGTTGGATGGTGCACCTGATGCGATGCGATGTCGGGCGTTTGAGACGCTACTCGTAGGTCGAGCCAGGGAATGGTTTACCAAGCTACGACCCGGGTCAATCTCCAGTTTTTCCATGTTAGCCCATAAGTTTCGGGATGCGTTCATCGTCAACAAAAAGTTTCATCTAAGCGCCACGCGCCTCATGAACATGAAGCAGCAGAAGGATGAAACAGTACTAGATTATCTGAAGAGATTTAATCTCGAGGCTATGCAAGTCAAGGATGCGGATGATCGACTTCTGATCACATCGTTTGTATGGGGACTGCGTAATACGAAGTTATATATGTAGTTGAGCAGAGATGTCCCTTGTACCATGGACGAGTGTGTAAACGTGGTGCACATATTCTGTCAAGGGGAAGAGGCAGTGCGTAGGCACACCCAATCCGACTGGATGGATTCGAAGAAGGACAATCGAGGTCCGAACAAGAATCAATCCTAGAGACAGGATATCAAGAGTAAACCCTCAGTCTGGGACCGAATAGCGACGCCCGTCTCAGACCGATTGGGGAAGAAGGGAGCCACACGCGACAAGGATTTCATCCCCTTTAATCGATCTCGGACGGAGGTTCTATCCATCGTGCTCTCGAAAAACATAGCGAGAAGACCGCCACCATTGAAAAAACCTCGAGAAAGGAGGAATTCAAGAAAGTATTGTGAATTTCATGGAGACATAGGTCACACAACAGAGGATTGTAACGACCTGAAAAGAGACATCGACATCTGCATTTAGGAAGGGAAGCTAGATGAAGTGGTCGATAGATCTCGGTGCGATGAGCCCAGAGGGCGTAGAGAGTACAAAAGGAAGAACCCCGATCAAGATAAAGGTCGAGGTCGAGATGCTCAAAGACGGAGAGATCGATCACCTCAACGGAATCGATCTCCGGATCATGATAGAAATAACAGAGATAACTATGGTCGAGATAAGTACGACGATAATCGACCAAACAGTTATGTAAACACGATCTTCGGATCAGGGGAGAACGATAAAGACCGATCCAATCGAGAGCCAGCTGACAGCTCGAGAGAACGTAAGCAACTGAGGTTTACGACGGAAGTCGGGTATGGACCCCAGGACGATATCCCCAAGTCTCGGAGTCATAGTGAAGGGTTGGTTATTGAAGCGGTGATTAGTCGAGCCCGTGTGTCGAGGGTCTGCATCGATAACGGTAGCGCGGTAAACATCGTGTATCACTCGGCTTTTCAGGCGATGAAGCTAAAAGAGAAAGACCTAGCTCCTATAGCGTCTCCTTTGTTTGGCTTCACAAGGCAAGCGGTTCATCCTATGGGATCGATAAAGTTACTCACAACGGTCGGGGATGGCGAGAAAGGAAGGACCCTTGAGTTAAACTATGTGGTAGTCAAAGCTCCATCGGCCTATAATGTTATTTTAGGACGACCTGCGCTCTTCGACCTGCGCGCTATCATCTCTACTTTCCACAACAGCATGAAGTTTCCTACCAGGAACAGTTCCCATGAGGTAAAGGGAGATGTTGAGGCCGCGCGGAGTTGTAACTCCATTGTCATTCATGAGAAAATGGCAGTACAACAACTTGGTCGAGGAACTAATTCCGGAGGAAGAAGAAGAGAAGAGCTGGGTCTCCAGTGATGCAGTCGAAAATGTTCATCTCTGGGAAGGAGAAGATAATCAGTGTGTACAGGTCGGGATTTGGATCCCGGCCAAGGAAAAACAATCGCTAATCGAGTTGTTGATCGAGTTCAGAGATGTCTTTGCTTGGAAGGCTGACGACATGCCGGGATTATCTACAGATATCGCGGTCCATAAACTCGAGATAGATCAGACTAAGAAGCCAGTTAGGCAAAAGAAGAGAAGCTTCGCACCGGATCGACTAGAAGCCATAGAAATGGAAGTCGGTAAGCTACTATCGGCCCAGATATTAAGAGAAGTGTTCTACCCAGAGTGGCTAGCCAACCCAGTCTTAGTCAAGAAACCCGATGGCAGTTGGCGTATATGCGTGGACTTCACCGACTTGAACAAAAGCATGTCCAAAGGACTCGTATCCGTTGCCAAAAATAGACAGGTTAGTGGACTCCACCATCGATTTGGAAGTGTTTGGTTTCTTGGGCGCATACAAGGGATACCACCAGATTTTAATAGATCCCTGGGACACTGAAAAAACAGCTTTCATCACGAAGTTTGGCACTTTCTGCTATGTAACCATGCCGTTCGGATTGAAAAATGCTGGGGCTTACATATCAGAGAGCAGTCAACAAGATCTTCGCCAAACAGATTGGTAGATGCATGGAAGTGTACGTAGACGACTTGCTCATCAAGAGTCGGTCAGGTATTTGAAGTGTTGAGGGATACACAGATGAGGTTAAATCCAAAGAAGTGCACCTTTGGGGTCAGGTCGGGAAATTATTATTATTATTATTATTATAATAATAATAATATTATTATTATTATTATTATTATTATTATTATTATTATTATTATTATTATTATTATTATTTGTTTTTTCCTTATTCATTGCAATGTAAAATAATTTTTAAAATATAGGTATGTAGAGATCCAAGATGGGGAAGATGTTATGAAAGTTATAGTGAAGATCATAAAATTGTTCAAGAAATGACCGTATTAATTTCTGGTTTACAAGGAGATGCTCCTCCTTCTAGTAAAGGTGTTCCTTTTATGGGTGGAAAGTAAGTTTAAAAAACTATTATATTTCTCACATTTTATCTTTATTTTTCATACTTGTTGTACATGTACAAGGGCTTCACTTCAAGTTTTCAAGGGCTTGTGTTGTGTGCGGTGGCTGATCTATGTATCCTAAATGGGGTCAATGGACCCCACTGCATAAAAAAATCTGAATCTGTCACTGTCCGTGTGTCAATATATTGTTTTTGTATTGTTTCCTTTATTTGGTTTAATTAAAAAAACTAATTGTATGATTTTGTGAAGGGACCAAGTGTTAGCATGTGCAAAACACTATGTTGGAGATGGAGGCACAACAAAAGGGATAGATGAGAACAATACAGTGATTGATTTGCATAATTTGTTATCTATTCATATGCCGGCCTATTATAATTCCATTATTAAGGGTGTTTCAACCGTTATGGTCTCGTATTCGAGTGTGAATGGGGAAAAGATGCATGCCAATCTGTGGAAATATTACAGTATTTACAGCATTACTTCAATGAGATCTTTGAAGTTCAAGCAGGTGCCCAGCTGACCTCGTGGAGTTCGTCTGAGGATATTTTGTACACTTTATTTAATTATAAAAGACATATTAATTGTGATACATATAAACAATTAATTTGTCAAACTCTAGTTTACTTTATGTCATAGACATATTAATTGTGGTACATATAAACAATTAATATGTCAAACACTAGTTTACTTTATGTCATAGACATAGCTTTTACTTTTACTTTTGCATGCTTGCCGCCCACATCTACATACTCAAGTGGCCGCCCAAGCTAGCTTGCTAGTCTCTCTCTATTGTATCTATTTATACACCTCTCATATCAATGAATAAACTAAGTTGAAGTTTACTCTTGTGTTTATCACATTCTCAAACTCTCTTCATGGTATCAGAGCCTTATTGAGTTCTAAAATCCGCTGCAAAACTCAGTTCTTTTTCAGAAAAATGTCAACATTATCTGAAGTTTCATCTTCTTCAGTAGACTCACAGCTGCCTCAGCAGACTGGGATAACTGAACACTCTTCTTTTACAAATCATAAACTTGATGGTAACAATTACTTGCTATGGTCAAGGTCTATGAAAATGTATATCTCCGGCCAGGGCAAGATGGGATATACATGGTTCCAAACACCGCCTCTCTGGCCCGACCCCAAGTTTGAAGCATGGGACACAGAAAATAACCAAGTCATGACCATCCTCACGAGGTCTATGACAAAAGAGATCAGTGAGAACTTCATGATGTATGACACTGCTAAGGAAATCTGGGACAATGCCAGAGACCTTTACTCAAAAAAGGACAATACATCTGAAGTCTATGAACTCGAAGCTCAGATTCAAAATTGCAGACAAGGGGATATGTCTGTAACTCAATACTTTAATCAACTATCTAAGGCATGGCAACACCTAGATATGTTGGAAACTCACCCCTGGAATGATGTTAAAGATGCTGCACTCTTTAAAGACATTATTGAGAAAAAGAGAGTATTCAAATTCCTTACTGGACTGAATCCTACTCTTGATGATGTCAGAGGTAGAATTCTTGCTACTAAACCTCTTCCAAATCTCAAATCCATGTTTGCTGAGGTCAAACATGAGGAAAAGCAGGAGGAAAGTGATCTTTCTTGAACTTTCCTGCCGACAACCCATCAAGGTATCGCCTGCTTTGAAGGTTAATGAGACTTACAGGGAAGCCCTACCGAGAAAGCCGGAAAGGTCGTTACCGTGATCACTACAAACGCACAAATCACACCAAGGACAATTGTTGGAAGCTACATGGCAAACCTAACCCCCTCTAAAACCTCAAAAACAACAAGGGAAAGTCAAGGCAAACTTGTCAGTGAAGAAGAGAGAATGATGAAGAAGTGAATGCTCGGTTCTTTGCATTTAAAGCCTTTATTGCTCAAAGATCGTGAAGGTAGCTCCCCTACTTGAAATGGCCACTCATGCTAAAACATGTATATTTTACTCACCTCTTAGTAATGAGACTTGGATTATTGATTCGGGGCGTCTTCCCATATGGTAGTAATAAAAACCTTATTACCCAATATATGCCATGCAACCAAATTCACTGAAATTAAGGCTAGCGATGGATGGTTCTTTCTTATGCAAAATGTGTTGGGAAGGTTAAACTTACTAATCGAGATATATCTACAGAATGTCTGTTTGTTCCAAAGTTAGATCAGAACCTTATATCTCATCAAGAAACTCACTAAAGATCCGAATTGGATTGTTGTTTTTAATAAGAATCGGTGCACATTCCAGGATCTTTCTTCTCGAGAAGTGATTGGGCAAGCTAAACCTGCGCCAGATTTGTTTGTGATCAACCTGCTTGAAGAAGAAGATCAAGACAGAATTTGCCTCAAAGAAACTGCACTCAAAATCTTGACAATATCATGTTATGGCATTATAGACTAGGACATCCAAGTTTTGGTTATTTAAATTATTTAATTCCTGAATTGTTTAAAGGATGTAATCTTAATGATCTTCAATGTGATATTTGTCAATTTGCTAAACTCACCAAATCTGTGTATGCTAAGTTACCTCACTTGCCCTCTTCCCTTTCACCCTAATTCACAGTGATGTATGAGGACCTCAAGAGTGAAAAGTATAACAGAAAAAGGTGGTTTGTAACCTTCATTGATGATCATACCGTAAACACTTGGTCGTTCTTAATGAAAGACAAATCAAGTTGGACCTATCTTCCAAGAATTTTATCACATGGTCTCCACCCAATTTGATACTAAGATCAAGAACTTAAAGACCGATAATGCGGAATACTATGAGTCTAACCTCAGAACTTCTTGACTAACAGAGGAATTGTTCATATCGGTAGTTGTGTGGAAACACCTCAACAGAATGGGGTTCTTGAAAGAAAGAACAGCATCTCTTTGAAATGGGCGAGATCAATCATGTTCACTACACATGTTCCTAAATACAAGTGGGGTGAAGCTATATTGACTACAACATATTTAATCAACAGACTTCCCAGCAGAGTGTTAGGTTTCAAAACTCGTCTCCAAACCCCGCCGACCACACACTCTCGCTCTCATCTTATTACCCAATTGCCTCCAAAGATCTTTGGTTGTACTGTGTTTGTTTATATCCATGCTCAAACATGTAGTAAACTTGATCCTAAAGCTCATAAGTGCATTTTCCTTGGATATGCACGGGGGAGAGAAAGGTTACAAGTGTTACTCTCTCTTGAAAAGAAATTTTACAATTCTATGGATGTGAAATTCTTTGAAAGGACTCCATATTACAAACAAACCTCACTGAGCTACCAGCGATGGAAACTTGATTGAGATTGAACTAAGTCCGTTCCCTCAGCAAACCATTTACCCTCAGCAGAGTCCTAACCCACAAAGAGACTCATAACCTTCAAAGATCCTGCGGATACTCACACATCGACCCTCAAGAATCTGGCGACCCAGAGCCTCTTTGAACGTAACCTCAAAGAACCTCATCGAACCAGAGTCTGCTGGACCTCAGCTTATTGACTCTCGGCCGATCTCATCAAGTGGATGACAGACCTATTGCTCTAAGGAAAGGGAAAAGATCATGCACTGATCATTCTATTCATTCTTATTTATCTTATGATCAGTTGTCTCCTGTCTTTGCCATGTTTACACAGGACCTGGACTCTCACTCTATCCCTAGAAATATTCGGGGAGGCCCTTCAAAATGATAAGTGGAAGGCTGTTGTTAAAACAGAGATGACTGCTCTCCTGGATAATCATACTTGGGACCTCACAACTCTTCCCAAAGGCAAGAAAACAGTTAGCTGCAGATGGTTATTCACTATCAAATACAATGTCGATGGTACAATTGACAAGTATAAAGCAGATTGGTAGCAAGGGATTCACTCAAACTTATGGCATTGACTATAAGGAAACTTTTGCACCAGTAGTAAAGCTCAACACCTTTGTCGAGTCTTGATTTCCCTATTTGTCCAACTTGAGTGGCCTCTTCACCAATTGGACATAAAAATGCCTTTCTAAATGGGGACCTCATTTGAGGAGGTTTATATGATTGCACCTCTGGTTTTATCAATCCTCATACTCAAGGCAAGGTGTGCAACCGAGGAAATCTCTATATGGCTCAAGCAATCACCAAGGGCATGGTTTGGAAAACTCACTACTATGGTTAAAGTCACTGGATATTACCAATGCAACTCGATCACACCATGTTTGTCAAGACAACCAACCGAGAGGAGGTCCATTCTAATTGTATATGTGGATGATATCATCCCATCGGAGATGACTCTACCGAGATCCGAACTTGAAGACTCTCTTGGCAAAGGTGTTCCAAGTTAAAGATCTGGGCTACCTCAAGTACTTTCTTGGTATGGAAGTAGCTAGAAACACCAATGGCATTTCGTCTCCCAAAGGAAGTATGTCCTGGACTCATCAAAGAAGCGGCATCTTTGGGATGCAAACTCGTTGTATCCCTGAGTAGACCCAGTAACACCTATTGCATGGTGACATTCTTTGTGTAGAAAGAACAATATCAAAGGCTTGTAGGTAAACTCATCTACCTTTCTCACACAAGGCCCGATATTGCATATGGGGTTAGTCAGTCGGTCGGTTCATGCATCGCCTCTTGAACAACATTGGGATGTCGTGAATAGGATCTTGAGATATTTAAAGTCCACTCTCTGGCCAAGGCCTGTACTTCACCAAGTCTCTTGATAGATCAATCAAGGTCTACACCGATGTCTTTGATTGGGTGGATGTCACATTGATGCACGATCTACCACACAGCTATTGCTCATATGTATGGGGAACTGGTTACTTGGAGAAGCAAGAAACAACCCTCTTGTGTCAAGAAGCGATCTTTTGGTGAACTCAGGGCACTTGTACTTGTGATTTGTGAAGCTCTATGGCTTAAAAGTGTCTTGACCGAACTTCAAGAACCTCTCAAACAACCTATCACACTCTGCTTTGTGATAATAATTGACCTTATGCATGGTGAAGATCCACATCCATCATGATAAAACCAAGCATGTGGACATTGTGATTACTTTACGAAGGAAAAGATTGATGCCAAGATTATTTAACTCCAAAGATGTTCCCTCAGCAGATCGAATCTCGATATTCTTACCAAGGCTATTCCACCTCTTATGTTCGGTGAGACTTAGTAGCAAACTTGTTTGCATCAACATATCTGACCAGCTTTGAGGGGTGTGGAAATATTACAACATTTACAAAGATTACTTCCTTGAGATTGAAGTTCAAAGCAGGTGCCCAATGACCTCGGGGAGTTCTTACAGGATATTTTGTACACTTTATTTAATTATAAAAGACATATTAATTGTGATACATATAAACAATTAATATGTCAAACTCTAGTTTACTTTATGTCATAGACATATTAATTGTGGTACATATAAACAATTAATATGTCAAACACTAGTTTACTTTATGTCATAGACATAGCTTTTACTTTTACTTTTGCATGCTTGCCGCCCACATCTACATACTCAAGTGGCCGCCCAAGCTAGCTTGCTAGTCTCTCTCTATTGTATCTATTTATACACCTCTCATATCAATGAATAAACTAAAAGGCACAATGCGGTTTAGGGTACGTATCACGGGCTATTCAAACATAATATACCGACTTTCAAAAATTAGAATGTGGTTTGGTGGTCCGGGGTGGCACCAAGTGAAATAGTTAATGGCAGCCCAACTTGCTAAAAAAACATTAGGGGCTTGCTAAAGGCCACACAACAAATTTACCACGACTACCTTATGTTTGACTTTTCAGAGGTTGAATGTGAACATTCGACATCTGAAAAGTCGAATCTAAGTCTAATATTTGACTTTTTACAGGCTGAATGTCAGTGTGACGTGTATAAATATATATAAAAGAATGTGATGATCGTGTCATATTTGTGGGGGGAAAATTGGCAGGGCTTTACGATATCAGACTGGCAAGGAGTGGACAGGATTAGTTACCCTGAAAAGAGTAACTATACCTATGAGGTATTTAAAAGCATTGATGCAGGAATTGACATGGTAAGTTGGTTACTTTCCAAGATTATAATTTGGACCTTTTTAAAGCAATCAATTTTTCATAGTTTGATAGTCGATTTTATAGTTGATAATCAACTTTCACCTAGTTGATTGCTACAATTGTGTGAAAAAGACGATTATGCCCTTACAATATCTGTCTAGATTTTATGCAAGAAGTTGAAATAAGTGCTTTGATATTTGTAGGTCATGGTTCCATATAACCATGTTGAGTTCCTCACAACATTAAAGCCCCTAGTTGAGAAAAACTTCATACCCATAGCTCGGATCGACGACGCGGTTAGGAGGATCTTGAGGGTGAAATTCACAATGGGGCTTTTTGAGAATCCATTAGCTGATTATAGCTTTGTTGATCAACTTGGAAGCCAAGCTTATAGAGATTTGGCAAGAGAAGCGGTGCGGAAGTCGCTCGTGTTGTTGAAGAATGGGAAGAATGATAATGAGCCTTTGATTCCCCTACCTAAAAAGGCCTCAAGAATCTTGGTTGCTGGTACTCATGCCAATGATTTGGGTAGACTATGTGGCGGTTGGACAATCACGTGGCAAGGACTCATCGGGAACAATCTTACCGTTGGTACGTGTCTCGTAACTTAACTCTGAAAGAATTTCCCGTTCTTCGATAGTATTGGTATCTGTATGGAAGCATCATGTTTATACATACTTGCACGATGTTGGATCCTCTCGTGTGAATTTGGTGCACATTATAAGATAAACGTGTGTTTGTACGTTATACATTCAAAGATACTCATGTTTTAGCCTTGTTGTATTAGGTAACTGGAGGATCACTGCACCAAATCCACAAGAGAGGGTCTAGATTTACTTGTACTTGCTAAAGCTAAGTTTTTTTTTCCTAATGTTATAGGAACCACCATATTTAGTGGCATCGCCAGTGCTATTGATCCGAGCACTGAGGTCGTCCTCAGCACGAACCCTGACTCCGACTTTGTGAAATCCAACAACTTCTCGTACGCCATTGTCGTGGTGGGAGAGCCTCCATACGCTGAATACGACGGTGACAACCTGAATCTGACCTTACCTGAACCAGGACCGACCACGATCGACAACGTCTGTGGTAATGTGAAATGTGTTGTGGTCATAATATCCGGGAGACCCTTGGTGATACAACAGTACCTTCCAAACATAGATGCACTCGTAGCGGCTTGGTTGCCCGGCACAGAAGGCCAAGGCGTGGCCGACGTGCTTTTTGGAGATTATGGGTTCACTGGAAAGCTTGCACGCACGTGGCTTAAGACCATTGATCAACTTCCGATGAACGTCGGCGATGCACACTATGATCCACTTTTCCCCTTTGGATTCGGACTCACAACTCAACCTGTTAATGCAACAAGCTAGTTGCTTCTTTTTTTTGGTCGAGGGTAGCTAGTTGCTTCTTAATTATTCACTTTTGGGAGATTCTCTCTCCTTGTTTTTTTAGTTGTGATGTGAAATTACTTAAAAGCCCTTTCTTTTGCCACCATGTTTTGTTTCTGGTTGAAACTTCTAGCATTGGTAACTAATGATTAATGCGAAGGGTATAACAAAACTTGCATTCTCTCCTATTGTTGGATAATTATATTTGTTGTTTGGGTTAATTGCAGTTTTGGTCCTCTCTTTTCTTTTCTTTTCTCAAAACTAGGCCATATTTCTCATTTGGACACTTTTGACTTCTAACAATCTTTCTTTTGTTGTAATTTTACGACATTTGACCCAAGCGTAGGATGTGTTATTGTTGAAAAAAATGCAACAAATACAGAAAGTTAGAGGTGAAATTTGTCATTATAAAAATACAGGGTTATTTCTAAGACATTAAGAAAAGATACGGAATCAAAAGCGTATTTTAATTATTTCTCAACCAACATTATTATGAACTCTTTGCCCTACGAGTCATTAAGTTATTCGAAGAGAAGAGTTACGACGCTGGCGAGTATTTGAGTTTTACACAACCGAAAACAATTGACTCCGATTGTTTGAATACTATGCATCACACTGAATCTACCAACATTATTATGAACTCTTTGCCCTACGAGTCATTAAGTTATTCGAAGAGAAGATTACGATCTGCAGCGAGTATTTGAGTTTACACAACGAAAACAACGGACTCCGATTGTTTGAATACTATGCATCACACTGAATCTACCTTCGTAAAGTCTTCGACTCAAGAATAGTCTTTTCAAATGTTGAGCGTGAGGATCAATAATTGAAAAGTCGATTACTGTTAAGAATCGACTTTTCAAAGTCGATTCTTAACTCAAGACTTTTCAAAGTCCGATTCGATTGTGGTACACATACGATGTGAATCGTGTGATGCAAATAAAAAGGTCCCACGCAATAACCGAAGAAAATAAGGAAAAGGGCACACAAATTTTGTCAAATAGAGATCATTGAATATCAAATGGATAACATACCATGTCAAATATAATTATGCTTCAACAAGCTTAAGGCAAAACAATATACATATACAAGTACAAGCATTTGAAAAAAAGACACATTATTTACTTGGTTAAGCAAATAAAATGGTTTAGTGCCCCTAAGTTTATGCCCTTACAACAACAAAAAGTTTCTATAAAAAAACAATTTCACACCACCTAGTACACACACAAATGCTCCAAATTGTAGACTTTGAACCAAGAACTCAGCTTTCAGGTTTCGAGTTCCGCGTAAACGGTCGGTATTGCGGTTTGAAGAGCTAAAAGGGCCAAATATAAGAGAATGGATTTCTTCTACCTTGATTACGCCCATTGTTGCTTGTATCGCCATTGCTGCTGTTGGCATTATTTGCAGAACCGACCGGAGGTAACTCAACACGACAAACCGGGCACGAATTGTGCTGAACTAACCAAGGGACAATGCAATCAGAATGGTAGATATGGTTACAAGGCATCTGTTTAACTTCAGAGCCCAGTTCGAAATTATCTTGGCAAACCGGGCATTGAGAATCGGTGTTTAGATGGCGTTGGTTTATCACAACAGTTGGCATTGCATCAATGGCAGAACGCGTGCAGGTGGTGGGCCCTGGCGTTGATTTATAGTGAGCTGTTCAATAAGTTCTTGTAGTTCAGGTCCCATGAAAACATCACCAAAATGATCTCTTTGATGACTGCCATTAAAAGGGCTTCAAACCGTCACTGTTTATCATACGCACGGAGATTGACCCGGAACATAACCCAAGGAACTCTATCTGGTCTTGATTGAATCTCGAAATTAGGGTTTCTTCCACCAGTCATTCTCTGCTGTAAATAAACTTCAAACGCATCGAGAATACCGAACCTAGGATCATGGAAATGCTCCATGAACGCGAGATCAGATCCACCACCACCACCTTCCCTTACCCTAACACTTTCTTGAGAGCCCGGTTTTCACCAAACCGCTCACCAAGTTCTTCCATTTCCTGCACATTATTGCTCACAACCTCATCAAGTTCTTGTACAAAACCTCCGCTACAATATGGACAAATGAGACTACGGGCCGAAGCCGAACCGAGCGGTTACATTGGTAGCACCAATGCGTGTTTGTATGACTCGACATTGTTTTTCAACGAATCCAAAAAGCCCTCGATTTCAAGCTCAGAAAAAGTAGCCCATCCTGCATACACTAGCTAAACATTAAAGAAACGAAGAAATATACTATACATCCATTATTCAAAGTGCAGTTCAATAAGTATGGGTTCATCAAAGCAAATCTTCCGTTTTTTGCACCACTGTACAAACGACTTTTCGACAGTCGATTATAGAACTGAGAATCGATCACCGGAGAGTCGATTCTCAACTCTCTAATCAACTTTCCACCGGTTGATTTTGCTAAAAACGGTGTGGTTCCACTAAAGGCGCCCATAAGTACGGAAAGAAACAGATATCAAAGGGCACAGAGCAACTCAAAGGCAATTGCATTGCAAAGAACATAAATCTACAGTGTTCAATCTACTACTACAAGAAAAGATGGAATAAAGGGACTTTTTGGACAGTCGATTTTTTAGCTGAGAGTCGATCACAGGAAAGTCGATTCTCAACTCTAGAATCAACTTCCCAACGGTTGATTGTTTTTAGTGTGGTGCCATGCTAAAAACGGTGTGGAGACACTAAAGACGCCCACAAGTACGGAAAGAAACAGATATCCAAGGGCATAGAGCAACTCAAAGGGAAATGCAATGCAAATAACAACAATCTGCAATGTTCAATCTACTACTCCAAGAAAAGACGGATAAAAGTACTTTTGGACAGTCGATTATAGAGCCGAGAAACGATCACCGGAAAGTTGATTCACAACTCTAGAATCAACTTTCCACTGATTGGGTGTTTTAGGTGTAATTTCATGCAAAAAATGGTATGATACCATTAAAATTTAAAAGTGCCCATAAGTATACAAAGAAACAGATATCCAAGGACAGAGAACAATTTTTGCATAGCAAATAACACCAATCAGCAATGTCCAGTTAAAGAGACGGGATAAAGGGATTTAGAAACTAATCCACTAAACCTAGTCAAACTATAATCACACACACACAAAAAAATCCAAATAATTCCTGAAAATTTGTTTCATTTCACATAATGATCGCAGCTAAAAATCATTTAAATCAGCAAAAGATACGAACTTTAACCAAGAAACGTACAAGAAAAATCAATTAGAAGTTCAGCAATCAAATAAAACAACAAAATATATAACCAAACACTAAAGATAAAAACGGAATTGAAGTCAAAAGGAGTTTGAAGAAGCCCACCGCAGTCGGTGGCGAGTCCACGCCGGTACAGAGTATAAACGCCGGTGACAGTAAAAGCCAAAAAGAAATCGGAAAATGATGGGGGTTGTAAGAGAAACTATGGTAGGCAGGCGATTGCTTTTCCAGAGACGCGTTTGCTGCCTAGTATTCCACCAGGGGCATGGATGCCTTTACACATGAGTTGTTATCCACGTCATTTTTGGCAGCCATTTATGATAGGAAATTTACAGGTGTCGTATGAGAAGGACACTCACAGTCAAAAATGAAGTCATATAGATGTCTCTTTATATGGGAGTCTCTATATTAGAATTTCTCATTCATGAGTCATGTCACCACGTAACATCTTTTGTGGCATGCCACATTAGAACAGATACGTAATGATCGACTTTCCAAACGTCGAATATGGATATTGAATCTTTATGATATTAATGAGGTTCGATTTTCTAATGGTTTAACCTAAGTGTGGTGCCGGAAACTTTCAGTGGTCAAATGTGGTCAGTCTCTATAAAGACGAACATTGTAGGGCGAAAGCTTTTAAGTCAAATGTAGTCTTAGAAATTTTTCGAGAGAGTTGAATGTGGTGGGATTAAACTCTGCAAAGACAAAATCATGGATGAGGTTTAACTTTCTAATGGTTGAAGATGATTGTGTTTGCCCCAAAATTTCACACACATTCAATCTATATAAAGTTGAACATCATGAAATGCTTGCTTATATGTGATTTAATCAAACTTGAATTGTTCATCAAGGTTAATAAGTTAAATTCGAACACGTTAAAACTTGATTCAAAATGTTCACGAGTTTTATCAAGTATTATAATAATATATTGAAGATGTATACTTTTTTGTGTTTCTAATAACAAGTCGAAATATAGTGCCTTAATATCAACGTTCTTTTCGAGCTGCTAAAGCTTAAGTTCATACCTGAAAGTGCTCACAATTTCAACAAGCATAATCGAAGTCAAAAACAAAAATGGACATTCGATCTCTGCAAGGTCGAATGTAGAACTCTTTCTCGAGGTTGGATGCCACTCTGGTGTCCTTACATTCGCCTTTTTGAAGAGGTCGAGTGTTATTGTGGTGTCCTGAAAGCAGATTCAGTCCGGTGCCCAATAACAATTGCCCTAAATTAACTCATCTATCTAGTCTATTTTTAAAGCTGCAAGAAAGGTAAACAAAGCAGAAATTAATCTGCTTTGTGTTTAATAGCAGGCTTACATAGCTCAAAGTTTGAAAGAAACCGAAATGTGAAAACAACGACGTTGTTACTGACACCACATCAAACATACTGTTATGGCACCACAATGATGATTTTAGACATCAGAATTGACTTTGAAAGTCAATTAGATGGTTCAGAATCAACTTTTGAAAAGTACATTGTTTCTGGAGTGGTGTCAGTAAAAGGCCCAGAAATGAATATGGTTTAGTTTTTGGGTGTAAATCTTCTCAAACTATAATAATAAAGGTGCAAAGTAATAATCCCAACTACTCAATAACCATGGGTTGAGGAACTGCAGTAGAATCGTCTAGCTCGGCTCCAGTCTTGTGTTCTTCAATCGCCATTCTCATCTCATCGACCAAATTTCGTTGTTCTTCATCTATGGTGTTTTGCAACTCGTCCACCTAAGCCACCAAGTAAGTTTGATTGTGGAATTAGAAAAACAAATAGGAAAGAAGATGAATACTCCCTTTGTTTCTTATTATCTGATGCAAGAGAGTAGCAACTAAAAAAATGCCTCTACGTGCGTGTGGGCAGGTGGGTGTGGGAGGGGGGCAGGGGCTGCCCACAAAGCACAAGAACCAGGAAAGATATGTTCGATTAAGTTACAGCATCAACATGGGTATGTATATGTTCAAGATGATGTAGAATTCTGAAGCCCTAACATTCACAAATCAGAAGCAGCTTTGTCCATGTGGTTTTAGAATGATCAAAAATAGGATAACGACTTCCGTTCTTATTATCAGTAAGGTAAACCACCAAGACATTAACCTTGGAGTTATCCAATTTTGACACATTTCACCTTGAAATTCCTAAGCTTTTAAAATGATTAAATGGAACCTACAGACCTTCTGCACAGAAAACACATTATAAGTCAAGCAGGGGTTCAAGATTCGCGTGGTCAAAACTAGGCAACTTGTCTGAACAATTTCTTACAATCATTGACAATGCAACCGAAACTATTCTATCTCACATTCATTCTGAATTCAATCCATTTGGATCCCAAACCAATATTTTATTTACCCCACTAACTTATTTATTATTATTTTATTAATTCTATTATTTTATTATAAATTCTTTCATCAATCAATCAACATCAACAAATAAAATAATATTAATCCATCACTTTATACACTCATTACACTATTTAACCATTACTTTTTCAATATAATATTTCAAATCAACAATAATTACTTTAACTACACAAATTTCAATACAACTTTTCAACTTTATCATCATTACTTCACTATATTTTATAATTCTTTCTCTTTCTTGGATCCAAATGGATCCAGTCAGTCCGAAACCAAACGGAGCATGGGTGCTGGTCTATTAATCAATGTCAATCTATCGTCTGATTCACGGAAGGAAAATGAATTACGTTTTGTTTTATTAGTTCAGGATCAAAGTAGCAGATGAGAAGTTAAAGATTAAAGGTGCCGCCTTTAAAGGTTTTAGGTTTGGCCTTCAAATGAAATAGGTATCATTTTGTTGAAATAAACTAAGATAGTACTTCAAACTGATAAAGCAAACAGCTTCAGAAAGAGCATTCGGGAAATACTAAACACGTACCACGTGCAACAAGAGGGAAAACTGCTTTTTGCGAAGATCCAGAGTCCGTGCACCAGCCATGTTCTCAGCCTCCAACATCGCGATCTCCCTCTCAAGCTCCGAGATAGCCGACTGAGTCTCCGGTCTTGGCGGTTGCATAGCTATCAACTTCCTTATTGCCTCATACTCCTCTTTATGATTCCTCTCAATCTTACTCTGTTCAAGCTGTTTCTTCAAGTCCTCTATATCAGCCTCGGTTTGCAATATCTGCCGGTTTATCTCGTTTTTCAACACGTTAAAATTCTCTTTCTCTCGAACGTTTGCATCAATAACAGCTTTGCTTTTCATCAATGGAATCTCAAACGTATTTAGCTCCTGTAAGAAAGCTTTTGCCAGTCTCTCGCAATCATTGTAGTTATCGGCATCTTTTTCAACCTCTAAAGCAAAGGTTGTAAATTTCTTTTGTAACTTCTTCAATGGCGGTTCACCTCTCGTAGTTGTAGTACGAGTCAAAAGCCGATGCTTTATGATAATATAGTCCTCGAGTGGACCAAAAGCATAATGTGCTGCCATCGTCTCACCTCTACCCACAACCTTTTTACCTTTTGCCAACATTTTGTTTTTCTGTTTCTAAACCTGTGATCACAGCAATACAACGAACATCAATGCTTACAAGGATTAACAACCCAGTATCCAATACGTATCTGTGTCGGATACGAGACACACGACCACACAGAAGTATCCGTGCATTACGGTTAACAACATCCCCAGAATCCCAGCATTAAGCAAGTCTTTAAATTTACAAAAACAACCCAGAAATAATTGCAGTGAACGTTTTGCTATGCTTAATTCTTCCCATTTAGCTAATTCACCAGCAAAAATGCTTAAACGAGCTATTACTCTATTGCTTTTCGATGTAACTCTGTTTGAGCCTTCTGTTCCCGTAGTTTTTTTAAAGTGAATTAGGTCAGATTATTTCCCCAAATTATAACCTAAAATCGTCTTTAAAGCAAAAAACCAAACACCAACGCACCCTTTTAGCTAAAACCAGCAAACAAATTCAATAAAATACAAAGTAAATAAAGCTCTTACCTTTGAATTCCAATAGCAGTAATGGAGAACAATGATGCCGGCAACCTAATACGCTGAAAATTAAGTTAGCAGAAATATAAGAAAATAGAAACAGAATCTAAGAAAACGAGAATTTGTTGATGGGCCAAATTGAGAAGATAAAAGAGTACGAAAAAAAGTGTAAATTAAAAAGAAAAATGAAGAGGGTTCTCAGATTGACAGTAAAGCTCTAGATTTTACCTCTGGAGGCTCTAATCTCACTTGAGTTGATTCAACGAATTCGCTACCTCTTTATTCAACTGCTTGAGCTGAAATTTTTGCAGCAGTAAAGTACACAAGTTTTCTTTTCTTTTCTTTTTTATAGAAATGATTACATTTTTCTATATTTTATAAAATAATGAAAGGAAAAAAAAACTTTTTTTTTATGTATAATGATCATTTATGATTATAAAAAAAAAAAAATTGACAATGATTTAAGTAATTGATGGTCTTCTATTCGCGAGTATGAAACTCTTCGATTTCTTTTTTTATTATATGGACCGTTCAGATCGACTCCCCAACCTTACATTACATGTTGATGATCACGAGGATCTGACCTTGAACTTGACATTGACCTCGTACATGCTCGGTTAAGAGATTTGAGAATATCTTTTCCAAGGTCTTACGGCGCTGGCTTGACCCTCAAAATTTACAAGATCTCTCGGTATGACCCTTGGTCTCTGAGCATCTCTTCAACCTCCAGATGGACGGGAGCTATCTAATCTCCACCCTCGGAGACACCTTCAACATGCTCCAAGGCCCATAGCATCTGTATTTTTTCTTGTCTTTAATTATATTGTGTACTTCTTCATGTCTTTATTATATTGTTTATGTTTACTTGATTTTACACACGAGTATACTATAAGGTATGATCAATATGATACTTTCAGGTATCCGAGACCGATTCGTCTAACTCATTCGGCGTTCGCCTAGATGATGTCTATAGAGTTCTTTCAGGTATCATTTCATTTTTATTCTCTTTCACCCCACATTGAAAAAGAATTGATAGGAATGATAAATACCGCTTAATACAATCGTTATATTCATATATCGGTTATACTGAAAGAAAGAAAAGTTGACGAAAAATCGAGTTTGACAGTTCACTCCATGGCTCAAAAACATAGTTATTCGGTACAACAATTCATAAACGCCACATAGAGAGAGAAAAAGGGTATATTAAAATGGCAGTGAAAAGAACAAAATTGAAACCCTTAAAAGTTTTTGCTAAAGCAAGAAATTTTTTTCCAAAGGCACACAACCCTCCTCTCCCATCTCAGATTTTGTTGAAGGCCACAATGTCACAACTCTGAACATATTCGTTGATCGGCTCAACCGTGAGCTGCTCTTCAATCATGGTATCGACGGAGACCAAATCATCGACAATGGTCATCATGATCTGGAGCTTTTTAATACCGTAACCTACGGGTACCAGTTTTGCTGCACAAAAAGTCAACAAATCAGTCACTTTAAGTAGTAGTGTCCTAGCTAATGCTGTTAGTAAACCGAATTGTTCGTGAGAACAAGTTTGGCTCGTTTTAACTCGTTTTTGTTTGTGTTAGCAACTTGAGCATAGAACCAATTGATATGATTATTATTAATTAATAAAGAACAAACACAAGCTAGCTCGTGAGTGCTCAAATAAGGTCCACAACCACAAACCATGTGTGTATATAACCTAATTTTTGTCCAAGGTAAAGAGAGGTATTTAACCAGTCTTTTTTGTCCAATAAAAGCAAGATAATAAAGAAAACAAGGCTCGTTTCTTCGAGCTAAACGAGTTGAACTCAATCTCAAGCACAAATTTATGCAGAATTTTAGTTTAACAATGGCTCGAATATTAGGACATTTGACAAGCCCAAGTTTGAACCATTTTTTTGTTGAGTAATAAGCAGCGTTTAACATTCTAACCTTCTAGGCATTTGCAGGTGTTTAGTTTACGAATTACAATGACCTTATAGAAATGCAGGTGGTATTGGAAACTTACATGCTCCCCAGAAAAGCCCAGGCATCTCAATTTTACGAACAGCTTCCTCAAGTGCCTTCATATCGGTCTCGTCGTCCCAAGGTTTTACATCCAGAAGGACAGACGACTTTCCACCTGTAATATATGACTCAATCACAATCAACACAAATGCCAACACAAACTATATGTAAGAACCTAAAGACACTTGTCCGCCGTACAACATACGACAAAGAACATCACAATCATGCTCTTTGGGAGGAAAAAAGAAGACTTCAGCGAAACAATCTTTTTGTTGATTACCATGAGAAAAGTTCCAAGAAACCGTGTTCGGCATTTGGAAAGAAAATTAATCTTTTTGTTGATTACCATGAGGATGCAAAATACAAAACATGTGAAGAAACTCACTCTCTTTCTTCTTGGCTGGTGCTTTAGCAGCCTCTCTGGCCTCTGCTGCCGCCTTTTCCTCCTCTGTCTCGTCACCGAAAAGGTCAATGTCATCATCATCATCAGCTGCAGGAGCATCATCCTGAAAATCACCAAAATACAAGAATGCTGTCAATTCAAAACTCAGACAAACAAACAACCGCAAAAAAAAAGGTGGAAAAGGTGCAAGTGGAAACTGGAAAGGAATGGGAGATTATGCTCCCTTCTACAAAAACACATACAAAACAAATGTTTAGATTATATGCCAAGCTTGCTTGGTATACATGTTAACATATATTACTAAAATACGCCACAGTACAAAAACATGCGCATGGACAACAGTCATTAAACGTAATGAGAGAATTTACTATAACAACACAAATGATGCCACAAATAAATTCCTACTGTCAATAGGCATCAACAAACATTGATTTTCTTAGTGGTTGATAATCATTGGTACATTCACATTGAAAAGCCATGAGAACAGACAAACGAAAAGAAAGAGGCCATTAGTAGCTGGTACAAAGAAAAGAGGACCCTTGTGCCAAACACCAAAATGATAAAAACAGGGCAAGAGATGGCCATCAAGAAACAGTGTAATGGATCAATAAGCCCACTCACAAAATAGATCTCTCTTTCCACTCTCAAAACATATCATATGCTTGTAAAAACCAAACTAACCACAAAATTATAAGTCCCCGTTTCCAAACTAAACTACACTAAAGAGACATGACTCATAAAGCCCATCACGTAACATCAGAATATTAATCCAATTATAATAGGCCAGATTTTTACACCACATCCTAACAAATATTAAACTCAAAAAAAAGTTTAACTTTTACTGATTAAAATTTGGAAGCTTTGAAATTTGGAAGCTTTATAGGACATGCAGTACCTTCACTGGAGTAGCTTCGGCTGCAGCTCCTCCGCCGCCAATTTTAACCCCAACAGCTTTACCAGGAAAGCTGCAAAACATTCATAAGCACAATAAGTTAGTAAACTTATTCAACAATCAAAATCCTAGCAGAAATAATTCAAGTAATTAAATCAAAATCTATCACTCAACAAATAGCAAAATTAAGCTAATCCCGCAAATCAAAATGACCCAATCAGCATATAGTTAAAATTAGATCGAAAAGTAGCAAATGTCTACCTCGAAGAAAGTGCCTCTGAAATTGACTGATACCATTTGCTGGCATCTGGATACGAATCAGCACTAGGCTGTGCTGGAACGGCACCGTATACTTTAATATCATCCTTCGTAAGCTGATTTCTGCAAATCCGACCGAAAATTCATCAAAAACAATCATCAATATAGAAAAAAACAAAAATCAAGCTTCCAATTTGCTATATGTAAAAACAAATTGAAAGTTTACCCGGAGATAAATGATTTTCCAGCTAGGAAATCGTTGAGGGCTTTGATGCCAGCTTCTGTGTTAAGATCTGAGAAGGTAACTGCCATTTTAGCTGGAAATTGCTCCTATTGTCGGATGAATCACTAAGTTTGCAGAAGAGATGAACGCTGTGGGAGGGAATTGATGAGCGGAGCAGCTGGGTTTTTATATTGGGGTAGTTAAGCGAAAACCCTAAACTTCGAAGGGTATATTTTTTTTCATTTTCATTTTCTTTTTAGTATTACAGCATTTGTAGTCGGTCTGATTTAAAACTCATAGTACTCTCACTGGTACTGGTAAACCGCACTGTTGACGGTCTCAAAAAGCTTACTTCAATCTGCCTAAGCGGTCCAGAGTCTTTGAATTTCTCAAAAGATTGAAATTGGTACACGAACTAAATAGGCCAATCCACTACTAGCAACGGAGCCTTGTGAGGATGTCATTTCTAAGATCTCTTGTCTTAGGTTTTCTAAAGTAAGTTGAGCATCCATACTGTAAATCCTTTAAAAACACTATTGTAGAGATTTTAACAGAAAAGTTAACACTGCAGCAGATACTTTACTTTTTACTGTAAATTACAGATTATTTATAAAAAAAATTACATCTACCGCATTCATCTAGATTATGTATATTTTCCTTTATATCTATCGCATTATGTAAAATATAGAATCCGATGCATTTCATCTTGAATAAAGATCATGTAACCTAGAAAAACATATTTAACACTGTATAACATAGTATTCGTTAGGAGTATCTGATGCGAGTGCTCTTATCCCGTAAATTAAACGCATGTTTTAGACATATATTTGATGGGATTTGAACATAGAATCTTTGATTGTGGGATCTTAGCACAATCGTTAGGGGAGGTCTCGTTGGGTGTTTCTTCCTGATTTGATTTAGATTGTTATAACGGTGTGCAATTAAACAAAATCGATAATATCAAATAGGATGAATATGCTTTCATTCATTTGTTTAACATTTTATTTGAAAGGACGCGTAGTATGAGGGCGGTGGTGCAACTTACGGCGGGGATGACATGGTAGCGTGGTGAAGTGTGTAGTGACAGTTGTTGTTGGCGGTTGGAGCAGTGGAGATGGATTGAGTGATGAAAGCTAGCGGTAGTACAGTGGATTGATGTGAGGTGTGCGGTGAGGGATTGTGATGGTGTTCAAAGTTGAAGTGGTGGTGGTTGTGTAATGGCGGCCAATGATGGTGGGCGGGGAATGGCACTAGTGGTGGTGGAATGGTATGGTGTGCAATATGCAATAATGGTTTTGTGGCATCTAGTGGTGGTAAAGTGGTTGGTGGCATATGATCGTGGGGAGGGTAGTGATGATGTGGTAGTGGAATGAAGAGTGGCAGGTAGAGGATGACGGTTGGTTAGGTTGTGACATATGGTTATAGGGTGGCGGTAGTGGTTGATTATAGAATAGTGGTATCAGATGGTTGTATTGTGGGTGGTATCGGAAGTAAAACCTCTCATCAATCAATCCAAAAAGGGAGTAATTGTCATTGAAAATAGAAAAAATGATATATCTACTTATGTGTATAGTCGGTGATTACCACACATCTTCTATCCATTGATTAAAGTGTACGATTTCAAATGAATGGATGATGGGTGTGCAGTGATTATCCACTACACATAATGTATAGTGGATGACCTTCCTTGAAAATAACATGCTTGAAAAGTTTCAATTAGTTTAAGCATTTTTTATACTACATTATAATTTTATGATTTCGGACATATTTCACACATATTTCGTACCAACTCCATGTATCGTTTTTTTCATACAACATGTTCATTATTCATAAAATTTGTACATTGTCACACCATCTAATGCATCATACGTATCATTTCACGCTATTTTTCTACCATTATTTACCTTTTTGTAGCATCATGTATTTTATGTGACAATTTCATACCGGGGAGTGATAGAGCTACTCCCTCAAATCTACATCATTTATACACCATCATCATCTTACCACATGTTTTTCATTTGTAAAAGAAATTTAAAAAAATTGAAAAAATCACAATCACAAGATTATATTTAAAGAAAAATGATATGAAACTGAAAGAGTAATTTCTATCATTACCCTTTCATACCTCATATGTAACTTGTATGTATACCTTTCTTTCACACATTCGGCTAACTATATTATTCGGATAGTATTACAAGTACAAAGCATATCATAATTGATCTAAAAGCGTGCTTTATCAAGTTCCTACTAAATTTCCGTAAAGTGTGGAATTAATTAAATTATATCATATGTTCATCCATGTTTATTAGAAAAACAAACATCGAGTTTTTTTTACCCATGTCCGTGTAATACCGAATCTTTGAGTTTTGCGATACTTGTACTGCACAAGTACGTAATTTCTATTAAAGATACGCGTTGTCGAGATTACGACGCACCTTACACAAAACATAGTATGTAAAATGGAAAAGATAATAATGTTTAGTCTTGTAAAACAAAGAAACTATTGAGAAACACCATTGCAAATGACCTATCGTGTATTATCATCAGGGACGGAACCAGAAATTATTGTTTAGGTTTGCTAGTGGACTATATATGTATCGTTGATTGGGCTGGATTAAGACAACTAGTGGTGTTTGAGTGAATTTGATGCACTCCAAGATGATCACCCATGCATTCACAAGTCCAAGGATCCTATCATTGTTCGAGATGGCCCTATCACACGTTTTCAAGAGAAGAAGGCTCGAGAAGCTTATGCAAAGCTGGTCCAAGATGTTGGAAAGGAGAATGAGGCTTTGAGGATTGATGATTCAACTATTTTAAGCCTATTCGTTGCTGATTGGGCTTAATGTGCGAAAGGCCCAAGTGTGGGGCGTTTTATGCATCATACTTGCTGAATGTTTTATGGACATTTAATTATGCTATTTTTTAATTAGGCCTTTTTATTTAATTAGGAAGTTAATATTCAGGCCCAACTGATAAAGTGGCGCCTCCTTTTTTTAGGAATTAGGTTTCTATTTTGCTATTTATAGTTGTCAGACTTGAACATATTATTCAGATTATTTTGGAGATTAAACCCTAGTTTATAATCAAGAAACTTTTCAGAGATTGGAGTTTCTTTCAATTATTCTGAGATAGAATAGTTGGGTGGTTTTCCTGAGATAGGATTATCACGAGACAATAATCAGAGATTGATTATTGTTGTTGCTTTCGTTTTTATTTCCAAATAGTCCACGTTTATACAATCAGATCGGAAAAACCCTAGCTTGGATTCGTATAAGCTGAATTAATAAAAGTCGAAGCTTTGATCTAGTTCCTACAATCAGTTTGGTATCAAGTGGTATCAGAGATTAAGGGATTAAAGCTTCAACGTCTGCTGCACTACTCTCGATTTTCTGTTGCTCTTCTCGTGACCCTAGACGTTCTTGCAATCCAAGAACCCTAATTTGTTCTAGGACGGCTCCTTTGGAAATTTGCTGCTGCGTTACACGTCTACTGCTGCGTTTGATTTTCATTGCATCCGGACAGAATTATTCCTGCTATTGCTGCATATTATCGCATCCGGATTCAGGTTTTTGGACTAGTTCGATTTCAATTAATCAATATTTCTGTTCATCATTTACTTCTTGATTTGCTGTAAAGTCTTTAATTTATTGTAAGGCCGACTCTTTTCCAAAATAAAAAAACAAAAAAAAAACAGAGAAGAAGAAGAGAGCAGAACGAAGCACAAAATTACGGGATTTAATCAATACTGGTATCTTCCTCGTTCTTGATCGACACTCCAAAACCCGAATCAAGAACCTCAAGAATTATCAAGGATTTAAGGAAACCGGATCTTGATTTTCGATCGAAAGAGTAGTACTCGATCAATCTTGTGGCTAAGCACTTCCGTAAAATTTGATTGTCTCTACACACACCACACGAGCTTCACGCTCGCTTTTGGGAAGAAAAAAAAAGAGTTATTTGGCGGGAAAAATAGGCAAGAATTTTTTTTTGTGTTTTTGTGACTAGTCCTGGAACAAAATTTGATTTTACCAGGAAAATTTTTGCTTCATTTTCCACGAAATTTGGCGGGAAAATAAATTTTCTTTCTTCTCTTTGTGAGTTAAACACGGTGACCGTGAGTTAAGTCACCATAAGCCTCACGCTATGGTCGATGATAAACTTCTCGGAAAGCTCTCGACGATAAACTTGCTCAGGCAATCGAAACCACACGGCAGAGATATTTGATGAACTTGAACGAAGCGGCTCAAGCAAATGCTCAAATGTCGACAAAATTGAGCGAGCAATCGCTCAAGCAAATGCTCAAATGTCGACAAAATTGACACGATTCGTGGCGACTCCCAACGTCGCCATGCCGAATATGAACGTAAACATCGGGGCGTTCAATGCCATCCATGCACTTACACTCGAAATCGTCAACGGCCAACCGAGGTAAATCCCCCAACCTAACCGTGTTGTTGATGCAGGTCGAGCTCTCATTCCCAAGCGATCTTCTGGTTGTCCAAATTCCCCCACATGACGATTCACGTAATGTGAAATACAAAATTCCACCGTTTGATGGTAAGGTGATCCGGACGGTATTTAGCTTCAGGAGATGAAAGTTTCTCAAGTTTTCTCTTGCACAAATTTTAGTGATGCTAAACAGTACAACTTGCGACGATGGAGTTTACCGATACGGCCATGCATTGGTGGGACCAACTCCAGGCCCAACGTCGAAGAAGACGTGATGGTGAGATCACTTCATGGGCGGTGCTCAAAGAGATTATGAAACAACAATAGGTACCTACTCATTACTATAGGGATCACTCCATGAGTTACAAGCGTTACGTCAAGGAAATCGCACCGTAAAGGAGTTTGATGAAGATTTGCGCCTCACTCGCTTAAAGCCAATGTAGAAGAGGATGACGGCGACAATGCGGCGTTTCCAATGTGGCCTTCGACCCGATATTGCTTGCCACGTCGAATTCTGTAATTATCGCACCAAAGCCGAGCTTACAAGGTGCAATCATGGTGCAAAAGCGCTTGGTGAACGGGCTGCATATAAAGCTTCTTATGGTAACACTCGCTCTACTTATTCTTCTTTTGGACGAGGTACTTGAAGGATGCAGGTTCTTAGATCTAAACGAATTAGATCTACGCTGCAAATGGATGGATCACGATTTATATATCAAAACACATAATTAAAGGACTTAAACTACTACAAGGGGTTTAAGATCATGTTACCAATAACGGGAAGAAGTCTTGATCTTCCGATGTGTTCTCCAAACGGCGATTGGTGGACACCCTTCTTGATACACGAACCTCCTTGATATGCAACACCAAGAAAAACCTCAAAGTTTTTCTTCTACTAAAAACCCTAGATGAGAAAACTAATTTTTCTCTCTTTTTAATGTGTGTAGTCGAATTTTCCATGCCCAAAAACCTTGGAATAACTCTCCTTTTATAGGAGAGTAAATCCTGGCCTCAAGTATTAATTAATTAAATAAATAATTAATTAAACAAAATAAAAGAATATTTTCCTTAATGACTAATTGTGACATGTATTGACCAATAGAAATCAAATAACAAGTCATCCAACCAATCATGTAACAAGAATATCTTTTATTTTCCACATCACAAAAATTAATTCTTGTGATAATTACAAGGAGAAATGGCGCCACATTAGCTAGGGGTTTTAGCCCACATAAAATGTCTTTTATGTGTATTATATTATTTAGCCAAACTAAATAATATCCATGCACATCAATTAATTAGCCCAAACCAATTAATTATCACTTTGAGGCCCAAATAACAAGATTATCACCCTAATTACGAAGCCACATCGGGGACCATGGACCTATAACCAGTAGCTCCAATAATTAATTATTCATCGAACGAGAATAAGCACATTAATTATTAATTCCGGGATTACGCCACCATAAACCCGAACCGAACTCTACCGATTATAGATGTATACTTATACTCAACCCATAAAGTAAATAAGCGTCCATTGATATAATCACTACATACGGATTAACCCTCCATAGATTGTCCATTACGGTGGGAAGTCTCCGTGAACCCGACTCGTAATATCTTATCCTTATTTACCATCAACCCCACGATGATCAATTAGTACACATATCTCGACTAGTAGCTAATTAGTCAAATGTGAACTCCCGGATCGATCACTTTCTTAGGGCTAACAAATAAGGGATCGCTCTCTACTTCCCGAGGAAGGAATGGATTCCATGTCCGTGAAAATCGAACTACTCACTCATGCGGAGATAGTGCCAATGAGAAGTGGCTTGGAACACATATTCAAGTGAACCGTAATTAACACATCAAACACTACTCCGAGACAAGCAAAGCACCTCGTGATCAACTCAGATTAAGGTTGATCCATATATGATCATCTAATGATTTAATAAGATTCCTCGATTACGGAATTATATCGGAAATTCAGATTAAATCGGTCCGATCTATATGAATGCCATCATATATAAATGCCCCCGCGTAGGTACCTCTACCGATAGTCCGGATAAGACTATCACACCCTAAAGTGTTCTAGGCGCATTATTGGTGTTTTAATCAAGAGACCCTAAACTCTGATTAAGTTCACCACGGACTAGCAGTTAAGTATACCACCACTAACTCAATCCTCACGTGTAATCCATACACTGAGTTAAGTGGTTACATACATATATACTTAGGGTTTGCAGCAGTGTATTACTTTACAAGCACAAAGCAAGTAATAAGGTGAGATAAGTTCTGTCATTCATTATTAAAAACAATTACACAAATTATCTTTCGGGCACTACACCTAACAGTACTACATCTTCGTCTTCTAATGTTTCCAATCAGCCTAATACACGTCCTAAAGATGATTTTAAACCACGTAAATTGAATTATCCTTATTCTGATGTTAAGACGAAAGACATGCGTGAAAATGGTATTCCTAGTGTTGAACGTGCACGTGATATGGCTTGTTTTAGGTGTCGTGGTAGAGATCATTATGCTCGTGATTGTCCTAATAAAGCGTGTTTTAAGAATTTGTTGGTGTTGAGTTAGAGCCTCGTGACTTTGAATCGGACTCCGACAAGGATGATAATAGCATACATAGTGATAGCGATGATGATTAATTTGCTGCATGTTAGTGCTACTTCTTCTTATGGTTCGGGTGTATGTGGTGTTTTACAAGCGTGTATTGGCTGCACAAACTAAAATTGATGACAATATGCGGCGTGATAACATTTTTCAATCCACGTGTGGTATTGGGGTAGAACTTGTAACTTGATTATTGATTCGGGTAGTTGCACTAATGTGGTTAGTACGTTACTTGTTGAGACTTTGCGTATTCCCACGTTACCACACCCCAAACCCTATCAACTACAATGGTTGAGTGATGAAGGAAACACGCGTCACATCACAAGCACTCATTAATTTTGATTGGTAAATTTCATGATGAGGTCCTTTGTGATGTTCTTCCTATGCACGTCACACACCTACTTTTAGGTCGTCCGTGGCAATTTGATAGACGTGTTTCTTATGATGGCTACCTAAACCGTTATTCACTGCCTTATAAAGGCAAGACCATTGTTTTGCACCCAATGACCCTAAGGAAGCGCATGATGAACAACTTAAGATGACGGCTTTCGGTTGCGTCACCAAGTATCACAAAATGCTAATAAAGCCGTGGGTAAGGGAAGGGTTGTAGCTCAGGTAGATAAGGCTGAATCTACTCCTAAAGTTAATAAACAAGGTAAGCACGCCACCTCACACACTACACTAGTAAGGTCAATCGAATTTAATGATAAAGGCCGTAGGGCTGGAAATCCAATTTATATTCTTGTACTTAAAAATTTCGACTCCCTACCCCTTGTTTACTTTCTATATCCGATTTAACCAATTCTCTCCCTAGTGCGATTTATTCTGTTTTGCATGAATTCAAGGATGTCTTTCGGAGGAGGAACCCGAGGGTCGCCACCAATAAGAGGAGTGGAGCATCAAATCGACTTTATACCCGGTTCCGTGCTACCAAACCGGCCAGCCTATAGAGCCAACCCCACGGAGATCATGGAGATACAAAAGCAAGTTGAGGAGCTGTTAGAAATGGGAAAGATTCGCGAGTCCATGAGCCCTTGTGCAGTTCCAGTCATTGTAGTCCCCAAGAAGGCGGGAGAATGGCGTATGTGCGCAGATTGTCGCGCCATCAACCAAATAACGGTAAAGTATCGATATCCTATCCCTAGACTAGATGATATGCTTGATAATTTACATGGTAGTCGTTTCTTTACTAAAATTGATTTGAAGAGTGGCTACTATCAAGTACGTATTCGGGAGGGTGATGAGTGGAAAACAGCTTTTAAAACCACTTTTGGCTTGTATGAGTGGCTTGTAATGCCATTTGGTTTAACTAATGCACCTTCCACGTTTATGAGACTTATGAATGAGGTCCTTGGGAATTTATAAATCGGTTTGTAGTTGTGTACTTGATGATATACTTATTTATAGCACTACATTTGATGATCATGTTGAACATTTGAAAGGTTTATTTTGCATACACTTAGGAACACGAATTATATGCTAATCTCAAAAAGTGTAATTTTTGTTTGGAGAGTGTTGTCTTTCTTGGCTTTGTTATTAGTGCTAAAGGTGTGGAAGTGGACCAAGAAAAGATCAAGGCGATACAAGAGTGGCTGAACCTTCCACGGTTGCATAAGTCACGTAGTTTCCATGGCCTTGCAAGCTTCTATATGACGCGTTTTGTGAAGGGATTCGGCTCCATTGCGGCTCCCTCAATGAGCTCGTAAAAAAGAATGCACCATTTGTGTGGGAACAACGTCACAGGGAAGCTTTTGAAACTCTTAAATCTATGCTTATTTTACGCACCAATACTTGCTTACGATTTTAATAAGATGTTCCAACTTGAATGTGATGCATCGGGTGTGGGGATTGGTGGTGTTTTAATACAAGAAAGTAGGCACATTGCGCACTTTAGTGAGAAACTAAAAGGGGTGTGTACTTAATTATTCAACGTATGATAAAGAGTTGTATGCGTTGGTTCGTTGTTTACAAACATGGCGAAGACTATTTACGGCCTAGAGAGTTCACCATCCACACTGATCACGAGTCTATCAAGTACTTAAAAGGGCAAGGAAGCTGAATAAGCGTCATATAAGATGGGTTGAGTTTATAGAGTCATTTTCTTATGTGATTAAGTATAAGAAGGGTAAGGATAACATAGTTGCTGATGCCTTATCTAGGCGTTATTCTTTTATCACTTCTATGCAAACCAAGTTGTTAGGATTTGAATCTATTAAGCATATGTATGAACATGACGTTGATTTTGGGAAAATATTTGCTGCGTGTCCTTCTCGTGATCAACCTGAATATTCTATTTTCGATGGATTCCTTTACAAGAATGCTAAGTTATGTGTACCTCGTTGTTCTATGTGTGAGTTGTTTGTTAAGGAAACTCATGGGGGAGGTTTGATGGGACATTTTGGAGTAGATAAGACCTTAGACATGCTTAAGCAACATTTTTATTGGCCTAAGATGAAATCTGATGTGGTTGAATATTGTTCTTCGTGTTTAGTTTGCAAGCATGCTAAGGCTGAGTCACAACCACATGGGTTATACACACCACTTCCTATTCCCACTTCACCTTGGGTGATCTTTCCATGGACTTTGTCTTAGGTTTGCCACGAACTAGGAATGGTCATGATTCGATTTTGTGGTTGTTGATAGAATGTCTAAGATGGCACATTTCATTGCATGTAATAAGACTAATGATGCTTCGCTATTCTTTGACTTGTTCTTTAAGGAAATAAATACGTTTGCATGGTGTGCCTAGATCCATAGTTAGTGACCGAGATACCAAGTTTATTAGCCACTTTTGGAGAGTGTTATGGAAGAAACTAGGTACATCCTTGTTATATTCCACTTCTTTTCACCCACAAACCGATGGTCAAGCAGAGGTTACCAAATCAGACTTTGGGTCGATTACTCGTAAGCGTGGTGGGTAAGAACCTTAGGACGTGGGAGGCGTGTCTTCCATTTGTTGAATTTGCTTATAATCGTGCTCCTCACTGACGTGGCCTTTTCTAATGCTAATATCAGTCCTTAACCGACAGTGTATCGGGTCAAACTGTAGTGCTAGTGTGGTGAGTCAGTGTCGAATCCTCAGGAAACTTGGTAATTCTTCTAAGTGTGGTTAAACACCAAAGAGAGTTATTAACTCGATCTAAACCGCAATTTTATAACATGATTACTACTATTTGCGCTTAACATAAAATAAATGCGTAATTTAAAAGTTATTCTAATATAATATATATAAATATATATAGATGTACATAGATTGCAAAAATATATATATATATATATAAATATATAGATACCAATATATAGTTTATAATAATAGACAAATAGAACTATCTGAGATAAGTTTCTGAGAACTAGCCAAAGTTTATATAATTGAATTATACGATCTTTTCCAAAGAAATGTAATGTGCTCGATCTTTCCTTTTATATTAGGTTTAATTGAGTAAATGAAACGGTGCACTCTGAAGTTAACAATTCCTCCTCACACACGGCGTATGAAATTGTCATATGTCATTGTCATCGATTCAATCTCCACAATCGCCCCATGCTAATCTCGGTTAGTGCGAGCAGTACCAGTACAATCTACCCCGGATAAAAGAGGTTATTCCGTTTGTCAGACGGCCGATGTTATTCAAAAGGCTCCGGTTGTCAGGCGGATCGATTTAACTTTCCGGTGCTAGTTTTAATTAAACTGTTGATTTTAACATTGTTACGATCTCGAGCACAATTTTAATAAAATCTATCTTTCCTAAGACAAATCTGCCCCCGGGTAGGAAATAGGATTCCGTTGTCACGCTTTACGCCGCCAATTTTACCCTCCGGTTTTTCTATTTTTTTTATCTCATATCCTAACTTCTCTGGTCAGTTCATCGTTAGGTTATATGGTGCGATTCATCTTGGTTAATTACGTCAATCTGAATATTATCAATACGTTACAAAATAGAAAAAGATTCGATTAACTCAATTTTAGTCAATTTTACTTAGACAAAGATTCCTTTACCGAAAAGATCGAAATAAAACTATTACATAACTTTGGCTAGTTATTAGAGTTAGCCTAAAAACATTATAACAACAGAAAAGATAAAAACAAACATAAATACTTAAGAAAATTTACCGATTACAAATGCTGAATCAGAGTTGTATTCTTTCGGACATTACAACGACTTCAACAACACCGAACTTCCGATAATTTCTTGAGCATTACAACGATACTACGAGATTATTATTATTGGCATAAGGCCTATTTACAACTACTACTAAAAAAGAAAAATAGAAGAGGAGAAGATATATATATGATATTGTGTATATATATTGGTACACTTCGGCTCTGTTGCAATGAACTCCTTTATATAGATGAAAGTCTTGGGGCCGGACCGGGCCGGTAGGAGGCCGGACCAGTCCGGTGTAATGATGGCTTCCACCTTCTTGATTAATCAGCATGTGCTCCGTTATATAATTATAATTATAATTATATATAACTTATAAAATTCATATCTCGAGTTCTGGATCTCCAAAAATCATGATTCAAGAGGCATCGGAAAGCTCTCGGGAAAATCTACAACTTTCGTGAAGGACTCTTCTTCAGATAATGTCGTTCTGATGAGCCATTCGTTTGTCAAAGATATTTCTCGATTACCACTTAATCGAATCGATTAGCCACTTGACCACTTAAGCAATTCTATTGACCATTTAAGCTCGTGACATTCTCTAAATCCTTCCAGAGATATGATTATACTTCAACATGTCGATTCTCGGGGTTTTCGAGTTATAAATCTGCAATAAGATAACACAAATACCCACGTAAATCTAACACGACACTCCGATTTACTAAAATCGGTACAAAATGATAACTTTTTACTAAGTTTTATTACTAACTACTCTAAATTATAAAGATTAACATTTCATAACATTTATACCATAATTTCATATATTTTATATAGAATTCGTTGATAAAACATAATAATATAACGTATATTTAGTCATATAAAAGTAGTATATCAACTACTCCCTACTTAGCTTTTGATCGTCCTCGAGCAAAATTAAGCGGTAATAATTGATAAGACTACAATTTTTAATGTAATTTATATTGTCAATATTATAAATATATTACTTATTCTAATTTAAAATTGTAAGAAGACAGAAAGTGTATATAGCTTAAATAACTTAAACATTAAATATTATTTAGATGAAATTGTACATGTAATACTTAATAAGTATAAATAAAATATTAGAATTATTTTTAATCACAACTATTATGAAATTCTGGAATCGGAAACTTGGTCAGGTAGTTGACAAAAATGGCTTATAATGTTTAGGCTCAAGATGTTGGTTAATCGGAAAAACGAAATCAAAAAGAGAAAGAGGCAAGTCGTACGTACCTACATCTTCATATTCTTGATCAAAAAGCTAATCATCGATTAATAGCATCTCTCTTATTTATTTTTTTTTTTTCCAGATTTTCTCTTTTTTTTTTTACAATCAAGAACTAAAAGCGTGAGTGTGTGTAGAAAATCAAACTTACAAGCATTGCTTCATCAAGATTGATCGGAGTACTACTCTTTCGATCGAAAATTACAAGTCCGGTTTCCTTAAACTTGTAATCATTCCTGAGATCTTATGATTCAACTTTTTCCTTTTTCATTCTCGTGCCTTCATTCCCAAAGAATAGGACATTTGAGATAATACCCTAATTTGGACTACTATCATCAGGCAATCGGAGCTTAATTTCCTCATAGTGATATAGGACATTTCGTGATAATACCCTACTCACTCAAATCATTGGTAGCTACAACCGATATGTTCTTTTTATTTTTAAGTTGTTAATCACAGATAAGGAAGATACAGTATTTGATTAATTAATTGTGTAAATATGGTGCTTCGTTCTTAATTTAGAATATTAATATATCCGAACTTATTACCAAAATCGACTATCTTGCAAGTGTCATGAGGTAAGATCAAATATACTAAAACTTATCTAATTTTTCCAATCTCAAAGATATACCAAAACTTAGCTTTTATGTCTTCATCTCTTTTCATAAGATGCATTACAAACTTACAAAGATTTCCAAGGAAATGTAGACCAAAATTAGCTAAAGGTTGGTTATTTCTAATTAATCATAATGACAATTCGAGTGAGGTCTTGATCACTATAATCAAGGCCGACATAGAACAAAATTGGAAATTTATTTAGGTAAATTTATTTGGATATAGTTATATTTTTGTGGTGCCAAAAATCAACATCCCTAGTCCAATTCCAAACTCATAATTCATTTTGAAAAGAAAATGATTCTAAAAAATTTTACTTATAAATATCAACATACTTATATAATTTCATAAAAACAATATCTAATATTAATTACTTAATTATATAAACTTAAAATCTTATTAAAATTTAAATTAGACATGTAATATAATTATTTTTAACTATTTTTTTTTTCAAAAATTTTAATGAATTTTCCAACCTAACTCTACTCCCCACTTACGAAGTGGCATCGTCCCGATGTTCAATGAGTAGTAAAAAAAAAGGTTTGAAAATAAAATTAAAATTATCTAATAACGTTATTATTTTAAGTTCATTTTTAGCGTATACTAATTAAATTAAAACAAACAAACTTAAAAAAAAACTGAAACATATATATATTAAACAAGATATATTATTACAAACTAAAAAACAACATAAACTTAACCAAACTAAAAAAAAAAACTTCAAACTTAACTTAATTTAACTTATTTAAAACTCAAACTATATAAACTAACCACCAACCAACCATCAAAACCGTAGATGAACAACCCGGTGTATCAACCGGTAACAATCCAACTCGACTATCTCTAGACGGAAAAATCTCATCCGTCTCCAGCTCTCCCACTCCACTCATCTGAGTACACAGACACGATATCAACCAAGAATTAGGCATAGGTTTACCCCTACTACCTCTCGTGATTGCAAACTCCAATACCGTCCTTTGGATCAAAATACCCCAATCGACAAATTCACCAAATGCCAAAGCAAAAAGTAGAAGCATTTCATTTTCACTAAGGCTCCCGAAATCCCAGGTGGGATAAACTCTAGAATTAATGAAATGCTTCCACGCCTTTAGATGTGGAAGTAAAGCTCTTGTTGACAAATCGTGATTTGTGTCGAAAAGTGGAAACAGACATTGGAAAGATTCATGGACTTTGTTCAGATGATTATACGGATTATCTAATCCCCACTTCATTTCAAAATGTTGTATCGTAACCGGTGGAATTTCGAAAAGTTGGTTGATAATAGAAGAAGAGAAGGGAACAACCACTCCTCTTACCGTAACAATTTGAGTGATATCGATCATGGGTGTCGTCATCAGAGCGGAATAAAATTCTCGAACTATCGAGACATTTATCCGTCCTCTCGGCGTACTGACGAACTTCTTCCAGCCAAATCCTCGAATAATCATTTTACCCCACCGATCAATTTTATCGACATTTAACCCTTTCTCCAACTGAATTGGAGAATTAGCAAAACGATGGTGTAAAATGATATTCTCGTTAGAACCTTGCGATTTCGGAGCATCCGGAGTGTGAGGCTCGTATGAATTTACAGAAGGAGATGAGTGGTTCGACATTTTTTTTTAAAATCTAGATGAAAAGTAAAAAAATTGAAAGAAGATAGAAAGTGAAGGTATGGAATTACTTCTCATGCTCGACCTCCTTTAATAAGTAGAAAATTATACATACGTGGATGCACTTAATGACTCAAAAATGACTCATGCCATTTCCCTTCATGGCTCGGGCCGACAATGAGCCGGACCGGTCCGGCCTCATCCTCCTTTTACTGAGGACAGAGGTAAAAGACAAGTCGTGTTTTGGTTTTTTTACTTCACGTGTGGAACATTGCATAATTCCTTGAAGATATTTCATAAAGAGTAATTTATCTTGATACGAACGGATAAAACGACACATTATATTTTTGTAAAATGACGTAGTAATTATACATAAATTATTTTTGGGTTTTTTATAGTTTATAAAAATTAAAATGATTTAGAATGCAAACCAAATTTTTATAAAACGATCAAAATAAACGAAAACGAAAACAAACCAATATTTAAATGACAAATGTCGAATAAAATGTGCAGTAAAAATGTTTAATCAAACAAAATTCAATCTTCTTCATAGTCTTCCTCAGGATCGACATAAAAGCTTGAACTCGGAATTGACTGAGAAGCTGGTGGCGGAACTGTAGTCGTGGTCCTGACTGAACTATCAAGACCCATCGAACTCATGCCAGTCGTGATATGCGCAAACTCAGTGAATCCTCCTCAACTAGACATCGCTGGTCTCTGAACACCGGTCGAAAATACACCTGTTCCACTAGATTGGCTCCCAAAAGGATATGTGTTAAGGGTGAATTTATATGATTTACAACGCTATATTTTATGATAATTTCCCTCATATCTATATTAATTCGCATAAGAAACGAGTATTTAATGAATATATTGAGTAAATGATATTTTAGAAGAGTTAATCGCAAAATAGGTTGATTTATGTGTTTTAATTATGATTTTATGATTATTTGGGCATTTTTACGTTTTGCGATGTTTTTATGTGTTAAAGGTACGTGTTTGATGCTCAAATGATGATCAAAAAGAGATAAGAGTCGAAATGTATGATGATTAAAGAGATAATGAAGGAATTGACAAGAAGAAAAGAGATAGAGATCAAGAAATCGAAATTTAATCATATTGGACTGGCGTCCAGGTCCCGTCCAGTGGACGGGCGTTTATCGAACTCGAACGAGCAGCCCAGGATGACATCTTTGATTCAGCAAGTTTGACGCCTGAGTGGACGCTGGATGGACGAGCGTCTGGTCATGACTCGGCCCGATTCGAAGTTTTATTGAAGGATGGACGGGCGTTCACCCTATCCAGACGGGCGTCCGGTAGCCGACTTAGCAGAACCGACTTTAAAATCTATAAATAGTCGGCTGTTTCTCCACCCTAAAGAGACGATACACTCATTATTCAAAACCCTAAACCTAGGGGCGGCTTTAGGCTGCGTTTTTCTCCCTTTTGTTCCAGTTTTTATGCACTTTAGTTTAGATTAAAACTAGTTACTTTCTATGCACTGTTTATGCAAATTTGAGTTGCTGAGGATGTTCAGAGGCTAAAAGCTTCATCAAACGAGTATTGTGAAGCCATTCAACGGTTGTTGATTTCGTTTTCTTCGATTGTACTGTGAGTTTTTATTTAAAGGTTGTTTCTTATTCATGTTTATTACGTTTAATTGCTTTTATATCGGAAGATATGCATGTGTGATTGCTTATTGTTGATGGAAATCTTAATAAACCCTTGATCATCATGAATAAGAATAGTAATTTGAATCTATCATAACGGAAGTTAATAGGTTTAATTGCTAGATAATAAACATAAAGTTTGCACCTTTGGTTAGAAAACGCGTTAATCTTACATCGGAAGATAATAGATTAATAGATGAACTTTCTAAGGAATTAGGGTTCATAATTAGATCAGGTGAATCACAACCTAGATAAAAACCGCAATATAATCAAGATAGGAAATCAATTCTTGTTGGATAGGTGGATCAATCCTCGTTTGCTCGTTATAAACTTGATTTAATCCTTAAAACTTGAATTTGTTTAGTTAGTTTACTCTTATTTGCATCTTAGTTTAGTTTAGTATTGAATTGGTTCGCAGCCCGTATCCTTCCTAGCTTTGGATTATATCCTCTGTCTAGTTTCATTTTCTGTTTTGTTTGGTTTTTATGCACTGTTTAGATTAGTTTCGTGACACGGCTTAGTTAAACAAAAACTAGGGTTAGCAATCGCCAGTTCCCCGTAAGATCGACCCGGCATTAACCACTATTACTACGATCCTTATACTTGAGGTTAACCGGATTATTACTTGTTTGTTTTGTGTTGATAAAATCCGTGACAAGTTTTTGGCGCCGTTGCCGGGGAACCGGACGGTTGTCTAGTTTTTGTTTTTTTTCGTTTTTCTGTCTGTTTTTGTTTTTCCTGTTTTTATTTCGTTTTAAATTCTTATTTTTAGTTGATAATCGTTTAGGTAATTAGTTAATTAGGGTTTTAGTTTAGGGTTTAAGGTTCTCTTGTGATTAGTTCTCCTCTATTTTCTCTCTCTGCTTTCGTTTCTATCCTTTCGCTTCCCTTTTTCGTTATTTTTCGCGCAAATTTCTGTTCTGTTCTAATTTTCCCGCTTATCAAACGAAAGGCCTGGATATCGGACGTCCGTCTCTGCCTGGAAGATTTCCACTGATTTCATTTTCTTTTTATTTAGACGAGCGCCCATAAAATTTGGGACGCCCGCTCAAGTATTCTCGCCTTCAGACAGCGTTTGGACCACTAAACGCCCGCCTAGTCAAAGTTGAGCAGACGCCCGCCCAAGCCTTTGGACGCCCGTCTGTTTTATCTTTTCCTTAATAATCTTGTTTCTTTTCTTTTCTTTTCCCTTTCGTTCTTTAGGTTTTAATTTTTAGTTTGGGCTTTTAATTTCTCACTTTTAGGCTTCGTTTCACTTGTTTTTGGTCCGGTTTATGCAAACTCGAGTCTAAAGGACCGTTGTTATACACACCACGACCCGAGCGAACCGTAGTCCGCCAAACAGCGGATTTTCCGTTCGCGGTTCGGCGCGCATGTGAGCCGAGCAAGATATGAAGATCAACTAGCAAAGGAAATCACTGATTTTGTGATAATGGCCGCTAATAATAGACGCACGTTGGCAGACTACGCCATGCCAGGTGAAGTCAAAGTCAACCCGGCTATTGTTATCCCAGCCATTACCGCACACACCTTTGAGCTAAAGCCACGACTTATCCAGATGATGCAGCACGCATCAATTTTTCACGGCTATCAATCAGAGAATCCGCATACCCACTTACATACGTTCTTAGAGATATGCGGTACTACACGCATCCAAGGAGTGAGTGAGGATGCTATCAAGCTAAAACTTTTTCCATTTTCGCTGAAAGGAGAGGCTAAAGAGTGGTACATCTCTCTCCCGTCTGAATCTATCACCACCTGGGCAGAACTCGAAAAGGAGTTCTTGAGTCAATATTTTCCACCTTCCAAGAGAATGAATCCTTCTTCGAATGTTGGAAGAGATTCAAGTCTCTTCTTAGAAAGTGTCCACACCATGGCTTGCCCATGGAAAGGAAAGTCAACACATTCTTGGTGGATTGACCGAGCTTACAAAAGGCATGGTCAATAGTTCTTCGGGTGGGGCATTTCTGAAGAAAACGCCTGAAGAGGGATGGGGATTGTTTGAGGACATTGCAAAGTATAACTATGCCCCCTCTTATCAAGCAATCCAAGCACCTCATCCTCCCAAGGTTGAGGAAGTCAATTTGCAAAGTTTGATCGCCATGCTGCAGAAGCAGATGGCAACACCTCAAGTTTCCAATCCGGTAAATCAAACTTCTTCTTTTCCACGTAACCCTCAGGTTCACGTATTGCAAAATCTTTGTCGATTGGTCATATGAGTGGCCAATGTCAAGTTAATTCCCCTGCACCTTATCAAGTGAATGCTGTTCATGATTATGGACAGTACAATCAAGTCACATGTCAGAATTGTGACGAGGTGGGGCACACTTATAGGTTCTGTCCTATGAACGGGTAGAATGCTGAAGTAAATGCATTCTATGGCCAGAACAATCAGAGGTTCAATCGGCCGCCGAACAATTTTCAAAACCAAGGGTTTAATCCATCTTCAAATTTCAATCCTAATTCGAATTTTAATTCAAATCAAAATTTCAATAGAAACCCTGAGTTTAATCAGAACCAAAATTCAAACTTTCCAATCCTACACAAAGGTTCAATCAGAATTGGCCCGCCAATTCTAGTTCTGCAGTCCAAAGTCGGCCCAGCCAGCCCTATTCTCAAAATTTCCAAAACTCTCAAAGGCCCTCCCAATCTAACAATCTTGAAGCTAAGTTGGAGGAGCAAAGTCGATCAATGAAGAATCTTGAGAGACAAATTGGGCAAGCTGGGGTGAACAATTAGCTTTACAGACCTCGTGGCAACGCCCGATTTCACCGAGAAGAATCCAAAGGGTGGTCAAGTTGCTCAAGCCGACTTGAACAAAGGCCCATGTATCTCGACCTCGTGCCATCAATTCAATACGGTAAAGAGGAGGAGGTGCAATGAATCTCGAGAAGCGGTACTCAAGTTAGTGGTCCTTCTCATCGTCGGAAACCACTAGCCCCTCCTCGCCATTGATAAGGCGGGAGAGGGAAGCCGAGCACCTACACTCCCTCAATCGCAGAAGAGAAAACTCAGGTGGTTGAACCCCGAGAGGTGAAAAAGTTGGAGATCCTCAGTGGTGATCCTCGAGGATTGAAAAAACAAGTGAAAGTCGTGAGGGTGACCCACGGCTACAAAGAAATCTGAAAGCTGTTCGTTGGAAGGATCGGAAGACAAGGTGTAAGTGCATCCTCAAAGAAATTCTTTTCGAGAGTGACCTTAAGAAGCTTCCATTTCGCCGAGAAAGAGCAACATTCCTTGATTGAAGACAAAAAGTACGAAAAGGTGTTGAACTTTTGAAAAATACTTAGTGAATCTTCCATTATCGATGTCTTGTCGAGATGCCTAAGTATACAAAATTCATTAAGGATGTTGTGTCTTGAAAAAAGAAGTTAGCAGGCATGGAAAGGCAAATTGGTGAGGATTGTTCCATGATTAATTATGAAAACTTACCAATTAAAAGAGGTGACCCTGGCAAATTCGTACTTACAGTATTGATGGGAGGTCTGGTCTTCCCTAATTCTCTGTGTGATCTAGGTGCCTCTATAAGTCTTATGACAATGTCTGTATGCAAACAGCTCGGTTTACAAAGCCTTCTAGAACCCACTACTATAAGTCTACAATTCGCTGATAGATCTTCTAAGAAAGCTTCAGGGATCCTGAAAGACGTTTTGGTTCAGATTGATAGATTTACCTTTCCAGTTGATTGGTATGTTTTAGATATGGAGAAAGATGAAAACGTCCCCCTGATTCTTGGAAGACCTTTCTTATCTACAGCTAGAGCCCTCATCGATTGCGATGGTGGGCAAGTGACTATCCGAGTTGGTGATCAAGAGGTGAGTTACAATGTCCTAAAATCCATTGAAGTACCCTCTGGCCCCCAACCGGCTTTTCCATTGATTATATGACGGATGATTTTACCAACTATATGGATAAGCAAGTCATGGCTGTGGAAGCGGAATATGAGCGATTGGTTGACAACCTAAATACTCATGGTGTGGTTAATCTAGATCAATTGGCAGCTGATTTTGAGGAAGAGTTGTTGGAAGGAGAAGCTTTGGCAGTGGGACCACAAAGTAGACTCAGTGATATCGAGTTGAAAAGTGGAGATCTCAAGTCGAGTTTGGAAGACCCCCCTGCTGATTTAGTGTTGAAGCCGTTGCCTAAACATCTTAAGTATGTGTTTTTACGAGAAGGCGACAAGCTTCCATTGATTATATCTGCCAAGCTGTCTCGACTAGAAGAAATGAAGTTAATCAACGTCTTGAAGAAAAATGAAAAAGCTTTTGGTTGGCAAGTAGGAGATATCAGAGGATATCTCCTGACATCTGTATGCACAAGATCAAGACGAATGAGGGTGCGAAATGTGTTAGACAGCCCCAGAGGAGGCTCAACCCTCATATGCAAGAGGTGGTTAAGAAAGAAATCATCAAGCTTCTGGACATGGGAATCATTTATGCCATCGCTGATAGTGAATGGGTTTCCCCGACTCAGGTAGTTCCCAAGAAAGGAGGAATTACGATTGAGAAGAATGAGAAGGAGAGGAGATAGCATTGAGACTTGTCTTTGGTTACTGAGTCCCAGATCGATTATCGAAAGCTCAATGAGGTAACCATGAAAGACCACTTTCCCCTTCCATTCATTGACCCGGATGCTTGAGCGCCTGGTGACACACGATTCTCATCGCTTCCTAGATGGATATTCGTGATACTTCCAAATACCCATTGACCCGGTGACCAAGAAATGACCACTTTTACTCGCTTATATGGTACATTCGCTACAGCGAATGCCATTTGGTCTCTGCAATGCCCCAGCCACATTTCAAAGATGTGTGCTGGCTATCTTTGACGGGCTTGTAGAGAAGTGTATGGAGATCTTTATGGACGATTTTTCGGTTTTTGGTCAGTCTTTTGATGATTGCCTTGACAATCTTGATCAAGCGTTATCCAGATGTGTGGAAAAGAACTTAGTACTTAATTGGGAGAAATGCCATTTCATGGTAGATGAGGGAATAGTTCTTGGCCACAAGATCTCAGCCAAAGGTATAGAAGTTGACAGGGCAAAAGTGGAAGCTATCGAGAAGATGAGCTGTGCGTGAAGTTAGAGGCTTTCTTGGGCATGTCGGTTTTTACAGAAGGTTCATTCAAGACTTCTCCAAGATAGCCAAGCCCCTGTCCACTTTACTAAAGGAAGACGTTGAGTTTAATTTTGATGAGAGCTGCAAGCAAGCGTTTGAGGAGCTTAAGGATCGTTTAATATCCGCTCCAATTCTTATTTCACCCGATCGAACCTACCGTTTGAGCTTATGTGCGACGCATCAAACTATCTTTGTTGAGTCTTTTTAGTAGGCAAAAGATCAAGGGAAGTTCCAACTATCTATTACGCGACCACACATTGAACCCTCTCAAGTTAACTATACCACTCTCAAAAGGAACTATTGGCCGTAGTCTTTGCTATGGACAAGTTCCGTAGTTACTTGTTAGTGTTAGGAAATCAACGCGGGAACGCAGCGGAATTCAAAATTTTGATTTCCTTTTTCCCAAGATCGACTTCGTTTAAGCAATAAATGAATAAACTAAAGACGGCGGTTACCTTGGTTGATCTAAAAGATCGACGCTTTGACCGTCTAAGGAGAGTAGTTCTGCATAGAGCCGCCCAAGTGTTCGGCCTCTACCGTCAGTCCACACGAACAGCCCGCCGGAATCCCATCATGGATTGCTATTGGAAAACTCCGGTTGCTAGACCGGCCCTTTTCCCCTCTCTCCAACTCTCTATAGGATGCTCTCTATTTTACTCAAGAACTATTAGTTCTTGGAATTGTGATGTACAAAAGAGCTTGACACCCACCTCTTATTTATAGTGGTTGGGGCGCCCCTATCTAGTGTGGAGGAGAAGAAAACCTTTTCCCAATAAAATAAGGAAAATATAATTGATTGATTTATCTCATTTATTACAATATCTTATATTAAATAAATCTAGGATATTGTCAATATCATATATTGAATATTTCCAAGATATTGTCAATATCTTATATTGACAATATTTATCTTTTATTATATTACCATAAATCAATTTACACATTTGTATATATCACATATATATTACACATATAAAAATCTATTATTATCATATATACATACATTGGTGCGCATCATGCAAATCACCAATTTGCAAATGTGTACACACGCATGTATTCATAATATATCTATATTATTTTATTTTATTTTATTAATATCTAATATTAATAATAGGTAATATCATTAATTAAATTGCACAATCCAAGTGTATCACTTATACACATATGTGGCGCCACTTATCAATATAAGTGTATTTAATTAATCAACTTAATTAATATCTTGTATTATATTTATTCATAATAAATAAATAACACCATATTAATTTACCACTATAACTTTTATAGTCTCGAGATAAACTTTCCTTATTTGGTTATCATCTATAACCACATTTTAATCCGGCTAGATGTTCTTATGTGTGTGACCCGATAGGCTTCCGAATATGTTGGCCGTAGACACAAAGTGCAAATTACGAAAATGCCCTTCATGCCTAACGATCACGGGATAGCGTCAAAGCAACACACCGTGACCCCAATCATCGGAAGAGTCAAATGCAATGACTACTACCTTTCATGTGAAAAGCGATTACCGTGTAACTTACAATCCTATCGCTGTAATAATATCCATACGGTCGTTAGTCGAGTGTCAAAACATCAACGACCGTATCTTATAATCTGGATATCAAGCTCTCTCGAAGTAACTCATTTACTCCCACTTTGCAAAGATTCACGAGAGTAAGACATTCCTTATAAGAAGGCCATTTCGGATATTCGATCCCAATCATAGGATACGCGATTCCCGGACGACCAATCATGTATACTCCGCATGCTTCAGTATCACACCCAATCACTACCGCATGATCGCCCCGTGGCTAGAGGAAACCTCAATAGTGTCAAAGCATGACAATCCACACCGTGATGCCATGAAGACTCCGGTCTTAAGGATAATTACACAACCGCCACATAGTGTGACACTTATCGTGTAAGTGGGTCAGTCTAACGTACGCATTCTCTAATACACGCGCCCACGCGGTACCCAAGTGTCTCTACACTTTGATAGAGCGAGATCTATCCACGCTTCTTAAAGACAAAAGACATCTAATACGTGCTAGTCTGTTTTATACTATCAATGCCCTGTTTAATAGTACATCACCTAGAGACATTTAAGTATCAAACTTATTAAAGTGATTAGAGATCTCATCAACCATAATCGCTCTATCATGGTTTTCTATCACGATTTAATACTAAGGACGTTATCACGTAACAATTCATAATTGGTTCTTTAAAAGAACATATATATGACAACATAAAAGCCATTTTATATATGTATAAACATAAAGAAATAGCAGAAATGATCCGACCCGGTCGGATCCGGTCCAACCCGATTGGGTTTAGGACACTATTTCAACAATCTCTCACTTGGCCTAAAACCAATCAGTCGCACACACAAGACCAAGTTGAAACACAAGAATCTCATGCAATACTCGCAACCAGCCTTAGCCATGAACGGATCGCTATCCGTGGGGACTTAGACTATCTTCACATCATGTTCCAAATGACCAAGTCAAAGGAACCGCCTCAACACACACATGAATCTCTGACGAGACCCTAGTCCTTGCTTCAAGCAATGAATCCACTTACTATATCAGCTATATAGAAAAGGTGGAAGAACCGTACAAGGTTCAGGAATGAACCTTCTAGATCCATGTACTGCTCCCGCTGCGCCTCTAAGTCACTACTGTGTTTTGGCCTAGTTGTAGAATTTACAGTGACCCATAGCCAAGAACATTTCCAGCTCACTGTATCACATATTCAAAGTGATTGCAAACCCAGATAGTAGCTCCCACTCGCCTTCATAAGACTTAGGATATATATCTGTATAACTATATTTATCTGATTCCAAGTTTCGATAAACTGGGAAACCATCCTTAACTTGTTTAAGGATATTCTCGACATTCACCAGATTTACTTTCATAATTGCTCATGACTATTCATGGACTATGAACATCCGGCATTACCTATAAGATGGTTCCTATCGCAGTAGCGAAGGAAACCTTCCATAAGCATCAACTTTCACCTTATCTTTAGGACCAATGTCCTAACATAGACAGATCTCGCGATCTATGCTAAACTTCTTTTAGCATCACATCTATATAAGTAAACTATAATCTAACAGCAGTTAAATCTATCGCTATAGATTCTTATTTCTAAAATAAGAACTGCTAATCCAAGTGCTTTCACAAAGACCTTGAACTACCAAACATTAATTGACTGTGACATGGGGTGATAATTCTCGAGATAGATATCTAATACCATGCTCAAAAATCATAGCACACTCCCACTATCCATCTTGCACATTGGGCATATCCTTCTTTTGACTAAATCAAACTCTTTGATTATCAAACAAAGAAATCGTCTAGAGAAACTTGTTTGAGTCCATAAATGGATCTCGTGGGCTCACATATCATGTTATCGTCTATGAACATCGAGCTGTTTGCCCAACGTCTTCAACACTATCATATAGTCATGATACATAGTTACAACAAGCATAGTCTCGAATAGAATCGGCTCGGCCTTCTTTATCGACATTCCTCAGGTAAGACATACTAGGTTCATAACCTGGTTGTCACTGATGGAATCTAATTCAGATATTATGGCTCCTGGCCATATCTCTCAATCTTGCCTTTCAAACATTCTTTCATAAGTCGTGAGATATTCATTCTTCAAGATGAACATACCAATGACCTTTTCAGGCTTGAGGTTATCCACAGACTTACAGAGAACTTTGTGTGCCTTTGAGCAAGTGTTATACACCTCATCGCTATGCGGCGCCCCGCTTCATGTTCCAATGGTTGAATGTATCTTTGTGGTTCTCAAACTCTTTTGAGATCGATTTACTCCCACTTTGTTTCTTTTGGAAGAAACACTTCCTTTAGAAGACAAACATGTTTGGAGACAAACATTTTGCTCATGAGACAAGTAAATAATATCTAGCATAATTGCTAAGATATTCCACAAAGTTGCATACGTCGTACTAGGCTCCAAGCCTTTCTGACTTTGCCTATGACAACCTCAAATCATCGGTTAAGATAGATTCGACATTATCCCCTTCCATGTCTAATATGGAATTTATTCAACGTCTATTCTTTGGAACTAGGTTAAGTATAAGGGCACTATCCCGAAACGGGTATGGGATACATCGCATGGCTTGCGTCACACCTTTATCATATAAAGTGTTATTTCTATTTTGGGAACACAATCTAATTGCGTATCCCAAAGATGGTATCCTTCAAGGGAGAATCTTATTCCCTTTCAGACGACTTCTGAAACACCCTTCAGTATTAATTACTTCAATCCAATTGAAGATTAATTCCTAAGTAGCTCATCAATCTCATATTAAATCTTGGCTCGAACTTTTCGGGCTTTCCGAATTATGCACTTCACTGAGTACACTTGACTATTTCTAAAAATAGTCATAGAGATTAACAAACAATTATTTATGGCATTAATTGTCATAAGCCAACAAACATTGATATGTTTAGGCTTTAGACAATTCTTCTAGATTTTACAAACTTTTCATAAAAGGGTATTTTAGTCATCTTTAGATAAGATACGTATCACCCACGTGATTCATAATCATATGGTTCAACATCATCGTCGAATGACGTTTAATTATACGCTTCCCTTCCGGAGAGACTATGTCTCAGAGTAACCACAAATCAAGGATAATAACCATACAAATATTTAGTTGAGATCTCATCACTTATATCATCTATATAGTGACATCAATCTAGTATGTTAGATTCGGTGACCTTTCAACTTTATCGGAATAACATTTATTCCTTACAATTGAATATGTCTACTAAATCCTAACAAATAACCGAAAGCATGTTCTTTATAAGAACCGAACATAATAACATTTATTTAGTTCCCTTTATCGGTTTATTAGATCCGCAATATGGAAGTGTCACAACGCTTGCTTCACCTTCCATATCCGGATTTAACCTTTCTAGTTTAATCACACTCGTAAGATATCATATATCTAAGAGTTGACCTGAACTTAGATAGGTTTATCTCAACTCACTTGCCTAGAGTAGAAACTTCAATAAGTTCTCTATTTAAGCACATGTCCTAACTTTCATTTTAATCCTTTAAGCACTTGAGAAATGTTTCTTATTGTAGTCTTCATAAGACTTAAGAAAGATCACAAGAGCCATGTCCTTAATTTCCTTTCATAAAGAAAATCTAAAGTTATTAAATAGTTTATTTAACCTTTCGAATCGTATTCAAAACATTGACTATTTAATTAACCTTTAAGCAATGATAGAATTAAGTCGTTACTTAAATCTTACAATTTTGAAAACAACCTTTCCAAAATTAGATGTGGTCATTCTTATCCAACGTTTGAATTAATTGTCATCATATGACTGAATGATCATATTGGATCGTATCCAATGAGCTACCGTTTTTCATTAATAATTAAAGTCTTGGAGGACTCCATCAAATATGTAGTCTCCTTAACTTTAGCTACTATAACGGGATTGCTCGTGTTATTGCTTTATTTTAAAAGGATTGAAATTTACTTAACCATTCTTGAGAACGTTTCTCAAACAAATCATAATTTGGTTTTACTAATCGAGAAAATATAAAAGTTTGCTAAAAACTACAACATAAAAATGAAGATAAAAGAGTGTTGTTGTCTATACACGCAAAATCAAATATGGTCTTTGGGATTATGATTTTGCTCCCACTAGTCAACTACTCCCAATTGACTTTCAAGAAGTTTAAAAATTCTTTAGTGGCTGAAATCCTATCTAGTTGACTCAATCCCGACGTGGGCGATCGACCGGGTCAATTTCGACGGGTAGGTACTTCTTACCAATCGCGTCTAACGCGACTTCCGATGGTTTGACTAGTCAACTCTTTGACAATTCACATAAATCTATGTGATAGTCAACCTTATGTCTCTAAAATCGAGACGGTCCCGACGTGGGCCAATCACCGCAAGATTCTTAGTCGAGTCGTAACCCAAGTATTCATGAGATCTCATAACGATCATATCTCGATAATGACGATATACCCGTGGTAGGTCAACTCCCGACGTGGGCCGATCAGTTGGATCCGAACAAGGCCTCTTCACCGTCACTATAATATTGGGAGACATATTATAACTCGATTTTTGTTGTGGGAGTAATTTTAAATTAATTCTCTTAATAAATTTCGAATTAATTCTCTTAATTAATTTAATTACGGTCTCATCAAATATATCTATCTCTATAGACATACATCCTACACATTTATCTAGATCGTGCCTAGTCATGCATCTATCGTATCATATAAAATAAATACACGCACAAAATAAATAAATGCGTAAAGTAACCGGTATGATCATGGACTTTTCCTAGGTGCGGTTTCGAATACAAACTGACGAAACCGCGGGTCACAATCTAAGGTTAGCTGCAACCGCCAATAGGATCTTCAATGCACCATTCTCCAATGGGATCTTCATTTTCGTCTTTCTTTGGTCTCCATCTTCTTCATTTTCGTCTTTCTTAGGAAGATCCCACTTATCACTGTAGATGACGGACCGGGAGGAACCATTGTTTTGCACGTAGATTTCGACATTAGTACCCGCGTCAAGACGATCACCTATGTTCTCATTGTTCCCCGCTGTTCGGGAGGTGGAGACTTTACTACTGAGGAGTTACGGGCAGCTCTAGGACGTCCATACACAATCCTAAATGATCCGATCTTTGTGATTTAGCGCTAGTCCGCAAAGTCGAGCATTTTCGAGGTGTTGATGAAGCTGGTGAGGATTGGGGTTTGCAAGATGAGTATGACTTCCCTCCGGCGATTGACATGCTCCGCCGTCTCATTCGAGTAATAGATTGGTCGGCCATTTACGATGACTAGTGTTCCTAGGATGTTTCGTCGAGCAAACGACGTAAAACAAAAGCGCTGAGTGGGAGGCAACCCACTGTTTTCTATCTGCTTTCCATTTCTTTTTATTTATTGTCTAGTAATTTTATGTACTTTGTTTGATTTGTATTTGTATTTTAGAAGTTTTATTTAAGTTTAATAGGAGATGCAATTTTGAATTTGAGTTGTATGGAATTTTATGATTTTTGCACTTTTGCCTGCTTGGACGCCCGTCCAGACGACTGGACGCCCGTCCGCTATGACCAATCCTTAGACAAACGTCCACTAAGCATGGACGCCCGTCTGATATTTTCCCTCCAATCCTGTATATGATTTAAACTCTTGACGAAGTCTACTAAACTGGACGCCCGTCCAGTTCATCTGATTTCCCAGTGGACGCTCGTCCGCTGAGTTGGACGAGCGTCCAACCTTTGTCTATATATACCCCTTCTTCGAGTGAACCTTCACTTTTCAGAATTTTCAAACGCCAAAAACGGTTTCTCTCCCTCCTTTTGCCCTAAAATCCTCAATTCTAAACCATTTTGAGCGATTCAAAGTGCTCTGAGCGCCTTGATCCCTCTCTTTGATTTTCATAACCAAATTCCCCAACACACCATATTTTTGGAGAATCAAGCCCCATTCAAGTCCGACTTATCGGAAGAAAAATTCGAATTTGGAGGTCATTTTTGTTTTGTTTGGACTGATTTTCACCTCGATCAACATCTACTCATCCTACTTGGTAAGTTAGTAACAACTTTTCTAGTTTTTATTCACGTTTTTGCGAGTTCGATCTTTGGGTCGGCTCGTTCACTTGAATATCATCTTAATTCGTTTTTTTTTTTTTTTTTTTTTTTTTTTCTGGTTTTGTGTTTTTTTCTGATCTTTTATGGTGATATGGTGTGTGATGGGTGGTGAATGGGTTGTTTGGTGATGATTGTGGTTGTGGTTGTGGTTTGGTTGCTTTGAAATCCCGATTTGGATGTTAAACGGGTATCTTGTTGTGCATTGGGGTTGTTTTGGCTTAGTCTAGGCTTGAAAATGGTTCATAAGAAAGCAGTCATGAAAAGGCATGGTAAGGAAGTGGCCCGGGAGGCGGGGAAAAAGCGAAAAGAGTTTGATCCTACCTTGGTTGATCCTAACCGGGGTGTGAGTATTCGGGAGCAACCCCCTAGAGCCACCCAAACTAGGGCAACCTTACGAGATGAGCCAAGTTCAGATTCAAACGGATGAGGATGTGCCATTGGCACGGATACAGGGTTCCCGAGGTGGAGGATCATCTAGTTTGAGGCAATCTGTAGAAGCTACCCGTGAGGAGGAACCGGTTGTACCTAGGGCTGCCCCACCTAGGAAGAAATCTAAAACCGTCGCTCCCATGCCATTGCCTCGTCAATTCATAAACCCTAGAGCCCATGAGGTTTATACTAAACATTACTTCTCAAGGAACATGTTGGTTGAGAGGGCTATTTTGGAGGTGAAGGTCGACCCGGGGTTCGTTAAGTTGCTTACGGATAGGAAATGGGAAGCCTTGATGACGATCCCGACTACCCCGGTCAATAGCTCCCTAGTTAGGGAATTTTATGCAAACTGTTCGGAGACCGACCTGGGGACAAAGGTAGTTGTGGTTCGAGGGGTGGAAGTTCCTTTTACACCGGAAGTGATTAATCAGAAATACAACTTGGCGGCCTTTGAGGACGGGATTATAAGGAAGAGATTGTGCATAGGCGAGTTTGGGGACAGGATCCTTTGGAGGAGTTGCGGTTAAGAGTGTGCCCGGATGTGGCCTGGACGTTGAGACCGGGAGGCGACCGGAAGGAGTTGGTTACCACGACCTGGACGGAGGACTGGAAGGTCCAGTGTCGATTTATTCAGAGTCGGTTGTTGCCTAAGAACAACTTGACACATTTTCACATTGGTGACCTAGGTATGTTGTATGCGTTGACGTTTGGTCAGAATGTGGATGTGGGACAAGCCTTGTACGACGAGATTTCTATCAACCAGAAGGTTTACACGCGGAGCTTGATCGTCCCTCACCTGATCCACAGTTTATGTCTCGATGCCGGTGTGCCTGAGTTTGGAGCCGATCATAAGCCGAAGAACCCGAGGCCTTTACAAAGGGAAAAGGGGAAGTCTTCGAGACAGTCTGAGACAGAGGCACCTCAGGAGCCTGGTTCATCGTCAGCACCACCTCGAGCATCCTCCCTTCCTACTTTATCCCCTGCGGTCAAGATGCGGTTAAGCATGGCAAATAGTTTCCGGGAATGGATGGGTGATATTCAGGATACGCAGAACAACATTATGTCGGTTCTTCAATGTATCTGTGAGAAACGGCTGCCAAGGGACAAGAACATCTTCTCACCGAGCCTGAAGGATTATGTTTTCCGTGATGACATCGAGCAGGCCATTGCAGACGCCCTAGATGAGTCTGAATCATCGTCAGATGAGGAGCAGCCTGGCTCGGTAGACGGGACTACGGCACCACCTTCGGACCTCTTCGATCCTCCGCCGATGATTTCGGCGCCGAGCCACCTTGATCTTATTTGTTTGATTTTAGATTTTGTGTTTTGTATTATTGACATTTCTACTTATATGATTCATTGTAATTTTGATGCTGCTACTATTTATTTTCGATGGATCATGTAAGCCATAAGGCACCCGCACTTTCATTTCTCCTGTGTTTATACTTTCTGGATGTATTGAATGTTTTACCTTTTGATTTATCGTGATTTTGCTATCTCTGTTCATTTTGGTATAATTCCCCGTTTTCCCCGAGATGTTTTCGTGTCTGTCGAGTCGTGCAGGTATCTTTTTAGCAGTTTTGTCACGCTACATTGTCTGGTTCCGAGTTCTAAGTGTCACTATGTAGGCTCCGGCCTGACCGACGTTCGAGTAACGCTTGAAATCAGCTAAGTGTTTTTCCTTTTCTTTCATTCTGCACAACATGAGGACATGTTGTTTTTTAAGTGTGGGGGAGGGGAATGTTCGATATGCATCTACACATTTGCTTAATTAGTTATGTTTCGATGCAAAATGAGCTATAATTTTCAAAAAATTTCGACATTTGTGTTTTTGTTTTGTCCCGAGTGAGCAAATGCATATTCTAAGTTCGTTATTTTTATAGTCATCCAAGCGATATATCATATGTTTAGTAAGTTAGTTGTTTCACCTGATCTATTTTTCACGAGCCATAGTAAATGATGAGCTAATTTATAAAGTTATACCCCTTTTGGATGAGTGATTTCTGATTTTATTATAAGTCATGTACTTAGTGCTACGTATATATCTTGAGATTTATGATAGTTTGTATTTAGATCCGGAGTATGATATACTGTGAATATCTGAAGGTTTGAATGTGATAAGTAACACGTGACTTAATGTCAAATGAGAAAGTTGAAAAAATGAAGAATTATTGGGTGTGTCGGAAGCTAGTCGATGATTTGAGTGCGATAGGGTATACCACGTATGTCCTATACCACTATGATGACTAAAAGCTCACGACAGTCGGAAAAAGCTGCCTTATGATTTGAGTAAGGTAGGGTATATCTCGAATATCCTATTCTGCTATGACAGGGCAATAGCTCATTCTGATGTGTGGTTAAAAGTGAAAAAGTTAAATCAACTAATGAATTGTTATGAAAAGAATAAAAGACTAAGTTATCGTCTATCTTATCCCCAGTATAAACTGATAGATATGCTGTAGGGATTATCCTCTGAGTATTTCAGAAAGGCCCTAGATATATTCTATCATCCTTTTCGGGATACGTCACGTTTGTAGGGTACACCTTATGAGTGTCATTTATCGCTAGTCTACGAGGGGGTATTAGCTAGTTTTGCTTTGAGTTTCTCAAGTTTGGATTTAGTGGAAGTTTTCTATGGCTATGCACACACACTGGTGAACTTCCGATTTATTGGATATGTGTTATATATGTTTAGATGTCTATCTTGTCTCGAGCCTTTACTTTGTTTTGTTTTGCTCGGGACGAGCAAAAGCTTAAGTGTGGGGGAGTTGTTAAGGGTGAATTTATACGATTTACAACGCTATATTTTATGATAATTTCCCTCATGTCTGTATTAATTCGCATAAGAAACGAGTATTTAATGAATATATTGAGTAAATGATATTTTAGAAGAGTTAATCACAAAATAGGTTGATTTATGTGTTTTAATTATGATTTTATGATTATTTGGGCATTTTTACGTTTTGCGATGTTTTTATGTGTTAAAGGTACGTGTTTGATGCTCAAATGATGATCAAAAAGAGATAAGAGTCGAAATGTATGATGATTAAAGAGATAATGAAGGAATTGACAAGAAGAAAAGAGATAGAGATCAAGAAATCGAAATTTAATCATATTGGACTGGCGTCCAGGTCCCGTCCAGTGGACGGGCGTTTGCTGAACCTGAACGAGCGTCCAGGATGACATCTTTGATTCAGCAAGTTTGGACGCTGGAGTGGACGCTGGATGGACGAGCGTCTGGTCATGACTCGGCCCGATTCGAAGTTTTATTGAAGGATGGACGGGCGTTCACCCTATCCAGACGGGCGTCCGGTAGCCGACTTAGCAGAACCGACTTTAAAATCTATAAATAGTCGGCTGTTTCTCCACCCTAAAGAGACGATACACTCATTATTCAAAACCCTAAACCTAGGGGCGGCTTTAGGCTGCGTTTTCTCCCTTTTGTTCCAGTTTTTATGCACTTTAGTTTAGATTAAAACTAGTTACTTTCTATGCACTGTTTATGCAAATTTGAGTTGCTGAGGATGTTCAGAGGCTAAAAGCTTCATCAAACGAGTATTGTGAAGCCATCCAACGGTTGTTGATTTCGTTTTCTTCGATTATCTTTGTGAGTTTTTATTTAAAGGTTGTTTCTTATTCATGTTTATTATGTTTAATTGCTTTTATATCGGAAGATATGCATGTGTGATTGCTTATTGTTGATGGAAATCTTAATAAACCTTAGATCATCATGAATAAGAATAGTAATTCGAATCTATCATAACGGAAGTTAATAGGTTTAATTGCTAGATAATAAACATAAAGTTTGCACCTTTGGTTAGAAAACGCGTTAATCTTACATCGGAAGATAATAGATTAATAGATGAACTTTCTAAGGAATTAGGGTTCATAATTAGATCGGGTGAATCACAACCTAGATAAAACCATAATATAATCGAGATAGAAATCAATTCTTGTTGGATAGGTGGATCAATCCTCGCTTGCTCGTTATAAACTTGATTTAATCCTTAAAACTTGAATTTGTTTAGTTAGTTTACTCTTATTTGCATCTTAGTTTAGTTTAGTATTGGATTGGTTCATGCAGCCCGTATCCTTCCTAGCTTTGGATTATATCCTCTGTCTAGTTTTATTTTCTGTTTTGTTTGGTTTTATGCAATTGTTTAGATTAGTTTCGTGACAAACTTAGTTAAACAAAAACTAGGGTTAGTGTCGCTTGATTCCCGTAAGATCGACCCGGCATTAACCACTATTACTACGATCCTTATACTTGAGGTTAACCGGATTATTACTCATACGCTTTCTTAGCCTCAGGTGATGCTGTTTTATCAAAGCTCACAGCTTCTTCTTCAGATGATAAAATTATAGTGCCTACGACCGGAGTTGATATAGGAATTTTTTATTTTCGCTTTTTAGAGATTCTAGTACTCGACTCAGCCATTCTACGATATTGGTAAAGCCAATCAACAACAAAAACAACAATAAAAACAACAAAAAATAAAAATGTCACAACACACTCAAAAATCAAAACAGTTGAAATTAATCTAAAAAATTATGAAAAATACGAAATTGATAACCAAATAAACTAAATTATACCTTAATATGAAGAAAACTGTTGAAAGTAGGCCGGAAAAGTGATAAAAGTCGCCGGAATAAAATGTAGCTTGTTTTTTATCCCTTTTGATTTTTTTAAATTTTTTTGTAGAAGAGAGGAGATGAATGTAGGAAGAAATCAAGTAGTGGTAGTGTGAGAGGTGAATTTTTGTGGAAGAATTGATAAAAATTTTGAGTGGTGAGAGGTTTAAAAAGGTGCGGTTGTTTAGAAAAAAATTAGAAGAAGAAGAAGAAAAAGAGGTCCCGTCTTTTTTATGTTTTAGACCCGGACGGTCCGGGTTCAGAACGGATCGGTCCGTGTTCATTTTTTTCACTTTTTCCGATTTTTTTACTTTTTATGATTTTTTTTTTGATTAAAACTTATAAAATTCTTATAAACTTGATTAAAACTTGATTAAAAACTTTTAGAAATAAAAATAAAATTTGAAGGAAATTTTATAATTTTATAACAATTTCTAAAAATTTAATAAAATCTTTATAACACTTTAATAAAAAGCTTATAAAAATTTAATAAATTCTTATTAACTCTTATAAAACATCTAAATTAAAACTCAAAAAGAACTTTTATAAAACTTTTATAAAACTCCTCAAATTTCATAAAGATCCAATTTTATAAAATTTTGAAGTTATCTAAAATTTTATAAAATAAAACATAAGAAAAAGACTAAACTTAAGGGTTCCACGATTCTTCGATTTCTAAATCTTCCAGAGTTCTGATATAACGTTCAATCAACCTAACTCCTAAAAACGAGGCATTTGAATTATCTCTCGGAATTCCATCGGGATTTTCGGATAACCACCTAATCGTTCCCTTCCTAACAATATTCAAACACTCATCCTGGGATTTGGTTGTGTTTTCCCACAGCGTCCAACATGTTCACTTTTTCCACTGATTCTGCATCTCATCAAAAACTTTGCCCTTCTTTTCATTGAACTCCTTGATGTTCCATTACAAACTTCTCTCAATCTGATTTCTCTCAACAATTTCTTGTTTTGTTCAAAAACTAAAGCTTCTATAGAAAACGCGACATCTTTATCAAGGCCTAATTTCAAAAGTAAAATAAAAACTCCTATTCTATCTAAAAAAGGCATCCAGTTCTTTTACGTCTATCCGGTAAAAGACGAAAAAAATTTAAACATAAATAAAAATACAGAAAAGTAGAGTAAAGATAGATAGCACCTGGTATTCGGCTGATTTCAGTTTCTCTGCTTTTCAGTTTTTCATTTTTTCTGCTTTTTCAATCTGTCGGGGGATCAATCAGTAGCATCACTTCTTCTTTCAGTGTGATTCCTTCTCCCTCCACAAACAACTTTACTCTGTGGCCATTGGCTATAAAAGTTGTATTTCCATCAGTTAGTTCAACAGCTCCAGATTTGTAAACCCGTGTTACTTTAAATGGACCTGTCCATCTTGACTTAAGTTTACCTGAAAACAACCTCAAACGTGAATTGTACAAAAGCACTCGATCACCTACATGGAACTCACGTTTGAAGATTCTCTTATCATGGAAAGATTTCGTGCGTTCCTTGTAGATTCGAGCATTTTCATAAGAATCGAGACGAAATTCTTCTAGTTCATTAATTGAAGCAATCCATGATCACCACACCTTAGGATCAAAATTCGAAATCTAATAGCCTGTAGAAGGCTCGGTGTTCTAACTCAACCAGGAGATGACAAGACTTACCAAAGACTAGCTTATAGGAGAACAACCAATTGGTGTTTTAAATGTTTGTTCTATATGCCCATAATGCATCCTCTAATTTAATCGCCTGATTTTTACGATTCGATTCCACTGTTTTCTCCACAATTCTTTTGATTTTCTCTATTAGACACCTCTACTGTCCACTAGTTTATGGATGATGTATGTTCCTAACTTATGCATTACACCATATTTTTCAACTATCTTAGTAAATGGTTTATTACAAAAGTGTGATCCTCTATCACTAATGATAGCCCTCGGAATGCCATATCTGGTAAATATATTCTTTTTAAGAAATCTTATGACAACTTTGGTATCATTAGTTGGAAGAGCTTCAATTTTCTACCCATTTTGAAACATAATCTACCATTACAAGAATAAATCTTTTTCCAAAAGATATAGGGAAAGGTCCCATGAAATCTATACCCCAAAGATCAAATAACTCACATTCTAAAATAGGTTTCATAGGCATTTCATGTTTTTTAGATACATTTCCCTATTTTTGACAAGATTCACAAGATTTAACATACTTATAAGCATCTCTATATTGTGTAGGCCAATAAAAACCACATTGTAAAACTTTAAAAGCAGTTTTCCAACCTCCATGATGACCTCCCGCCTCACGATCATGACAAAACGACAAAACACTTAAAATTTCATTATCAGGCACACATTTTCTGATTATCCCATCCGAACATTTACGGAAAAGGACTGGTTCCTCCCAGTAATAAAATTTTAAGTCATAAAAGAACTTTTTTTCTTTGCCAAGTCCAATGAGACGGAATATAATCACAAGGTTAAGTAATTAATGATATCTCCAAACCAAGGTGATATTTCCTTAGAAGGAATTCTATTCTTTAATAACTGCAAGGTTGAAGGAGTATCTATTCTAAACAATTGTTCATCAGGAAATGAATCTTTAATTTCAATTCCTATTTCTTCATTTTCCATTCTACTTAGATGATCTGCTACAACATTCTCACTTCCTTTTTTATCTTTAATTTCAACATCAAATTCTTGAAGTAAGAGAATCCATCTAAGAAGACGAGGTTTAGCATCTTTCTTACTCAGTAAATACTTCAGTGCTGAATGGTCTGTATAAATTATTACCTTAGAACCAACAATGTATGATCAAAACTTATCTAAGGCAAAAATTACAGCCAACAGTTCTTTTTCTGTAGTTGCATAATTAAGTTGAGCTGCGTTTAATGTGTGGGATGCATAGTAAATAGCTTTGAGAATTTTGTTATATCTTTGACCTAAAACTCGCTCCTACAACTAAATCACTCGCATCACACATAATCTCAAACGGCAAACTCCAATGCGGTGCTACTAACACCGTGCGCGAGAGTCAACCTCGCTTTTAAGGTCCTGAAGGCTTCCATACATTTACTATCAAAGTTAAAAGGTACTTCTTTTTCAAGTAAATGACTTAGAGGCTTTGCTATCTTTGAAAAAATCTGCAATGAACCTTCTATAAAATCCTGCATGTCCAAGAAATCCTCTTAAAGTTCTTAAATTAACTGGTGGAGGTAACTTTTCAATTACTTCGACTTTAGCTTTATCAACTTCAATACCTTCTTCAGAGATTCTATGACCTAAAACAATTCCTTCTGATACCATTAGATGACATTTTTCCCAGTTTAGTACTAGATTGGTATCTTCACAACGTTGTAACACTCGTTCTAAGTGTAACAAACAAACATCAAATGAATCTCCGTAAACACTAAAGTCATCCATGAAAATTTCCAAGAATTTCTCAACCATATCAGCAAATATAGCCATCATACACCTTTGAAACGTAGCTGGTGCATTACATAAACCAAACGGCATTCTTTATAAGAAAAAGTTCCATAAGGACAAGTGAAAGTAGTTTTTCTCTATCTCTGCGCCGCAATGAATATCTGTAAATATCACGAATAACCATCTAAGAAGCAAGAATACTTATGTCCACTTAAACGCTCCAACATCTGAACTATGAATGGAAGTGGATGATGATCTTTCTTAGTATGATCATTTAGTTTTCTAAAATCAATGCACATTCGATAACCTGTAATCTCTCTTGTCGGAATCCATTCATTATTTTCATTTTCTTTCACTGTGAAACCTCCTTTCTTTGGTACAACTTGAGTTGGACTTACCCATTCACTATATCGATATGGGAAAAATTATCCCCATTTCTAATAGCTTAATGACCTCTTTCTTAACAATTAAGCGCAAATTTGGGTTGAGGCGGCGTTATGTTGAATACAAGGTTTAGCATCTTCCTTCGTAATTATCTTATGAACGCAAATCTCGGGGCTAATACCTCGAATATCGGCAATCATCCATCCAAAAGCTTTCTTATGCTTTTTCAACATTCTAAGTAATTGATCTTCTTGTTGCTCAGTTAAAGATGATGAAATAATAACCGGTAATAGATTATTGGTTTCAAGAAAAGCATACTTCAAATTTAAAGGTAACAGTTTCAATTCCAGATTCTTAGGTGGATCTTCCAGTGATAGTTTAAGAACTGGTCCTTCTAGTTCTAATTCCAAATACTTATGCCATGATGGTTTAAAAGTAAAAACTCCTTTATCTAGAGAAAGGATTATCTCTTTCATTTCGATGTCTTTCTCATCTTCCTTATAGATAGAAAGAGTTAAGCATTCTTCTAATCTATCTTTAAAAGCTGGTAACTGATTATCATAGACAGAATGAATATCTTCTATAAAAGAACATGATTCTGGTGATTTGTATGGATGGTTCATAGCTTTGAAAATATTGAAAGTAACTTCATCTTCATTGACTCTCAGAATTAACTCTCCTTTCTAGACATCTATTAAAGTTCTTCCTGTAGCTAGAAATGGTCGACCTAAGATAAGTGGCGCTGAATATCCTTCTTCAATTTCCATAACTACAAAGTTTACTGGAAAATAGAACTTGTCTACTTTAACCAATACGTCCTCAATAATTCCTTTAGGGTATTTAATCGATCTATCTGCCATCTGCAGAGTCATTTCAGTTTTAGCAAGCTTTCCTATGCCTAGCTTCTCATAATCCTCATAAGACATGAGATTTATACTAGCTCCAAGATCACATAAGACCTTTTTAAACAAAAATCCTCCAATTTCACATGGAATGGTAAAACTTCCAGGATCTTTCAGTTTAGGTAGTAACTTATGCTGCAAAACTGCAGAACATTTTTCATTTAGGCATATATTCTCATATTCCTCTAATTTTTTCTTGCTTGAAAGAATATCTTTCAAAAACTTTCCATAAGCAGGCATACTAATTAGAGCTTCGATAACAGGGATATTAACATGAATATGACGAAAAGTATCAAGGAAACGAGCATACTTACGATCGCTTTTAATCTTTTAATTTGATCTTTTTAGGTGGGTAGGTAAAGATTCTAAATCTATAACCTTTGATCCCAAAGTCATTTTCTCTTTTCCTTTCTCCTTAAACTTTTGAGTATTACTTGATCGCCAAGTATCAGGTTCTTGAATTTTTTTCTTTTAAAGCATTCCCTGAATCAATCTCTACTTCAGATTCCTTCAGTTCTTTTTGTTCCTCATCCTTGTTTTCATTATCCTCTATTCTAACATGTTCCTTGAATAAACTCCTTAAATCTTTATCCATGGGATCTTTCAAAATCCTAGGGATTTTTACCCATTTTTCACCTTCATTCTCAGGTTCCATACTTCTATTCCTTTTCAAGAAATTCTCTATAATTTCTTCGTCCTCATCAGTGAATTCAATTTCACCTTTAGTTTCATCATTCTTTTCATCTAAATCATTTTCTACTTCATTATTTCCGAAGTTCTCTACTCCATTACTACCACGGAGTTTTCTACTTCTCGTAACCACAATATTTACCTCTCTTGGATTTCTTTCAAGATTGCTTGGTAATCCTCCGGGTGTGGTCTCTATTTGTTGTTACGTTCACCTTCCCTACTCAAATGATCTTCCATATTCCTCAATGAGGCTTCTATCGTTCTCATTCTGGTATCATGTGCACTCATAGATGTTTTCATTGTACTCAAATCCTTAGAGACTATACCAATAGAAGTCATCATTGTTTCTATATTCTTAGCTTGAGTAGATACTACACCCATCATATTTTCCATTAGTTTTTCCCATTTTTCAACTCCTTCTGCAGGTTGAGTTGAACTTTGAGTTACTGGTATACTTTGAGTGGTAAGTTGAGGATAGGATCTAGGTAATGATTGTAAATTCCGATTAGATGTGTTTTCTTGATAAACTTGATTATTAGACATATTCCTATATGGACCTGGATATGGCGGTTGTCCTTGCTTACTAGGGTTTTGGACCATCGATAAGTAGGGTGATCTCTTCTAATAGCATTAAACGAGTTTGAGTATGCATTGTTCAAATTCTATCTTCTTTCAAGAAAACTCACCTCCTCTCTTGAATATCCTGTTGGTTCTTCGATCCCTAATGGCATATTATCCCGATTTGAGTATTCAGGTTGGTGTGCTATTTTCTAAGCTTTGGTTTTGTTCTGATTGTAGGCCATCAAATCTCCTACTCAAATTTTCTAAATGTGCTAGAACTTCCGTATTAGATGTACATTCTCTGCAAAAGCTACTTTTACGGTGCTAGAACCGGTTTCCCACATTTCATTATTTTTGGAAATCTTTTCTATAGCATCGTAAACTATTTGAGCTTCACTCATCATTAAAGAACCACCACATGCATGATCTACATCAAGACGTGAATCTTTTCTTAATTTACTGACGAAAAGTTGAATTTGCATATCTAAGGAATAACCATGATCGACAGGCTCTTAACAATTTTTTAAATCTTTCCTGTGCATTCCCAAGCGCTTTTCCGAGATCCTTGTCTAAAGTTAGCAACCTATCCAAATTTCGTCCAGAGTAAAATATTGTTTCGTAAATTCAGTTTGAATATCTTCCCAACTTGTAAGTGAATGATGTGGAAAGAGACATAAACCAATCTCGGCTCGCCCTTTTAAAGAAAAGGAAACATAGTCATCCTCGTTAATTTCTTATGAGCACCTTTGACTTTTTTGGTCAGATTGCATGACTCTTCAAAAGATAGAGATGATGATGTGGATCTTCATCATCCTCTCCTAGAATTGGGCTCTTGCGTCAATTAAACCAAAAGATGAGATTTAATTTCAAATTGTTTGCTCCTTCATTGGGTAAAAGTATGGGATTATTAGTCTGGTTTCTTCTTACGGTTTGATCACAGATAGGTCTCGGGTTTGGTGGGTTATTACGATTATTCTAGTTCCAATTCTGATTATTTATATTATTATTATTTTGATTATTCGGGTTAACAGGGTTTTGTCCATGCCCTGGAGCATGATCTAGCCTCTGTTCATTTGTTTCATCACTAGTTTCAGCCATTCTCGTATTTTTGTTTGAAGATGATTCTTGGTCGATTTCCACGACTAGTATGACCGCATTTACTCTCTACTCTTAAGCGCCTTTCGTGAAGTGTTTTTATGTCAGGCTTATAAGGAGTGAGCGGGGCCTTACCACTACGGTCATCAACTAACGAAAATAGAAAATACTCGACTTTTATAGAAGAAGAAAATTGGTATCTAAACGAAAGTAGATACCAACGAAAAATAAAATAGAAATGAGATAAGAAAAAGTGTTGATTTATTCTCGAGAATTTTGAGCTAATACAAGTAGTAACCATAGACACAAAGAAAGAAATTAGCGACGTTCCCCGGCAACGGCGCCAGAAAGCTGACGTGGCCTTTTCTAATGCTAATACCAGTTCTTAACCGACAGTGTATCGGGTCAAACTGTAGCGCTAGTGTGGCGAGTCAGAGTGTCGAATCCTCAGGGAAACTTGGTAATTCTTCTAAGTGTGGTTAAACACCAAAGAGCTGTTATTAACTCGATCTAAAACGCAATTTTATAACACAGATTACTACTATTCTACTTAACATAAAATAAATGCGTAATTTAAAAGTTATTCTAATATAATATATATAAATATATAAATATATATAGATGTACATAGATTGCAAAAAATATATATAGATATAAATATATAGATACCAATATATAGTTTATAATAATAGACAAATAGAACTATACAGATAAGTTTACAGAACTAGCCAAAGTTTATATAATTGAATTATACGATCTTTTCCAGTAAACAGAATGTGCTCGATCTTTCCTTTTATATTAGGTTTAATTGAGTAAATGAAACGGTGCACTCCTGAAGTTAACAATTCCTCCTCACACGAGCGTATGAAATTGTCATATGTCATTGTCATCAGTTCAATCTCCACAACTGCCCCATGCTAATCTCAGTTAGTCTGAACAGGTACCGAGTACAATCTACCCCGGATAAAAGAGGTTATTCGTTTTTGTCGACGGCCGATGTTATTCAAAAGGCTCCGGTTGTCAGCGGATCGATTTAACTTTCGGTGTTAGTTTTAATTAAACTGTTGATTTTAACATTGTTACGATCTCGAGCATAATTTTAATAAAATCTATCTTTCCCAAGACAAATCGCTCGGTAGGAAATAGGATTCCGTTGTCACGCTTTACGCCGCCAATTTTACCCACCGGTTTTTCTATTTTTTTTATCTCATATCCTAACTTCTCTGGTCAGTTCATCGTTAGGTTATATGGTGCGATTCATCTTGGTTAATTACGTCAATCTGAATATTATCAATACGTTACAAAATAGAAAAAGATTCAATTAACTCAATTTTAGTCAATTTTACTTAGACAGCATTCCTTTACCGAAAAGATCGAAATAAAACTATTACATAACTTTGGCTAGTTATTAGAGTTAGCCTAAAAACATTTTAACAACAGAAAAGATAAAAACAAACATAAATACTTAAGAAAATTTACCGATTACAAATCTTTGAATCGAGTTGTATTCTTCCGGACATTACAACGACTTCAACAACACCGAACTTCCGATAATTTCTCGAGTATTACAACGATACTACGAGATTATTATTATTGGCATAAGGCCTATTTACAACTACTACTAAAAAAGAAAAATAGAAGAGGAGAAGATATATATATGATATTGTGTATATATATTGGTACACTTCGGCTCTGTTGCAATGAACTCCCTTATATAGATGAAAGTCTTGGGGCCGGACCGGGCCGGTAGGAGGCCGGACCAGTCCGGTGTAATGATGGCTTCCACCTTCTTGATTAATCAGCATGTGCTCCGTTATATAATTATAATTATAATTATATATAACTTATAAAATTCATATCTCGAGTTCTGGATCTCCAAAAATCATGATTCAAGAGGCATCGGAAAGCTCTCGGGAAAATCTACAACTTTCGTGAAGGACTCTTCTTCAGATAATGTCGTTTTGATGAGCCATTCGTTTGTCGAAGATATTTCTCAATTACCACTTAATCGAATCGATTAGCCACTTGACCACTTAAGCAATTCTATTGACCATTTAAGCTCGTGACATTCTCTAAATCCTTCTAGAGATATGATTATACTTCAACATGTCGATTCTAGGGGTTTTCGAGTTATAAATCTGCAATAACATACCACAAATACCCACGTAAATCTGACACGACACTCCGATTTACTAAAATCGGTACAAAATGATAAATTTTTACTAAGTTTTATTACTAACTACTCTAGATTATAAAGATTAACATTTCATAACATTTATACCATAATTTCATATATTTTATATAGAATTCGTTGATAAAACATAATAATATAACGTATATTTAGTCATATAAAAGTAGTATATCACTCACTCAGCTACTAAGGCTGCACCGTTTGAAGTTGTTTATGGTTTTTTGCCTTCTGCTCCTTTCGAGTTTGTTCCTCTTCCTACAGGTACGCACGTGAGCTTAGATGCGGAGGACAAAGCCGCACTTGTTCGTGAATTGCATACTAAAGCTCGTTTGGAGGTTGAAAAAGCTACGGAGCGGTATCTCAAGCAAAGCTAATAAAGGCGCAGAGAAATGATCTTCAAACCGAGATTGGGTATGGCTATACCTACGCAAGAGCGTTTTCCACATCACCGGAAGAGCAAGTGAATTACCGAGGTGATGGACCATTTCAAGTGCTACGCATAAGGTGAATGAAAACGCTTATGTCATAGATTTACCACCTGATTGGGCTATGTCTTCAACAATCAACGTTAAGGACTTGTCCCCGTTTGATGATCCTCATTATGATCTGAGGTCAGATCCTTCCGAACCGGGAGGGAATGATGCACTCCAAGATGATCACCCATGCATTCACAAGCCCAAGGATCCTATCATTGTTCGAGATGGCCCTATCACACGTTTTCAAGAGAAGAAGGCTCGAGAAGCTTATGCAAAGCTGGTCCAAGATGTTGGAAAGGAGAAGGAGGCTTTGAGGATTGATGATCCAACTACTTTAAGCCTATTCATTCTTTGATTGGGCTTAATGTGTAAAGGCCCAAGTGTGGGGCATTTTATGCATCATACTTCTTTGAATGTTTTATGGACATTTAATTATGCTATTTTTTAATTAGGCCTTTTATTTAATTAGGAAGTTAATATTCAGGCCCAACCTGATAAAGTGGCGCCTCCTTTCTTTAGGAATTAGGTTTCTATTTTGCTATTTATAGTTGTCAGACTTGAACATATTATTCAGATTATTTTGGAGATTAAACCCTAGTTTATAATCAAGAAACTTTTCAGAGATTGGAGTTTCTTTCAATTATTCTGAGATAGAATAGTTGGGTGGTTTTCCTGAGATAGGATTATCACGAGACAATAATCAGAGATTGATTATTGTTGTTGCTTTCGTTTTTATTTCCAAATAGTCCACGTTTATACAATCAGATCGGAAAAACCCTAGCTTGGATTCGTATAAGTTGAATTAATAAAAGTCGAAGCTTTGATCTAGATCCTACAATCAGTTTGGTATCAGAATTATATAGGTTTTCTAGTGTACCGAAAATAAAAACAGGGCGGGCGCAGCACCCACCCTGGTTCCGTCCTTGATTATCGTAAGATGACACAACACAAAGGTCAACTCTTAAAACAAGTTTTCGTATAATCTTTTAGATTACGGGTGCTTTCTTGCTTTCTTTTCGTACATCATTTATATGGTCAACTATGGTATAAATATACGACGAATGTATTTAATGTGACAATATATGTCCAAGGGATATATATACACACAAAAAAGTCATCTCAAAAGCAATAGGATCTCACTATTGAATGCCGAAGATGACTAGGATTTCTAAATCAGACAAGTGCCACACACGTATAGGCACATTCAAGACTTATTTTAGATTGGATGGAAAAACGGATATAGTCTCGTGGGACACTTATATGAGTATAAAATAACTATACTGGCACATGAATATCTGACCAAATAAATGGAAGGGCTCGTGTACGAGCTCCCATTAGCTTTAGACCCTCAAAAGTTCAAACTGACCTCAATACAGGCAAGAAATAACTCATATATAGTCAAAAGCTCAATGACTCGAAGGACTATCCATCCGAGGCATTGATAAGTCTTGAGCTCGAGGTGCATTTGGACTCGAGATTAGAGATACTTTCACCACTAAAGTGCATTTGGACTCGAGATTAGAGATACTTTCACCACTAAAGTGACATGTCTCCGTTTTTTCTAACACATCTAACAAGTTTTCAATACAAAACACTAAAATTATTACGAAGGATGCTCTCGCTCGAAACATATATCCTTACTTATAAGAAAGCAAGGTTTTTGTTCAAGAAAAGTGTACACGTAGGAGGATTTGGAGCTTTTTTTTTCCGCGTGTAGGCTTTTGTGTTTATGGCCCAAAATGTTTTCTCCAGCTTCGGTTCAGCCTTCTGGCCCAGTGTATGGTTTGAATTAAATGTGAAAGCGTTGCAATGTCAGTCCAATTTAGGGTTTGGGGTTTACAGAAAAATACGGAAATCCTAGGCAAAACCCTAAGATCGAAATGGTGGGTACGCTTCCGGTTTTTGCTTCACAAAACTGCCATGGATAGCTGGTTTTCGATGGTATCTAGGCTTCTCTGCTGGCGGTTGCTTCCTTCTCTGCATTCCATACGAAATATTGCCTCACGTCTGCTAGCCACGCCGTCTGGAACGATGTTGATGCGATGGATTGTCTGTCCAATAATACGTATACAGATAAGTTTGAATTTTTTTCTTTTATGGTTTTTCTTGGTTCTTGGATTTTCCATTTCTAGGTTGTATTCTTATTATCCTCTGTACAATAGCTTGCTCTATTTCCCATGTGAAACAGTGTAAACATCCCTTTGTACGCTGGGTTTTGTCCTCTGTTTTGATCTATATACACAAATCTGCCCCTTTATATATACTACTCCTTTCACGTTATATACAGAACCAAAAAAAAACATCTACTGCTTTGGTACAGTTCTATCTTCAAATTCACTTCTTTCTCCATTTTGTTATAGTTATTCTTCTTTTAGTGTCAATAAATGCATACACTACTCAGTAAATGCATTTTGTACTCTTCTTTGTCTTGTGTTTTTGGAGCTCTGTCCATAAATGCATGTTATGATTCCAACGTGTTTAGTTTTGTTTTGGCTGATTGCCAACTCTGTTGGTATACATGTTCAATCAATACTTTAGATGTGCTTCAGTCACTGAAACTAAAAAAATTGCTAATTTCGTTTAAAATGTGTTTCTCTTCGTTGTTTACCTCCCTCTCTTTGGAGACAAGTAAAAAATTTACTCAGTCTCTGTATATTTTTGAAGTTTATATCATCATGCATACTTCCTGTGTCTTGCTTATACACCAGTTGTTAGTACATGTTGTTTCCTGTTGGGAATTTATACATTATCAGGCTTCATTTCTGGTGTTTCATGGTTTTTTTGTACAGATCGTTTGCCTATTTTTCTGCTTATGTTATATAGCTTGCTTTTTAACTGCAGGTTTCTCTTACTTGTCGTTCTGTTTTCAGTTACAAAAGAAACTTGCTTTTGTTGTTTCTTCTTGATGTACCTTTGTTCGTGTTTAATGCATAAATAGTTGTCTTTTAGATAGAAATCCTCTTCTTGAATATATGTTGTCCCATTTGTTTAGATTTTACTTTTGCCTCACATTCTAACGTACCATTCTTTCTCTTAACAGCTCACCTGGATACGTTCTACACCTTGCACCTGGTTTTACTGCGTATCAGGTATTTTGTTTTTGCCTCTCAAGTGATTTCATTCAGTAGCAAGGGCCATCTGGTAAATTTATTGGCCCTATGCTGTGTTCTCTTTCTGCCATGTGTACATGCTTTTCGTTTCAAGCAAAAGAGCAATCAGGCAAGTAATGTTCCACAATAGTTTATTGGTAATTTATTTCTGAAAATTTGTTACTTTTTCATTGTACTATTTCCACAACTTTGTATCAGGTACTGTTGTTTTACTATTTCTTGGGTTTCTTTCACGGTTTAGTGAACTTAAACTGCTTAGTTTGTTCTACATCCTTGTTACGCACATTTACTATGTTGTAGTTTTGGTCTCGGTCTCTTTGACACTTAAGATGCGAACTAAGGGTAAGGCAAAGCCCAGGCCTGTGTATACAAATCTAGCTCAGTCCTCTTCTGAACTGTGTTCCATAAAAGATGCAAAGGGAATAAAAAAATGCCTTACGCCTAAATTTTTTTTAGCAAAGGTTTAACTTGCCTTGGGGGCCAGATGGCATTTCCCCATGTCTCTAACATGACCAGCTTAACATGTAATGTTGTCCAGGGGGTTCACGGTGCACCTTTAGTACACAAAACATGTACCGGTTCTCCCCTTGATATTTCCATTCCCACTGTACTCAACCGTACCGAGTATAGGGCTATGGTTGTTTCACGCTTTAGGCGCAGGCGTGCTTTGGCTAGGTTGTCTAAAGCTATTTCCAAGGAACCACCTGTGGTAGTTGCATCAAGAAAGAGGAAAAAAATGTTGCACGCTGTTGAGCATTTAACCATGGTCCCTACTTCTTATGACATGTTGAAGCTTGTACATAACTGCAACCACTGTGATGCAGTAAAGTTCAACCATGAAACACATAATATGTGTTGTTCTGATGGGGATGTAACTCTTGTACATACTCTTTTGCCTGCTGCCATTGAGTAACTGCTCTTGAAATCTGATTACAGGGAGCCTAGAGGTTTTAGGGCTATGATCAGAGCGTACAATAACCACCTAGCATTTACATCTCTTGGCTTACGGTACGATAAAAAAAACTTGCCAAGAAAGACAAAGGCATCTACACCTTCAGGGTTCAAGGCCAGGTTTATCATTGGATAAACGATTTGTCCCCTGACGAAGGTATGCCAAAAAATCTCCAACTTTACTATCATGACACAGAATACGAGCTGCAGCAGCGTCTAGCAAACATCCCTTGCCTAGATGAAGAAATTCTTAGAACCCTTATTCGTGCCTTAGAGGGTAATCCATATGCTGTTTTCTTTTGTAGCTTGTCGTGTATCCCTAATCTTGAAAATAAACAGATAATCTTAAAGCATAATCCTTTAGTGAATCATAAGATATATGCCAAGCCTACTGTTTCCCAAGTTGCTGTTCTGTTGGATATTGATGAGACCAACAATGAAGTAACGCATAGAGACATTAAGGTTTACAAGCATAACGGGGAGTCGAGGAGAATTCAGTATTACTACGGCTGCCTCGATTCTTTACAATATCCAGTTATCCATGCCAGTGGTTTTCTGGTTGGCATCCAGAATCCTAAAAGCGGTGTGAAGGAAAAAAAAGGAATTCTCCTCTCTCGTATAAGAGATGACCATTTAATCCCTCCAGGTTATACAAACAATTGATGAGCTACCTGGAAGTTTGAGGAGATTGGTATCCATTAGTTTTTTGCTTACTTACTCTACGTAGGAAATTTATTCTCCATCATTTTACCTGATATTCCTATCTAATCTTTCTCAGCTGCATCTGAGTTTGGTTCCAATTATGGCTGCGTCTCTATGAGGGAGTTCTATTCTTACAAGTTCCAGATTAGAGCACACGATGATAGCCACCTCCTTCGTTTTGGTAGGATTTTCCAACAATACTCAGTTGATATGTACATAAAGTTAGAAACTCAAAGGCTTGACTTCTATAGAGCTAAATCTAAGCAAGATGAAATAAGACAAGAATTTTTGCAAGGCATCGTAGATGCTGTGGGATCTGGTGAACATGAACCATCCAACATAGGACAAAGAATTGTGTTGCCAGGTAGAGTCATTGGTGGCCCTAGGCACATGCGTCGGAAATATGTAGACGCAATGACTCTTGTCCAAAAATACGGAAAGCCTGATATCTTTCTAACCATGACCTACAACCCGAACTGGCCAGAAATTAAACAACACTTGTTACCAGTTGAACAAGCACAAGACATGCCAGATTTAACGACAAGGGTTTTCCATGCTAAGATAGAAGAACTTAAGGACGAGCTAATAAAAAAAGAAATCTTTGGTGAGGTAGCTGCTTATACCTATGTAATTGAGTATCAAAAGAGGGGCCTGCCACAATCTCACTTTCTCCTTATTTTAAAAAATGCAAGCAAGCTTTATGACCCATCATAATATGATAAATTTGTCTCGGCTGAGCTTCCGGACAAAGATTCAGATCCTTGGTTATATGAAACTGTAGTTAAGCATATGATCCATGGCCCATATGGGGAACAAAACCCTACAAACATATGCATGCGTAAAAATGGGACATGTAAGAACTCCTACCCTAAAGAATTTTGTGAAGAAACAAATCAGAATCAGGTGCATATCCGACATACCGTCGGCGTAATGATGGTATAAAAGTTAGGTCCGGGGTTGTTACCTTGATAATAGATGGGTGGTGCCACATACACCCTATTTGGTAGCAAAATTTGACTGCCATATTAACGTGGAGATATGCGCCTCGATAGTCGCGGTAAAATATATCTACAAATACATTTGTAAAGGTAGTGATAGGATTCTATTCCAGCTGTCTAATGAAACGGAGCAATCTAACGTTGTTGATGAAATACAACAATTTGTCTCAACTCGTTGGATTTCACCGCCTGAAGCCCTTTGGCGGTTTTACAGGTTTCCAATGAGTGAGATGAAACCTCCTATTATTTGTCTGCCACTTCATCTAGAAAACTACCAAACAATTAGGTATACGAATTCTGATTCTTTGTCTGATATACTTCAAAACCCACAACAGTTGAAAACAATGCTTACGGAATTCTTTCATATGAATAGAACAAGTAAGTATGTCTAAGATCTGAACTGCACGTATGCTGAATTTCCCACACATTTTGTTTGGAATCCATCTAGAAAAGAATGGACTCTAAGGAAAAAAGGCGATTATATTGGTCGGATAGTGACTGCACATCCAACCGAAGGAGAAATGTTCTACCTAAGAATGCTTTTGTCAACTGTACGTTGCCCTACGTCGTACGAATCTCTTAGGATGGTTGATGACAAAGTAGTTCCCACGTTTAAGGAATCTGCATTGCTTAGGGGTCTTCCTGAAGATGATAATAGCCAAGAACTTTGCATGCAAGAGGCTTCAATTTATCATATGCCTTTTCAGCTGAGAAGACTTTTCTCAACAATTTTAGTCTATTGTTGCCCAATGATCCAGAAAAGCTGTTCTTACAGTTTGAGGATCATATGTCAGAGGATCTCATTAAAGATTTAGATCTTTCTAAGGCTCGGATAAGGAGTAAAGTAATGCAACAAATAGACTCCTATCTAAAGAGCATGGGAAAGAGAATTGACACGTATTTCGGAGCTCTTTTGTCGGATATTGATCAGATTCCTGAGGACCTAATGAGTGAGCTGAGAACAGAAAGTAGTATAGTCGTTACATCTTGTGAGCTAAACTTAAAAAATATGCTGAATCCTGCACAAAAAAAGATATTCAAGACAGTAACAGATGTTGTTTATGGCAATAAGTCTAGAGCCTTTTTTTGTAGATGGTCCTGGTGGTACCGGTAAGACATTTCTCTATAGGGCATTGCTGGCTGAAATTAGAAGCAAGGGATTTTACGCTTTAGCAACTGCCACATCCGGAATTGCAGCTTCAATCCTTCCCGGTGGTAGGACTGCAGACTCGCGATTCAAGATACTATAGATGATTCTGACTTTACAACATGTAAGGTCGAGAAGCGATCGCCCTTGGGACTTTAATCCGAGAAAGTAAATTAATTATTTGGGACGAAGCTCCAATGGCAAAAAGGTCAGCTTTGGAGTCTTTAAACGACATGCTTCAAGATATAATGTCGAGTACTTAATTGTTTAGTGGGAAGGTTGTGCTTTGAGATGGAGATTTCAGGCAAACCTTGCCCGTGGTACAAAGAGGAAGCAAGAAACAAGAAATTGATGCTTGCATTATAAACTCTCCGATTTGGCCACATATACAAAAGCTTTATTTGACTGAAAATATGAGGGCTGTCACTGATCCTTATTTTGCATCTTTCTTGATGCTTGTAGGCGAAGGTAAGAACACCGAAGAAGATGTAGGCTATGTTACTTTACCAAACTCTTGCCTCATACCAAGCACTGATGATGAAAAAGCTGACATTTCTAACCTGATTAGAGCTGTATATCCAGATAACGAAAACACACCAGAAAACACAACACATGTTAACAGGGATATACTGACCACGAAAAACCAATTTGTAGATGAGATTAACACCATAATGATTGATAGATTCATTGGAGAAGCAGTTCATTATACAAGCTTTGACGAAACTCAAAACCCTGATCTTCAAGCTCAGTATCAAGACCTGATAAACAACATTACGCCCAATGGTTTGCCTCCACACATATTGATTTTAAAAGTAGGTTCTCCTATAATCTTGCTGCGTAATCTTAACCCAAGTGAGGGCCTATGCAATGGAACACGTTTAGTATGTAAAAGCTTTAGTCGTAATATCATACATGCAGAGATTGCTTTAGGTGATTTTAGAGGCCACCAAGTATTTTTACATAGAATACCTCTTCAACCACCAACAAATGAAACATACCCAGTTCCTTATAAACGTACGCAATTTCCAATAAGACTTTGCTTTGCAATGACAATAAACAAGTCACAAGGCCAAACATTAGACTTTGTAGGTCTGTACTTAAAACAACCGTTTTTCTCGCATGGTCAGTTATATGTTGCACTTTCGCGCGCAAAACAAATGTCTGCTATAAAAATTCTGATCCGAAAACAAAAAGATGAAACAACGTCACACGCAGTTACAAAAAATATTGTGTACAAAGAGGTGTTGGGTCATTCGTAACGGTAACATTTCCACACAAAAATACTTTTGTTTTTCCTTTCTTTCATTCTTCCATTACTTTGTAAATATGTTATTTTCACATACAGAGTTCTGCTGCTCCATATTTTTTGACAATGGTGTTATCTTTTTTACCTTTACTGCAGTTGCTCATCTGCAATGGCTATCACCCAACCTAGAAAGATGTCTCTTATCCCAGAAATTAACCGCGACACACAAGATTGGACTGTCACTGAACAAGTTGTCAAACGACATCGTCCCAAGGTTGGAACTGGAACTCCAAACAAGCCCAGCAAACGCTACAGGCGCTACATGCTTGTTGATGAAGAGGTAACATTTTTGCAGCTACATACTATTATGTACACCTACAGATCACAGTTGATTTGTTACTGTATTGACAATAATGCCGTTTTTGTTTTCCACAGGGCAACAAGGTTTCGGGGATTGTGTACGAAAGTGATATTCACTTTTTCGAGTACAGTTTACTTCCTTTCAGGCGTTACAACGTCTCGAATGCATATGTGATTCCAGCTGTGTCTTTCTTCAAGTTAGGACCATATCCATTCTCATGGGTTCTGGATTACAAAAAACTTGTTGAGCCTGTTCATGAAGAGGTTCCACCAACGCTTCCATTTACGTATGACTTGATGGACTTTGCTGAGCTTTCAAAGCATGCAGATGCTGATTTCTACTTTGGTAATGTCTTCTGTTGTGCATAAAATACCATTGCTTTCTCTGTCTGCTTACCTTTTACACTCATGCTATTACAGACATCAAAGGTATAGTCATTCATGCCTTTCCACGCAAGCAGGTTACTGCAACTTCGACTAACCGTGAGGTTGTGATTATCGACAAAAGGTAATTAATATTTACTTTTCGTAGTCTTACCTTCTCATTCGGCCCTGTATGTACAGTGCATATCCTCCTTTTCGCACTTACCTTGTACTTGAAAAAAATATTTATGCACATTATTTAACTCATGAATATGAAAGTACCAATCATCTTAACATTATGGAATGAGTTTAGAGATGAGGAGGGCCTCTAGTTGGCAAATGCTTTTCCAGCTACTTCAATCATCATTGCAAGGAACGTGAAGGCTACCACATTTCACGGTAAATGCATACTCTTCAAAAGCAGGCATTAAAATTAACTGTTAATATATGCCATTTACTGTCTGTTACGTAACTTTTGGTAGGGTTGTCCCTCTCAAAACGCATGTATTCTTACATCTTGATAAACCCACCCTTGCCCGATAGTTTGGCGCTACAAGGCTGGTAATGATCATACATATAACTACATACACATTTGTTCTGTACACCAAATGTTTGTTCTTACAGTGTTCTCTCCTAAAACAGGTGCCATGACAACAACACTGAAATTAAGAAGATGGTGAAAGCTCACACGTTCAGGGACCCATTAGTGTTGTTCCCGCCACCAGCCTTGGAGGATACAATTACCGTGCACCAAGCCATTGCTACGCTTCAATGGGTAAAGAACTACTTATGCAAACAATGAGTATACACGTTTTACGTATACAGTTTTATGTATGATATGCACGCACTTAACTTGCCACGCTGTCTCTAAGTTAAATTTATTTTCCTACACGAACAACATCACAATATCTTTACCCTTCAGTTGTTGTTTAAATACACAGAGAAAAACAGCTTGGGTGGTTGGCAAGCCTAAATTCACACCTGGGAAACACAAGTACTATTTCAACGCTTGCCAAACTTGCAAGAGGACATTGGACTGCCCTATGGAATGGGTAATAGAGTGTTCAAACTGTGGTGAAAAAAGTGGTGTGGAATACAGGTATTTAGTCATGTCTATATGTGGAAATATTACTCAGCAGACTCAGCCTGCTGAGGCTTCAGCAGGGTGCTTTCAGCAGGGTGCTCAGCAGATTCCTGAGCCTTAGGATTTCGTGCATAATATTTTTGTACACTTTATTTAATTATAAACGACATATTAATTGTGATACATATAAACAATTAATATGTCAAACTCTAGTTTACTTTATGTCATAGACACAATTAATATGTCATAGACATAGCTTTTACTTTTACTTTTGCATGCTTGCCGCCCACTACATACTCAAGTGGCCGCCCAAGCTAGTGCTAGTCTCTCTCAATTGTATCTATTTATACACCTCTCATATCAATGAATAAACTAAGTTGAAGTTTACTCTTGTGTTTATCACATTCTCAAACTCTCTTCATGGTATCAGAGACATACTGAGTTCTAAAAATCCGCTGCAAAACTCAGTTCTTTTTCAGAAAAATGTCAACATTATCTGATGTTTCATCTTCTTGATAGACTCACATTTGCCCAAACAGATGGGATAATCGAACACTCTTCTTTACAAATCATAAACTTGATGGTAACAATTACTTGTTATGGTCAAGGTCTATGAAAATGTATATCTCCGGCCAGGGCAAGATGGGATATCACATGCAGTTCCAAACCGCCTCTTGGCCCGACCCCAAGTTTGAAGCATGGGACACGAGAAAATAACCAAGTCATGACCATCCTCACGAGGTTCATGACAAAAGAGATCGATGAGAACTTCATGATGTATGACACCTTTGCTAAGGAAATGCGGGACAATGCCGAGAGACCTTTACTCAAAAAGGACAATACATCCAAGTCTATGAACTCAAGCTCAGATTCAAAATTGCGCACAAGGGGATATGTCTCAGTAACTCAATACTTTAATCAACTATCTAAGGCATGGCAACACCTAGATATGTTGGAAACTCACCCTGGAATGATGTTAAAGATGTTGCACTCTTTAAAGACATCATCGAGAAGAAGAGAGTATTCAAATTCCTTCATCGGGTGAATCCTACTCTTGATGATGTCGAGGTAGAATTCTTGCTACTAAACCTCTTCCAAATCTCAAATCCATGTTTCTTGAGGTCAAACATGAGGAAAGCGAGGAGGAAAGTGATCTTTCTTTGAACCCCTGCCGACAACCCCATGAAAGTGCCACCTGCCGATCGTCAGGAACCTGCTGAGGCTCTTTGAGGCTTACAGAAGCCCTGGCCGATAAAGCTGAGGAAGTCGTTTCGTGACCACCGCAAACGCACTAATCACACCAAGGACACTTTTTGGAAGCTACATGGCAAGCCTAACTCCTCCAAGACCTCAGGACACCGCCAAGGAAAGTCGTAAGGCGGGACACATAAGTGAGGAAGAAGATGACAACAAAGTTGAATGCTCATCTTGCTCGCATTCAAAGCCTTTCTAACTCAACAAAAGGGAGGTAGTCACTCTCTTGACATAGCCTCTCATGCCAATGACAGTAAATTCTACTCATCTATTAGTAATGAAACCTGGATTGTTGACTCTGGGGGCCTCTTCCCATATGATTTAGTAATAAAAATCTCATTACTCAACTTAAGCCATGTCCCCAAATTCACAATATTAAGGCTGGCGATGGATCTATCTCTAGTGCAAAAGGTTTTGGTCGGGTGCGACTTACTAATAAGATATGCCTGCAGAATGTCCTATTTGTTCCAAAATTAGATTGCAATCTCATATCTCACAATAAACTTACTAAAGATTTGAATCTGGATTGTTGTTTTTAATGAGAATCGTCGGTGCACATTCCAGGATCATTCCTCAAAGGCAAGTGATTGGGATCGCTAAACCTTGCTCAGTCTGTTTGTGGTCAACCCTGCCAAGACAGAAGATCAAGACCGAATCGCCTCAAAGACTGCACTCAAAACCTAGACAATATCATGTTATGGCATTATAGACTAGGACATCCTGAGCTTTAGTTATTTAAAGTCTATAGATCCTGAATTGTTTAAAGGTTGTAATTTGAATGATCTTCAATGTGATATTTGTCGGCTTGCTAAACTCACCAAATCTGTGTATGCAAAATTACCTTACTTACCATCCACACCATTCACCTTAATTCACGGTGGACGTATGGGGACCTCAAGAGTAAAAAGCATAACAGAAAGAGGTGGTTTGTTACCTTCATAGATGACCACACCGAACCACTTGGTTATTTTTAATGAAGGATAAGTCGAAGTTGGACCCATCTTTCAAGAATTTTACAACATGGTCTCCACTCAGTTTGACACTAAGATCAAAATCTTGAAGACTCGACAATGCTCTTGAATATTATGAGTCTCATCTCGTAATTTCTTGATGGATAAAGGATTGTCCATATCAAGTAGTTGTGTTGAAACCCCCGCCAAAATGGGGTTCTTTGAGAGAAAGAACAGCATCCGCTTGAAATGGCTAGGTCTATTATGTTTACCACAAATGTTCCAAAATATATGTGGGGTGAAGCCATATTGACTTCCACATACTTAATCAACAGACTTCCCACCGGGTACTAGGCTTCAAAACTCCTATCAAAACCCTACCGAACACACACTCCCGCCCCATCTTATTTCCCGATTACCTCCAAAATCTTTGGTTGTACTTGTGTTTGTCTATATACATGCCCAACACGAAGCAAACTTGATCCCAAAGCTCACAAGTGCATATTCCTAGGATATGCAAAGGACGAGAAAGGTTACAAGTGCTACTCTCTTCGAAAAAAAGATTTTACAATTCTATGGATGTAAAATTTTTTGAAAGGACTCCTACTACAAACAAGTCCATCGAGGCATCATCGATGGAAATCGATAGAAATTGACCTAAACCCCTTCCTTCAAGGACTCTTAACCTCAAAGAACTCCATCGATCCTCGCCAGATGAACCCCAGTACTCTATCGACTCACAAGAGCCTCATCGATCCCCAAAGAACCAACCCGACTTAGAAGCTGCGCCGACTCGAGCCGCCGACACTCGGCAATCTGCAGATCCTCGCAGCTCTCATCGACATTGATGATGAGACTATTGCTCTAAGGAAAGGAAAAGATCATGCACCGATCATTCTATTCATACTTATTTATCTTATGATCGTTGTCTCATGTCTTTGCCATGTTTACTGAGGACTGGATTCTCACTCTATCCCCTAGAAATATTCGGAGGCCCTTCAAAATGATAAGTGGAAGGTCATTGTTAAAACCGAGATGATCGCTCTCCTGGATAATCATACTTGGGACCTCACAAATCTTCCCAAAGGCAAGAAGACAGTTAGCTGCAGATGGTTATTCACTATTAAATACAATCTTCGATGGTACAATTGACAAGTACAAAGCCGATTGGTAGCAAGGGGATTCACTCAAACTTATGGTATTGACTATAAGGAAACTTTTGCACCGATGGCAAAACTCAACACTTGTCGTGGTTCTCGCTTCTCTAGGTCATGTCCAACTGGATCGGCCTCTACATCAATTGGATATCAAAAATGCTTTTCTCAATGGTGATCTCACCGAGGAAGTCTATATGAATGTACCTCCCTGGTTTTGTCAATCCTCACACTCAGGGGCAAGGTATGCAAACTTAGGAAATCTCTATATGGTCTCAAGCAATCCCAAGAGCCTGGTTTGGAAAACTCACTATCGTGGTTAAAGGCTGCTTTGGATATCATCAATGCAACTCGATCACACCATGTTTGTCAAGACAACCAACCAGAGAGGAGGTCCATTCTAATTGTATATGTGGATGATATCATCCTTCACTTGGGAAGACTCTCATCAAATCCGTAACTTGAAGACTCTCTTGGCAAAGGTGTTCCAAGTTAAAGATCCGGGCTACCTCAAGTACTTTCTTGGTATGGAAGTAGCTAGAAACACCAATGGCATTTCGGTCTCCCAAAGGAAGTATGTCCTGGACTCATGAAGGAAGCGGCATCTTTGGGATGCAAACTCTCAGATCTTCAGAGACCCCAGAGTCATATACCTCATCGCATGGTGACATTCTTTGTCGAGGAAAGAACAATATCAAAGGCTTGTAGGCAAACTCATATACCTTTCTCACACAAGACCCGATATTGCATATAGGGTCGACCTGGTCGGTCAATTCATGCATTGCCCTCTTGAGCAACATTGGGATGCGATGAATAGGATCTTGAGGTATTTAAAATCCACTCCTGGCCAAGGCCTCGCACTTCACCAAGTCTCACGATAGATCAATCAAGCGTCTACACTGATCTTCGATTAGAAATTTGGATGTCACATTGATGAGAGGTCTACCACAGGCTATTGCTCGTATATATGGGGAACCTGGTTACTTGGAGGAGCAAGAAACAACCCTCTTGTGTCAAGAAGCGATCTTTGAAGTTCGAACTAAGGGCACTTGTACTTGGCATTTGTGAAGCTCTATGGCTAAAAAGTGGTTGTGAACCAACTTCAAGAATCAGACAAGAACCTATCACACTCTGTTGTGATAATAATTCACCTTATGCATGGCGGAAGATCCATCCATCATGATAAAACCAAGCATATGGACATTGATGACACTTTACGAAGGAGAAGATTGATGCCAAGATTATTCAACTCCGATTATGTTCCTCAACAGATCGAATCGCCGATATTCTTACCAAGGCTATTCCACCTCTTATGTTCAAGAGCCTAAGTAGCAAACTTGGTTGCATCAACATACTCTCTGACTTGATTTGAGGGTGTGGAAATATTACTCGCCAGACTCGACTCTTTGAGGCTTCAAAGCAGTGCTTTCGAAGCAGGGTGCTCGGCAGATTCCGAGCCTTAGGATTTCGTGCATAATATTTTTGTACACTTTATTTAATTATAAACGACATATTAATTGTGATACATATAAACAATTAATATGTCAAACTCTAGTTTACTTTATGTCATAGACACAATTAATATGTCATAGACATAACTTTTACTTTTACTTTTGCATGCTTGCCGCCCACATCTACATACTCAGTGGCGCCAAGCTAGTGCTAGTCTCTCTCAATTGTATCTATTTATACACCTCTCATATCAATGAATAAACTAAGTTGAAGTTTACTCTTGTGTTTATCACATTCTCAAACTCTCTTCACTATACATCTTATTTAAATAAATTTAATGTGACTTGTTCATGCTACTCATGTCTATATTATTGAAACCATTAGGAGTCGGATTCCGATTCGACTAACCGAAGGTGATGATACCTTCTTTGTAACTATACAGTCACCAGATGTTGAGCTACTGACTAACGTCACTCCACAGCACTTGAAAGACTCTCATGAATTTGTAAGTCGTTATGAATACGAAATCTTTGCCATACACAAAAACCATTCTTTATTCTTACGATTAATATTATGTTGTAGGGCTTAAACGTGGAAGAAGAAGTGAAGGAGGCACTAGAGAAGCTTACAATTGTCTCGCTTTCGAGGAAGAAAGCAGAAGAAAAGAAAGAAGATGACAGCCAGGAATTTGTTAGCTACAGTTCTGTGAAAGCATACAATGTTCCATGGTTGGAGAAGAATGTCCACCTTCATTCCCCATTGAAAGTGGCAGCTGCAGAACTAGATGCCCAGAAAGAGGATCAGTTTTTCACACCTACCACATCTAAAGTATTGGCTGAAATTGAACAAGAACAGGCTGCAAAAAATGTTCGGGACAACACATCCGTCAAACGAACCATTGACTTCATTGCAGCAGCAGCACCTCTTCATTCAGACAAGGCAGATCCAACAAGCACATTTAATGCTTATGGACATGCTGAACCATCACCAGTTGATGCTACTTCCGCAGAGAGCCCAGTAAATAAAGCAAAGGAAAAGCAGAGTTAAAGAATCAATGGAAATGAAAATGTCGTACTGCTTTGTTTTACTTTTAGACAATTAAGTATTTTGACTAGCGTTTTGGGACATCTTTTGGAAATGTATTGCAAATCATTACATGCTATCCGGCGTGCAATGGTTAGTAATATGTTGGTTGTGGTATGAACTACAACATAACTACTTATCTTTTGAACTTTATGCTGCTGTGTTTAAACTGTAATTTCTGTTGAGATAGCTATGTAGTGTTTTGCTTGAATAGTGCTTGTAGTAATCTATACCTGCCTTCATGCAGTGTAATAAACTATGCACTCTATATGTTCCTTTACGCATTGCATTCTCTCTTTAGCGTTATACAATCCTAATAAATGTCCAAGACGTTTCTGCTGCTTAATGCTTATCGTGGGCATTCAAACGCCGTGCCTTGCTCGGCAAGCTTTTACTACGGTATATATATTTTTTTTGTTAGAGATACTTTCACCACTAAAGTTTTTTTTTTTTTTTTTTTTTTTTTTTTTTTTTTGCCTGGGGTACTATTGTGGATGAGGTGTACTATTAGTCCAACGTTTATGGGCCAAAGAAAGAATAGGTCCACGCAAATTTATACCCTAGCAGTCCTATACAGAGTACAACTACCGCCAAAATCAATTGTATACTTCGGTTTCTATCCGAAACCTCCAAATCGTAGCCGCGCACCGATTTTAACCTAAACCCCCAAATTTTCCAGTCCGATTTCATGGCGAAGAAGCGAAAGACTAGGGCTTCGGAACCCGCTCAGCCCCAAATCAAAGAAGAAATCCCTTCTGCGGAACCGGAGCCTGTGCCGGAACCTGTTCAAGAACCTGAACCGGAACCTGTTCAAGAACCCGAAGTTCCTGTTGAGGAAGCTGTAGAAGAAGAACAGGTGGAAGAAATCGAAGAAATTGAAGAAATAGAGGAGGTAGAAGAAGAAGAGGAGAATTCGGATGGGGAAGAAAATAATGAAGGTTCGGAAGAGGAAAATCAGACCCTGACGGAGAATAAATTGGTCAACGGTGAAGACTCGCAGGCAGTCATGGAGGAGGATGATGAGCCAATTGAGAATCTTCTTGAGCCTTTTTTCGAAGGAACAACTGGTGACCTTGCTTAAAGAAGCTGTGGGTAAGCATCCTGACCTTAAAGAATCCGTTAGTAAAGTTGCGGATGCGGATCCTGCTCATAGGAAAATCTTTGTACATGGTCTTGGGTGGGACACAACGACGGATACCCTTAAAAGCGTTTTTGAAAAGTATGGGGAGATTGAGGATTGTAGAGCTGTGACTGATAAAGTATCGGGTAAGTCCAAAGGTTATGGCTTTATACTGTATAAGCACCGGAGTGGTTCCCGGAAGGCTCTGCGAGAGCCTCAGAAACAGATTGGTAATCGGATGACCTCGTGTCAGCTGGCTTCGACAGGTCCTGTTCCTGCTCCGCCTCCAACAGCTGCGCCTTCTGCTTCAGAGTATTCTCAAAAGAAGATATACGTAAGTAACGTTGGAGCTGAGATTGATCCACAGAAATTGTTGGAGTTCTTTGCCAAGTGGGGTGAGATTGAGGAAGGTCCGTTGGGATTGGATAAGCAGACAGGGAAGCCTAGAGGATTTTGTTTTTTTGTTTATAAGAGTGTTGAGAGTGCCCGTAAGGCGTTAGAGGAGCCACACAAGAGTTTTGGGGGTCATACGTTGCATTGCCAGAAGGCAGTTGATGGCCTAAAGCAGGGTAAAAATTTCTCTCAGCATGGTGGCAATGCTGGTCAACAGCCTCATCATCAGCAACAACAGCAGTATTATGGGCATCAGGCCAAGAAAGGGAAATACTCAGGCGGTGGTGGCGGCGGCGGCGGTGGTGGTGGTGGTGGTGGTGGGTCTACCGGACATTTAATGGCCCCAGGTGGCGGGCCTGTAGGGTACAATCCAGCAATGGCTGCAGGGCCAGCTTTGAACCCAGCTTTGGGACAGGCTCTGACCGCATTGCTTGCTACTCAAGGAGCTGGATTGGGGATTGGTAATTTCCTTCCCCAGGGAGTTCAACCTATGATGAATAATCCAGGGTATGGAGGACCAGTTGCCGGTGGGTATGGTGGGCAGGTGGGGTATCAGAATCCGCAGATGGGATCTCATGGTGGTGCTAGGCCGCATCAGGGTGGCGGTTACCTTGGTGGTCATGGTCGCTAGGTGAGTATTAACGTTACATTCAATAATCACATATATGCTGATTTTGTTTTAACGTCTCATGTTCTGTTAGGATACTGTGATTTCATTTAGGGTTCATAAGGCTGGCTTCTTTAATTTAATTCTTGCAGTCTTAGTGTTGGGGAAATGGGAGGATTTGGTACAAGAGCATATTTGAATGTAGTATCATTTTGTCTGTGTCATAGGGGGCGCATGTTTTTTTTTTTGGGTGGGGAGGGTAGTAGTTAGGTATCTGATCCAGAAAATATCAGGAAGAACACCGTCTTTCTGAGTCACTGACCTTCGGCCTCTTGTTGAACCATTTTAATTTATATAATCATGTCAATTTCTCAAAGTAGTAAAGTATTGGATGACCCGTGACAATTATTACTTATTTTGGATTAGTAAGAAGTCTGCTGGTCCTTGCTCATTGCTACTGCTTAGTACAAGTGAATGATTTGCAACCCCTGCCCCCTTCCTTTTTTTTTTTTTTTTTTTTTTTTGTGGGATGTTTTTAACCTCAGTAACCCAAGGCTTTGAGGTTAACACTTGAGCATTTTTCTGCATGATCGATCAGTTTAAGGTCTAATGATACATTGCTCTCTTGATCATTAAAATTTATAGTTTTGTATAATCTGTTAAGCCTTACCATTATTTTAGACATTGCATCATGAACTATGTTCTGCTAGTGTGCTATTAAAACACAATTTACGGGTAATGGTTCACTTCAAGCAAAGAGTCAGGTAACATAGATGTCTTTGTGTAAGACATACTCTGAAGCTGTCTGGTATTATTTTTAAAACCTTTCTCTCTTTTCTTATAATCTATGCTTATTCCTACCTATCAATTGTCATCGTCTCACATTTGCGATTTTGATGAGATTATTTTATCTGTGGTCAAGATAGTTTTCCCCTTGTTTAGATTTATGCTTATGTTTTCCACCTGAGAGTTTTGAACATGTTGAATAAGAACGAGCTAGTTTTATTCGGGCTCACATTTCAACTTTTTGAATCTGTTGGTTTTATATTTAACCCCTTAATTTCTTTTTGCTAAAATGGTTTTATGATTCAAAACTTTTTTTCACCTTTTATGTATTCATTGTGCAGATCCATTCATAAATGCGTCAAATCTTTAATTTTGGACTGCTGATTCTTCTCAAGTTCCAGGATCTCTTGCAAATGAAGTATTTGTATTGTTGCGAAAAAGTAGTCTTTGATTAAAGTCGGATCAGAATCTTGTATCATCAGATTTATGTTTTTAAGTTTTTTCTTGTTTGTGTTGAATGTTTTTCCAAACTATGTTGTTCCTTGTTTTCAATAATTTTCTTTGAAAATGGATTCTGAAGCTGTTTGAGTGTTGAGTAGTAAACGTTTTCTTCTGTTTTTTCGCGCCTTGATTGCACTATTTTTTCGGTCAATTTAGCATTTTTAACTTCATATTTTGGTGTTGCTTGGCGCAATCAGCATTTTACGAAAGTATTGGGCATTTAACCTTTGTTGGAGATTTCCCATAAAAAAATGTGGTGTTGCTGGTAATTCTCAGTCAGGAGAATAGAGTGTATAATGGCATGTTTTCGGGACCACTGTTGTTTCTTTTCTCTGTTTTTTAGCCTCTCTTTTACATATATACCAGCAAACACAGACAAATCTTAGTGCATTTCATTACATTAGCTATTCTGTAAAGGGGTGATGATTTGATTCAGTTTCAAGGACTGTTTTCATAAGTTGAGTCTTTCACAGCTATGCAAAGGTTTTCATTGGGATTTAGTTTGTGAAAGAATGCTGGTTTTAGTTTCAATGAACTTTTTGAATGGGGGTGCATTTGTTGTATTGAATTTAGCTTCTCGAATCCAATCTTACCAAGTTTTTGTTTGGATTCAAGAACGTGGTTTTGTCCATCAAGTCAGTTAAAACTTCTCCAGATTTCTTGAAGCTACTGGTTTGTAATTGGTGGTTTTGTGTCCTGTTTACACCCTTCTTTTTTTCCCCTGAGCAGCCCACAATGTGGCGGCGAGATAGGGTTCCTCAGCTTTGGATTTGAAGTTGGAAGGAATGGTGCACAGTTCCTCTGATCAGAGAAGTAAAAGAATCTTGAACTGGAATTCAGTTCTTTGGTGTTGTAGTACTGAGCTATTAATTTCAGGGTCTAGTGGGTGGGGGTGGGTGGGGGTGGGGGGGGTGGATAAGGGGGTTAAGGTGTTGGGGCATGAAGGGCTAAAGTCATTGTGTTGGTTTTTGTTTGGCTCTGTATTTTGATGATTGGTAGAATCTGCTACTTATGTGGTGGACATAGGTAACCGTAGAAGGTAAGAAGTCGACCTTGCAACCTGGCTCGAGTGATCAGTGACTTGAGAATGTTTAGGGGAAGTCACGACGTCTCTGAGGCCAATGTTAAGAAGCTTTGAATCAGACGTTTATCAATGAGCATGTAAGAAGACGAGAAGATGCGTAAGATTGAGCCCTCCCCCCCACCACCCTAACTCAAAGGGTCTTCACTGCTTGTCCCTAAATTTTTACGGAGGATGCAAATCGAATGGTATGCCTCAATGACCAGTTTGTTAGGGCTGTATGCACACCTTGTTACTGTTGAGAGAAGTCTACCTTTTACTCACATTTGCACACCTCAGCTGAGAGGCATCCAACTCAAACGGAAGACATCATACCATCGAGTAATAATTGAGCAATAAGCAAAGAAACACGAGCACTAAATTTTACGCCAAATTCATACCGTTGTATGAACGTTGTACAGTAAAATCTTTGCAGACAAATTTGTATTTGTTTGTGTATCATTATATGGTTTGATCTGATCATTATAATAGAGAATTTCATATGTTATTCCGACTTCCATTGTTAAAGCACAAGTTTTTCAAGAAAACCAAATTGCGCTTTGTCACAAACCATCGTTCGTCCTGTTATTAGAGTGTCCTTGTAGCACAGAACCGTCTGCCACTGGTGACCCGAATCCGAGTCCGACAAACCATCGTTCGTCCCGTTATTAGAGTCCCCTTGTAGCACAAAGCCGTTTGCCATTGGTGACCTGAATCCGAATCCGATAGTTTAAAATTGTCCTTGTGATGTTTAAAATTGTCATGCGAGTTCATATCCATCTCTCTTTTATTGTGTAAATAACATTACTCTCGTAAAAATAAAAGAAGGTAAACGTAAGCACGATAACCAAGGGGAAAAGAAAAAACAAAACGAATGGGGACTATACTACTGTGGGTTTCAATCAAATCAAAACCATATCTCATACAATCTTATTTCATAACAATCCTTTTACACAAATTGTTTAATGGGATCTCTAATGATGAATTACAACCATGGTAAAATACGAAATGTAAAACATCCCTACGTACCATCTTTCACATAGCAGGAACGTATATCGTAATAAAGAAAGCATAGACAAGAGAAACATGTTGCATGAACGCCATCTAATACAATCTACACACAACCGTATAGTGTCGATCAATCCGTTTTTCGATCCGGCCCGGCTCGCTTAGCTCACATTTCACAACCCTTTTAGGAGATTTTTGATCTTTTGATAATCGACCATTATCGATTTGTGTTTCCCGGTGCATCGAAGTGCTTTTCTTGTCTTGAAGTTTTGTCACACAATAACACCTGCAGATTCTCCAGCTTCTTGATTCAAAAACATGTTCTTGAATATTGTTGATTTCTTCTTCATTTGCATTTCCAGATTTTTCTTCAGTATGATTTTTTTTTACTCTAACACAGAATCATTATCATGTTCTTGTTTTACTTGAGTCGAGTGGTAAATGAGCAACTCAGCGTTCAGCTCATAAAATACTCGATCTATTTCATATGATTTAACGGAACTCAAGTCGAACTTGAGCAGTTTGACAAGCTTAACGAGCTACACTTGAGCAATATAAAACTTGACTTAAAATGATTTAACGGATCTCGAGTCGAACTCAAATAGTTTGTCAAGATTAACAAGCTAAACTTGAGCATCTTAAGTCTTGACGACTTGAAACATCGTCGAGTTTTATCAAGTTTTATTATATTTAAAATATTATTCTTTTGTATTTCTAACGAGTCTATCTCAAAAACTTGAAGGTTGAATATTATTTACAAGTTGCTCGCATCTGAAAGTGATCAAAATATTTGTTGAACATACTCGAATCCAGTAGGGACAAAAAAAAATGTGCGAGTGTTATAGTGTTGTCCTACCGTTTCAGTCATAAAAATACTCCAGATGTCGAGCATAACTAAAATTTAATCGAGATTAATATTTGTTTCTCTTCTCGAATGAACTCGAGTTGAGTTCAAGAGACAAGAATCATTGTTTTGAATGATTATTTGACCTGATAAGTAAATGATTATGGTCCTAATCTCAATGGAATAACTATGAAACAAGGACTCAACTAGCATGCATGGCATTACAAAAGAGAAGGTAAACCCTATTCATCATCTATGGCTCGGTATCCTCTCGAGCTCGACTTGACTTAAATACTCAGGCTCGAAACAAGGCTCGAGCTCGATCAACCTGAGAAAGTGCAATATTGAACTCAACTTGTTAAGTACTCTTTGGCTCGTAAGCTCGATTCACATACAACCATCCTGTGGGAATCTGTGATTGTAATCAAATCAAGACAATATATCTCATAAAATAAAATATCATGAAATTAATAACAATCCTTTTACACATAAAAGTGATAAGATAAACTGATAAAAAAATTGAATAAACCAAGAATGTGCAAGAATTTATGATTACATCTAGCTAGCTATAATAATGTTATCATGCATGTCGATTAACACAAATTAACCTTCAAACAACATTCGTATCATAAAACTTAATTTGTCGAATCAAATCTATTGCGAGTTCCGGGCATGGCTCATTTAGATCAAAATCAAGAAAACCTTTTAGGAGAGATAAAAAAGATTTGATCTTTTGACGATCCGGCCACCACCTTATCCTCATAGTGTTTCCTCTTGTGCATCAAAAGTGTTTTTCTTGACAACCTTCAGACAACAGTTATACCATAAACTTTATCGATCAATCTATTTCTTGTTCCGGGCATGGCTCATTCAGATCAAAATCAAGAACCCTTTTAGGAGAGATAAAGTTTTGATCTTTTGATACTCCTCCTCCACCACCACCACCATTTTCCTCAATGTGTTTCCTCTTGTGCATGGAAAGGGCTTTTCTTGAATCGTAACTTTTGTCACACATATTGCATCCATGTATTTCTTGATTATCAGCACCACCAACATTCTCTCTCTGTTTCTTGATTAATGCATTCTGAACCTTCAAGTTATTGAATTTACTATCAGGCCCTTCTTGTTTAACTTTGACAGTATGTCCACTAGATTTATGACCTCCCAATGCTTGGCCTGATGGAAAACTGCCTCCACAGATGTTGCACTTGTACTCTTTTGGGACAGCTTTATGATTTACATCAGCATCCCTCTTGATGATGTCAGCTTCTGAACTTGTAGTATAAGTTTTAAGATTATCTTGATCGTCCATTCTCTGATCAGCAGCTAGAGATACAATACCTGCAGAGATTTTTCAGATTCTTTGAGTCACCATTCACCAACTAACACTTATATATATATATATATATATATATATATATATATATATATATATATATATTGTATTACTATATAATTTTCTTCAAAAAAATTTGTCATATAAAATGTGACACAAAACACTTAAAAAACACGATCATGTTGGGACCTATATCCATCAACAAAACAACGAGAAAACATTGTGGTTTTTTTTTGGGTGTGTATTTAGTAATAACACTTTACGATCAATCAACAACAAAACAACCAGAAAACACTGTGTTTTTTTGTGTATTTAGTAATAACACTGGCAAAAGACTCGAACTATTATGTGTATGGCCATGTTGGGACCTATATCAATCAACAAAACAATGAGAAAACAATGTTTTTCTTTGTGTGTATTTTGTAATAACACCGGCAAAAGACTCGAACTTTTATGTGTATATCATGTTGGGAACTATATCAATCAATCAGCAAAACAACAAGAAAACACAGATTTATCAGCCCTTTGATTCAAAGACTCGAACTTTTTATGTCTAAAAACACTGTAAAACAATCGCTTTTTATTATGATAAAAAACTAAAGAAGTTAGAGATGATAAAATACCTGCAGATTTATCGGCCCTTTGATTCAAACCCTTGATCTTGAGCATCAATTTTTTCTTCATTGGCATCTCAATATGATTATCTTCTGCAACAGCTGTTTTTCCGCCATTAAAGTCATCTCCTTTTTCCTCAACAGCAAATTCCTCAAATTTTCTCTTCTTCAATCTGAATTTCTTTTCTTCTTTTTGGGCCGCCTCTGATTCTTTATCCAATTTTCTTGATTGCAGATAATTCTTAGGACGGATTTCTATTATGTACCGGCGGCTGCGTTTGCCTTTCACTTTCCAGTCGCCACCGTTAATGGTGTCCGCCGCTGGTGGCCGTGAGCCCATATCAAAATCAATAATACTTGCCGGACTACATTGATTCCTCTTCTTCAGATTAATTTCCGGCGAAAAACACTTGGGATTATCATATTTCTCACTAATCACCTCTCCCTCTTCGATTTCTTCTTCTTCTTGGCAATTAGAAACAACTTTAATTAGTTTAGCACCTGGACTCATATATTCATCTTCAAAAGAATTTTCTTGAAGATAATAATTCTCAAACGAAGCATCCGATGTAGTTGGCTGATTCATCTTTTCTTGATCATCCATTAAACACACCCCAGAAGATTAAAATCACAGAAAACCTTGAAAAAACAGAGAGATTTTTTTAAGGTAGAAGAGAAGAAAAGAAAACTCACAATCCAGGAGAAAAAACAGGTTAAAAAGAATGAAAACTAAACAATGGTGTGAATATATACTGGATTATTTCAGTGTATATATATATATATATCTCGAGGATCTAGCGGAGATACTATGAATGAATGTGATAAAGATTGAGTTTATGGGAACTGGATTTTTTTCTTGGAAAGCAAGTAAAAAAAGCTGCGTCCCGTTGGAAATTTGTCTTTAAATTAAACCGCTCATGATATTTATCACCAATTTTATTTCATATTATATTATTATTATTATTTTTTACCGGAAACAAACGGAAGGGGAGGGGATCGAACCCTGGACCTCCTACTGAAGACGAGGGAGGAAAAGGATGAGCTTAAGCTCAAATATTTCATATTATATCAGTCCTTAAAATATGGAAAATTTTAGGGAAAAAAATCCGGGTGGCATAGGAGATTTTATGGTAAATGTTATTTTAATTAGTGGTGTAAATGATTGGATTCACATTTACTTTCTTTAACAGTGACACTCTGACTCGAGCAGGAAAAAAAAAGAAGCTTGAGATCGATTCGACTTTTTTTAGAAACTAAATTACATCGTTTGTGGGATAATATGTTTACACAGTGAGATTTGAACTTAGACCCTGATTCTGTTTGGTTTCGGGTTAATTGGGGTTGAATTGATTCAGGGGAGAGAAAACAAAATAAAATAAAGTAAACTAATGATTATAAAGTTGAAATCTTGTATTAAAATTTGTGTAGATAAATAAATGATTGGTGATAGAAATTTTAATAAAATTATTATTATATTGATAAAGTAATGGTTAAATAGTGTTTGAGATAAATAAAATGAATTGATTAATATTATATTATTTGTTAATGGTGAAATGATCGATGAGAGAAGTAATAATAAAATAAAAACAATTAATAAAATAATAATAAATAAAATAGTGAAGTAAATAAAATATTGAGTTCAATGAGTTGGATCCAACCCCCGAAACCAAACAAGGCCCTTGGTTCTGAACGATTTTTTTCAAAAACTATTACTTGAGTTTGGCAAAATTTTTGAACACTTTAAGCTCAAATTAGAACTTGAGCGGCTAAAAAAAAAGTGTTAAGTTTAAGTTGATCGAGTTCGGCTCGTTATAAATGGGAACAATATACATTGCTTTAACATAATAACGTTTGATTAAATTCGACAACTTCCAACGGGATTGAAGGGGCGTGTCGAGGATACTATTGGAGTTATTTAAAATATTATTATTATTATGTATTTATTTTATTATGTGACTTGTAGACAAAGTTGTCACAGGCCTATATATTTGTATCACCACTACACAAATGAATCAATAAAATAAATCGTTTATGAATTATGATACCATGTGGCACGATATGAATTTTTTATTTTTAAACTGAATTCAAACTGTGTGATTAAGATTTGTTACTCGTCACCCCAAAGTAAATGGAGGTAGCACGGGAAAACTTGCAAAACTTTCCTTCCAAAACTTTGACAGTCCTGTGATAACATTAAGTCTATAATCTGCGGTCTATAATGTACCGTACCTTATTTTTTATTAATTTTTGGACAAGTTTATTTAACAATTAAAGAGCAAAGAAAAACTAAAAAAAATAAAGGGCAAAAGTGTAAATTGCTTGTCTCCTCTCTATTTATATATACAAGTTTAACATAAAAAAAAAGAAAAATTAAAGAATTTCTGAAAAATGGAACCGATTTCCAGCGATGGCCATGGCCTGCTGATCAGGATTAGCGGCATGAGCATGACCCGGACCTTGCAGTCCCGGATGGTCTGGAACTTTCACGATTTTACATAAAACCCATTCCGGGTGCTGAAAAGAACAAGATACGGTTCATCTTAAAAAAAATTGGAATCAAGAATCAACTAAAGACCGCTTCTTTATTCTATCTAATTTATCTTCTTACCCCGTGTATGATCATATGAGGTGAATACTCGAGGCTAAAGCCAGAAGCCACATCAGCTGTTCCGGGGTAGTATTTTTTTTTTACACAAAACCCATTCAGGGCACTGGAAGAAAAGATATATTTATCTTAAAAAATAAAATGAGAAGCCATTGAAATCAAATAATGACCATTGATTATCTTGGTCCCTGATATGAAAACTTGCTCTTTTGGACTTCCAAGTTCCAACTCCTTGTGAAAACCTAGCATCCCGAAACGTATTTATCATATCCATATTTTATAGCTAAAAGTTTAATTAATGATTTATTTGCAGCATCCTGGATGGGTATTACATAGAATAGTAAACATTTCACACATGCTTTGCGAGCTCCAGCTCCCGGTCCTGCTCCGGCTCACCATGCAAATTCGTCTAGTCACCATCTTTAGGTTTTATAAATAGCTGTTATTAGGGACAACATCGAAAGAAAAAATTCGAACAGATTTTTGGATGGATAGAATATGAAATTTTATGGTGTGCAAAATCGTTTTAATAAGGTTGTATGAAGGATAAATGGAAAGATGATCGTGGGTATCATCTTCACCATCCATCTTGAACCTTATACAACATTTTGTAACAGATTGTAACCTTCACCATCCATCATGAACCTTATACAACATTTTTAACATTTTGTAACCATAGGATTTCTATGTTATAAGCATTTGGGATGTAAATTGCATGTATATCTATATATTTCCATAGAAATAAAATTGATTGGCCCAATTAATCCAATTGACCCGCTTCATGACCCGCTTAATTTCTCTTTAAAAAAACGGATATATTTTTCAAATCCAACATTAAATACTGGATTAAATTCAAAATTATTATTCAAATTCAAAATTCAATACTGGATTTAAAAAATAATGCATTAAATTCATAATTGCAAATTTTTCTTAAAATACTGCATTATATTCATAATTATTATTCAAATTCAAAATTCATAATTATTATTCAAATTTAAAATGGAAAATGCAAAATTTATTAATTATTGCATAATTATTCCTTAAAATGCATTAAATTCATAATTATTCAAATTCATAATGCAAAGTTCGAAATTCAAATTTTATTTTTCTTTTACCTTAGATTCCAAAATTCTATATATATATATATATATATATATATATATATTCAAATATCTCTAATTTAAATCAAAATTTCCATGAAATCAAAATCTCTATGATTCACTTTTTCACTCTATTGAAATCGCAGGAAAATAAATCTATGTGGATTCACCTTATCATCACCTTAAAACTCTATTGAAATCACAGGAACTAACCAAAACGTAGAAATCAAATACCAAATATACAAAGGCGTTTGCAGCGACTGTACCTCTTGATTTTGTCCACATCCTCATTCTTTATATTATATTTGATTTTACGCTAAGTTTTTCCATATTTGATTTATTAATCCATTAAATTTTGATGTTTATCCTTTTGTGTCCGTTTCTTCTTTCTCTTGCCACTTTCGCAACATTTTGTTGTCCCCTTCATCTACATCCAGGTTCTTCATCCATGTTTCATTTTAGCTCAAGCGTTTTCCATCTTTGATTTATTAATATATTAAATTTTTGTTTGTTGTTTTCTGTCTGTTTCTTGCTTGCAGATTCGCTTTTTTTTGCTACCGAGTTATGTTCAATCTCTTACTACAGATTGTATCAACGCCTTGCAGATTCGAGTTATGGGGTTTCACACTATCGAGTAATACAAATTTCTTGCATAATTTTACACCTTTCTATTTGTTTATTTAAATCAAGTGTTTCCTTTTCTTTATAAACAATAATGAACTGGAAAAATCGTTGTTAGCTTGAAAATATTATTCTGACCTTTTTAACAACATTTTGAGAAAATATATTACTGTAGCTTAATATTTCTTTTCCGGGTGTTAGTGCTTGGCTAATGATCGTAGATGGAAGTGTATAATGCAGGTTTACAAGAATGTGATATCTTAGTCATATCATGTTTAAAAGAATTCAAATTTGTCTGTGCAAGTGAAGTAAATGTGCTATTTTTATGGGGGCAAATATCCATAAGGACACATATTAGACTTAATTAGGCAAATAGGACACTAAGTAATTTTATTTGGTTATAAGGACATTTTATTAATACATGGACCAAACTACCCAATGAATATGAATATATATATATATATATATATATATATATATATATATATATATATATATATATATATATATATACTAATCACAAACCCGTGCATTATGCACGGGATTCAATAAGCAAATATGCTAAATATTTATAAAGTCCCACATTGAGCATGCGACTAAACAATTATTCTGATTTTTTTCATTGAAACATAATATTTAGTCACATGTCCTCAATAAATCACAACCCAAGCGCTTAAAATTGGAAATTGACACAAATATATGTCCTAGCAGATTAACCAAAAGTATTGTGCACCATAAAATTTTCGAAAGTAGTAATATACAACTTACAACTTACCTACTCAAATATTAAGCAAGTGATGATGCAACAATTGATTGAAGCATCACTTGAAGTACCATTGGAGATAAGTTTTGCATCATTTTGTTGTTATTGTGCAGGAAATCAAATCCTTTAGAGATAGCATAAACACTTTATACTTATTATTTCTAAAAGCGTTAAGTGTCCCTAAAAAAACATTAAATGAATCACTACTAATTTTGTGGTAATGGGACTATCCCCATTTCTGTTTTATTTCATTTCTTCTGGTGGTGGTGTCCAACTTCTAGGTTGGTGTGGATTCGGAAATTGTCCGAATGTTTTCTGGCGGTGATCCGGTTGTAATTTGTTTGTTTGTTTTTAATTAAATCCCTTCGTTTTGGGAAAAAGAATCACTACTAATAGTGAAACTCTTAGAACCCACAATACTATCAGATAATTAATATATAAAACAAATTAGAATAGAAATTCATCAGATCAAATAATGAGGTATCCAATTTGAACCACATAATATAAAGAGAAAAATAATGAATTTTTCAGCACACAAAACATGAAAATGTTACAAAACTTTGTAACTCAACGATGCTTCAGAAGTATAAAGTATGACTCCGAAAGAAAGATTGATACTTCATATGCTAGAAAACAAAAATTGCGCAAATCTGCAAACACACTCACGAGAGCTTTAACGGGTTGCAAAGAAAAATATTGTGAGTCGAACATGGCTTTAACGGGTGATTTTTGGTTCTTCACTCCACATTTAATTTGTGATTAAATAATTTGCGATGCACGGTGTAGCTTATAAAAAAAAAAAAAAAATTACCAAATGATTTTATGTGTATAAGATTAAAGAGAAAATAAAGATTCCGCAGTTAAACATAGAAATCTTTATCATCGAAACACCCCTGATGCTCCATATGGAAAAAAACCCACATGCATTCTTCGAGTTCCCTAGCTCCGTAAAATTCTTCGGATCCCCTTTAACAAATCCCACAACGATCACAAACACACTGTAAATCCAGCCAAATCTCCCTAGCCGTATCAAAATACATCACAGACTCGGAAATGGGCGAGTCATAGAATTAATCAACCAAGAAGTAACCGTGTCATTATCCTGTAACCAATCTTCACAGGCAGGATCATCTTCTGCAGGTGCCACAACTGTCCCATTGATGAAACTTAACTTCTTCCTACAGGATATGGCCTTGGTAATCGCTCTTTTCCAATGATTGAAGTTCTCGACTCCTTTCAACACCTGTTTGTACTAGGATCAAACTCGGATTGTCACTGGTATTCCCTTGAATCACTGTACGATTCGCATTTGCCATCGCAATTTCTCGAATAAATCCAGAAACTAGAGAATTCTTATCAAGAATCAGCAAACTAAGATCAAGATCAAAATCAAATGCGGAAACGAATATTTATAGCTCTGGTACCATGATGAAATTCATAAAAAAACAGCATTGAAACGAATGCAAAAGATTATACAAGATGATTATCAGAATTAGAAAACTAGAAAATGAAGAACACACATGAAGTTCTTCATCAAATTCAATTTGCAGAAAAGCGGGAAGAAGAATTTTCTCGGCTACACTTAATCGAATAAGAGTACAAGTAAAATGAACTTCTAATTAATTATTCCTAGGTCAACACTAGCTTATATAGCAGTTGATTGATCCAATTACATTTAACAGCTTAACCGTTAAATCTCAGTTGCTTTTCTTCACATGTGTTCGATCAAATGCCGAGCTGAACTTCGGTTGTGTTTCCTAATGCCAAAACCGAATGTAGATGCTCCTTATGTCTCAACATAGAAGATATTCTTAATCCAAAATAGTTCTGATGCAGTTGTAAAAGAAACGATTAAATTGGGGTTGGAATTTGAATATTGAACCGCATAATGGATCGTCTGATAGTAGATATTGCTTTACATCAGTAATATCTTAGAAGATTTCAAACACAAAATAAAAATAGTAATACCTAACAATTTCCTAAAATAACTATTATTTACAAAAGAATCATAGCACGAATGTGATGAATTGGAATATCCATTTCCTAAAATGACTATTATTTACAAAAGAATCATAGTACGAATGTGATGAATTGGAATATTTCAACTTACGGTGAACCGGTAAGATCGTACACTAAATTCAGGTCACCAAACACCATAGTCCTAAGATTTGCAAACGACAAATATAAAAAAATAACAATAAACATTTGATGCAAAAAAACAAAACACTGCCGTTCGTCTTTCTCTATCAAGGCGTGTTCTTGGTGATCACCCTGATACTCATTAATCAGAAATTATTATATGCCAAAAAAAACAAAACCGAAAGAAAAACGAAATATATATCGACAAATAAAAAATTAACAGTGCAAAACAACGAAACGTAAAGCAAATGAAAATGCATAGGTATATCAAAATTTGCAAACCCCATATACTTGCTTCATTCCACCACATCTGTTTCCATTCAAATGAGCAGCAACATCCCTCTGTTATTTATACAAATTTAAAAAAAATTAAAGTGAACAAAAAACTAGAGAAACGTGGGATTTCAAAATGCTTTGGGCGAGATACCGGGGTGGTGAGGAAAAGCGCTGTGAAATTGAGAGAAGTTGTAATGATTTGAAGTTGAGAGGAATTATAATCTGATAGGGTTGATTTGATTATGGGACGAGATTCTAGGAATTCAAAAATAGAAGGAGCGATATTTTAAGAGATCTTTAGAGATTTTTTTATTTATTGTTTTTTTTGCAAGATCTTTAAGATTTGATTACATGCGAGATTCTAGGGCTTTCAAAATTAAAGGAACCGTAATTTTATTTTTGTTTTGCAAGATCTTTAAGAGATCTTAGAGAATTTGATTTTAAAACCGAGTCATTTACAGGTTTGGAGCGTGTCAATTGGGTAATTGGGTTAAAACAACTCTTCTTTATATATATATATATATATATATATATATATATATATATATATAAAGGAAGAAGAGCCGCTGAACCAAATGTAGCGCTGTTGATATTTTGTTTATGAATTTGTTTTTTTTTCTGGACGTTTGTGTTTTTTTTTACGGATGCTAACAGTTTTTTTAAGTGCGACCGCTGCGATGTATTTACCATCCCGATCGGTGACCACCCGATGCATTGACTACGGCGATCACGTCACCACCGCGATGCATTGACCACCACGATGCGATGACCACCCCGATGCATTGACCACCGCAATGCGGTGACCACCGCGATGTATTGGCCACCATGTTGCATTGACCACCGCTATGTAGTGACCACCCGATGCAATGACCACGCGATGCGGTGACCACCCCGATGCATTGACACGCGATGCGAGACATCGGTATGTTATGACATTTGGCGATAAAGAGACACGCGATGCGAGAGATATCGCGATGAAGTGACACCGCGATGCGGATACATCACGATGAAGTGACACCGTATTTAGAGACACCGTAATGAAGTGACACCGCCTTTGCAAAGACACGCGATCTGAGACACCGTGATGTAATGACCGCGCCGCGATGCCACGACCACGCGATGTAGTGACAATCAATCTATTCATAGCGAGCCTGGTAAGAGACCACCCCGATGCATTGACCACGCGACGCAGAGGCCACGCGATACAAGGACCATCGGGATGCATTGACCATCACGATTGATGACATATGATGATGTAGAGACACCGTGATGCAGAGACATCACGATGAAGTAACACCGCGATGAAGTGACACCGCATTACAGAGACACCGCGATACATAGGGCTGAGCAAAATATCTGTCTATCCGAAAATCCGAAAATAATATCCGATATCCGGTATAATTTTTTGGATACCCGATCTGAAAATAAGCTTGGATACGGATATCCGATATCCGAATAAGACATCGGATCGGATATCAAATACTAATAATTTAAAATTCGGATATCCGTTATCCGAAAATATCCGAATAACACATCGGATCGGATATCGGATCGGATATCGGATATCGGATATCCGAACCGAAGAGAGGAAAAAATCTAAATCCCTAGGCTAGTAGTATATATATATCACAATTCTTTAACCTAGATTTCATTTTTCGGCAATCAGCCGCAAGTGCAACCCTAAATCCCTTCTTATACAAATCTGTAAGCCTCGAATCCCTTATCTTCGACTCTAACCCCAGACTCTAATCACTTATCTTCATCTTCATCGTCTCTGCAGCTCTGCGCCTGTGTTGCTTTGCTTCAACCACCGAGCGCACCATCCTCATTCTTCTTCTCTCTGCGTTTGACTTCTCATATAGTCATATGGAGCCCTGAATCCCCTTCTCATACAAATCAATCAAAGCGAGTAGACTTCGTGGTTTAGTTCTTCATGCCTTTCCATCTCGGATCGGTTCCATCCAAGCTGATTGGTGCTTTTCCATCTTCATTTTCGATTGATTTGTTGTAAGGTTAGTGAAGTCTTTTGTTGATTTGTTGATTTTTGTACACTTGATTTATATTTTAGCGAGTTGGTTGAGAAGATCTTGTACAGATCTTATTGTTGGTAATGTAAATGGGATTTTTGTTAATCGTTGTGTATTTAAATGCTCAATTGATGAAAAAAAGTTTCTTTATAGTGGAGGCATATGTCTACTGAGGTTTTGGGTTCTAAGTCTTAAGTTTTGGAATGGTTTAAAGATTCAATCTTTTGCTTTGAGTTGAGTGAAATGAAGTCGATGGTTTTTTTTATTACTGTTTCTATGATTGTTAAGGTTATCTAGGTATAGAATGCTATTATCAATTTTTGGGTGAAGTAATTGCAATTTGCAAAGGGTCATAGAACAAACAAAGAAAACAATGTCTGATAAGTGCGAGGCAGTTTTGAGTGGTGAAGTTTTATTTTTTTTGATTGCGAGCGGTTTTGTTCACTAAATGGAACATAACTCAGGTGGGGTTAATACTCCCATCGATTCAAGTGATCTGAGATGTAGAAGCCATTGCGGCTCATGCGGAACATAATGATAATGTTGCTCTAAGCCAAAGAGGTACAAAAGGCACATTATATGCATACCCATTGACCCGAGTCGATAGTCCTAGTGACATACCTTTGTCAAAGTTAGGAGAAAGGGTAGGAAGCGGTCTGAAGTATGGGATCATTTTACTTTGTTTTTGAAAAATGAAGAAAAAAAGAGGTAAATGCAATTATTGTCCTACGGATGTTTGTGGTGACTCTTACAGTGGTACAAGTGCTATGTTGAATCATTTGCGTAGATGCCCTTTGTACCCTCCAAACATTGAAAAGAATCAACAACTTATTGTTTTGCATAATGAAGGACCTTCTCATATGATTGGTAATACCATTGATAATATGCTTGATAGAAAGGGAAAACTTGAGTTTTGGAAGTTTAATCAAAATGACACTAGAATTGCTCTTAGTAAAATGGTAATTATGGATGAGAGACCATTTAGGATGGTTGAACATGATGGTTTTCGATTGTTCATGTCTGTTTGTTGTCCTCAATTTGCGATTCCTTCTCGTTGGACCATAGCTAGAGATTGTCATAAATTGTACTTGGATGAAAAATTTGCCCTTAAGACTTACTTTGGCAAAGCTGTCTTCTCGCATTTGTTTAACCACGAGACACATGGACATCTTGTCAAAACTTGGGTTATATGTCTCTCTGACTCACTTTATCGACAAAGATTGGAAATTGCATAAAAAAATTATAAACTTTTGTCCTATTGTTGGTCATAGTGGTGAAGTGATTGGTAAAAGTATTGAGAATTGTTTGATTGAGTGGGGAATTACCCAAAAAATTCTCACTATAACTGTTGATAATGCGAGTGCAAATGATGTCGGAGTCGAGTACTTGAGAGTAGACTTGAATCATGGAATGGAGTCATTTTGGGGTAAGTTTTTACAAATGAGGTGTTCAGCCCATATTCTTAGTCTTATTGTGAAAGATGGTTTAAAAGAGGTTGATGAATCAATTATAAGAGTTCGTAATGCGGTGCGGTTTGTTCGGTCTTCTCCTGCTAGGTTAAAAAAGTTTAACAATTGTGTGCTAAAAGAACAAATTGAGTCTAGTCGTCATCTTTGTTTGGATGTTGAAACTAGGTGGAAAGCCACCTATTTGATGGCAGATAGTTCTTTAATATATCGAAAAGCTTTTCACAAACTTGAAACTTCTGATAATGGAAAATTTGTTTCGAGATGGATAAAACTCTTGGTGTTCCTAAGGATAAAGATTGGGAACGTATTGCCACTCTTCTGCCTTTCCTTAAGATATTTTATGATGCTACTTTGAGACTTTCTGCCTCGTTATACATAACTACTAATATGTATTTGCAAGAGGTTGTAGGTATTGGTATGATGATAAATAAGAAAGCGTGAAAGTGAGATGTTGGTGTGCTTGGTTGATGGTGAGAGAATGAAGAAAAAGCATGATAAGTATTGGGGTAATATTGATAAAGTGAACATATTGTTATATATTCTTTGTCATTCTTGATCCTAGGAGAAAATTACAATATGTGGCTGGGCAATTAATCAACAGTTTGATGTTTTTAAATCTAAGGAGTTCTGATCACTTGTTATGGAAACTTTAGCTTCTTTGTATGCTCACTCGTATCCTCTCAACCTCTATTTTACGGACACCGCCATGAAGTGGAAGTTAGTCCGGATGAATGTGAAAACATGGATGATTGGCAGAATGTTGTAGAATCACAGTTTGAGAGAGATGTTAGTAGTGAAGTGGTTAATGACATAAAAAATGATCTCAATAAGTATCTAGAGGATGCTAGAGAGGTTAATTCTAAAAAATTTGAGGTTTTAGATTGGTGGAGGAAACATGAGGAGGTATATCCCACCCTTGCTTTGATGGCTAGAGATGTGTTAGCTATTCCCGTAACTACGGTTGCTTCAGAATCTGCATTTAGCACCGGTGGTAGGGTACTTGATCCATTTCGTAGTTGTCTTATCTCAAAAATGGTGGAGGGGTTAGTGTGCACTCAAGATTGGTTACGCTCTGGAAATGGTCCCCTCATAATCGAGGAGTGTGTTGAAGAAGTCGAGAAATTTGACAAAGGTGCTTACCATTCTTTCGCTTCTTTTATAATTTTTTTATTGAATTCGCTTCTTTTATAATTTTGTATCTTATAAAGTACATTCTCGTTATTTTCTAGAACTTGCGGATGCATCGGACGAATCAACTGTTTGTGATGATGAGTACTATTAAGTTTTGAGCAAGGTAGTGGTTTGATCCGAAGATGGCCTTGAAGCTTGGACATGGAGCACTTTGACGATGACATTGCATTTGGACATCGCCTTTTCTTAGCGAGTATTTGAAGTTAAACTTTAAGAACTTCGGACTTTATAATTTGTAATTTGACTTTCTTATGTTCTATGTATTATTATGTGTTGTAAACATTTTGGATATCGTATGTAACGCAAATGTTCCCTTCTCGTATTGTTAAATTGAAGGCTCTGAAAGCCTGAAAGGACAAGGAGCTGCCAATTTTCGGATATCAAATATATTTGGTATCTGATCCGGTATTTTCGGATAGCAAATTTTCGGATATCCGAACATTTCGGATCGGATATCAAATAATTAAAAAGTGAATTTTCGGATACGGATATCCGATCCGAATAAGGGTTTTGGATCGGATATCCGATCCGTGCTCAGCCTAGCGATCTGAGACATCACGATCTTATGGCGCCAGCGATGCTGAGAGACACCGTGATGCGAGACATCGCGATGAAGAGACACGCGATGAAGTGATACCGTATTGCAGAGACACCACGATGCGAGACACCGAGATGAAGAGACATGGCGATGAAGTGACACGCGATGCGATGACCACCACGATGCGAGAGGCGCCCACGATGTAGAGACACCTCGATGAAGTGACACTGCGATGCACTTGCTGGATATACCGAAACCCGAATCCGGATCCGATCCATAAGTGGATCGTCAGATCTGATTCACAGCACCGATCGAGACGCTCGATCATGCACAATGGAAGCTATGAATTAAATTCGCATGTGATTTTACCATGATTCACATAATTAATTAATATAACTACAAGAAGGTAGAAGATTTACCCAATGAGAAAAAAGAAGCCGTGATTTTCCGGATTGTATCTCCAAGCAACGACTGTTGGACGTCGATCCTCATAGTAAAACCTCCTCAAATATGCTCAAGAAAAACCCTAATATTTCTTCTTCCCAATGGCTAAGCCAAGAAAACAAAATTTCTCTTTTTTTTTCCTAAAAACTGGCGTCGTATTTTTCATCAAAAATGGCGTTGGTTTTGTTCCAATTTTGTGTTTGGAGAAACTCTATTTTTAATAGGAAAATAACTAATAATTTGTGAGTTTATCTTTTACACACAAATTTATCTTTTCCTTTTAGGAAAATAAAAACCTTTATCCAATAGGAAAACAAATTTGCTATTTAACCAATAAGAAAACTAATTTCTTATTTATAATTATTTATCACATAATAATTACATTATCCACATTATAATTAATTAGGAGAAAATTTCTTTTCCTAAAACCAAAAAAATACGGCGCCATTTTTAATGCCATTTGGGATAATAGAAAATGTCTTTTCTATATTACATATTAGGATATATGTGAATGATTTAATTTTTCTGTTGGTTTAAAAATTGTCCTAGGCCGTTATGAAGAACATGACCTAGTTTATTTTCTGTATTTATCTCATTCCCGTTAGCTCCCCCCGTGTGCGGCGGGTGTATTTATTTTATCAGGTAGAATTAAATGTAATAAGAATGGAGCAGAAGATGGAGACCAAAAGAAAGAAGAATAAATATCCCATTGGAGATGGCGCATTAATGATCCTATTGGCGGTTGCAGCTACCCTTAGATTGTGACCCTTTGTTTCGTCAGTTTGTATTCGAAACCGCACATAGGAAAAGTCCATGATCATACTGGTTACTTTACGCATTTATTTATTTTGTGCTTGTATTTATTTTATATGATACGATAGATGAATGACTAGGCACGATCTAGATAAATGTGTTGGATGTATGTCTATAGAGATAGATATATTTAATGAGACCGTAATTAAATTAATTAAGTGAATTAATTTACGAAAATAGTTCCACAACAAAAATCAAGTCGAAATATTGTCTCCCAATATTATAGCGGCGAAGAAGAGCCCTTGTTCGGATCGGTGGCGGCCCTCTTCGGGAGTTGACCTACCTCGGGTATATTATCGTTATTGAGAAATGATTGTATGAGATCTCGCAAATATTGGGTTATGACTTGACTAGAGTATTGCCGTGATTGGCCCTCGTCAGGACCGTCTTATTCTAGTGGCAAGGGGTTGACTATCATATAAAGATGTGTATTGTCAAAGAGTTGACTAGTCAACCACCAAGAGTCACATAGAGATGTGATTGGTAAAGTGTTACCTACCTTCGAATTATTCGGTTGATCGGCCCTCGTCGGGAATCGGGGGTAACGAGAAGGATCTTGGCCACTAAAGAATTTTAAATGATTCTTGAAAGTCAATTGGGAGTAGTTGAATAGTGGGAGCAAAGTCATAAACCAAAGACCATTTTGATTTTGCGTGTATAAGCAACAACACTCTTTTATCTTTTTTATGTTGTAGTTTTAGCAAACTTTATATTTATGTTTTTATTCTCGATTAGTAAAACCAAATTATGACTGTTTGTGAAACGTTCTCAAAATGGTTAAGTAAATTTTAATCCTTTTAAATAAGCAATGACATGAGCAACCCCGTTATAGTAGTTAAAGACAACGAGACTACATAATTTATGTAGTGCTCTAAGGCTTTAATTATTAATCAAGATGGAAGCTCACGATATGACTAAATCACTTGAAATTGGTTTCAACGGATTAATCATACATTGGATACGATCCAAGATGATCATTCTGTCAAACGATGACAATCAATTCAAACGTTGGATAAGAATGACCAGTCCGAGTTTTGGAAAGGTTGTTTTCAAAATTGTAAGATTTAAGTATCGACTTAATTCTTTAATTATTGCTTAAAGGTTAATTAAATAGTCAATATTTTGAATACGATTCAAAAGGTTAAGGGAACTATTTGATAAAGTTTAGATTTTCTTTATGAAAGGAAATTAAAGATGAGCTCTTGTGATCTTTCTTAAGTCTTATGAAGACTACACTAAGAAATATTTACAAGTGTTTAAAAGGATTAAAAGGAAAGTTAGGGCAAGTGCTTAAATAGAAGACTTAATGAAGCCTCTATCCTAAGAAAGCACGTTGAGAAAAATCTATCTAAACTCAAGTCAACACTCGGATATTTGATATCCTACGAGTGTGATTAAATTTGAAAGGTTAAATACAAATATGTAAGGTGAAGCAAACATTGTAACACCTACCATAATGCGGATCTAATAAAGCGATAAGGAAACTAAATAAATGTTATTATGTTCGGTTCTTATGAAGAACATATCTTTAGTTACTTGTTAGGGTTTAGTAGACATATTCAATTGTAAAGAATAAATAAGAATAAATGTTATTCCGTTAAAGTTGAAAGATCCTTGAATCTAACATACTAGATTGATGTCACTATATAGTTGATATATGTGATGAAATCTCAACCAAATATTTGTATGGTTGTTATCCTTAACATTCGGTGGTCGATTCAGACATAGTCTACATGGAGGAATCGTGTGATCGGATGTCATTATGATGACGTCTCGAACCATAATGGTTATGAATCATGTGGGTATCATTATCTTATTTAAAGATGAGTGAAATACCCTTTTATGAAAAGGTTATTAAAATCTAGAAAGTTGTCCAAAGCCTAAACATACCAATGTTTGTTGGCTCATGACAATTAATACCACAAATAATTGTTTATTAATCTCTATGACTATTTTTAGAAATAGTCAAGTGTACTCGATGAAGTACAACAATTCGGAAAGCCGAAAATTTGAGCTAGTACGAATATGAGATTGATAAACTACTTAGGAATTAATCTTCAATTGGATTGAAGAAATTAATACCTGAAGGGCGTTTCAGAAGTCGTCTGAAATAAAATAAGATTCTCCCTTGAAGTATACCATCTTTGGGATACGCAATTAGATTGTGTTCCCAAAATGGAAACAACACTTTATATGATAAAGGTGTGGCGCAAGCCATGAGAAGTATCCTTACCCGTTTCGGGATAGTGCCCTTATACTTAACCGAGTTCTAAATAATAAAGGTTGAATAAATTCCATATTAGATATGGAAGGCGATAATGTCGAATCTATCTTAACCGCTGATTTAAAATTGTCATAGGCAAAGTCAGAATGGCTTGGAGCCTAGTACGACATATGCAACTTTGTGGAGTGTCTTAGGAAGTACGTTAGATGTTATTTACTTGTCCGCGGAGCAAAAAGTGTTTGTCTCCAAACATGCTATCTTCAGAGAAGTGATTCTTCCAAAAGAGACAGTGGGAGTAAATAAGATCTCAAAAGAGTTTGAGAACCACAAAGATACATTCAACCATTGGAACAAGAGCAGACACCGCATAGCGATGAGGTGTAGAACACTGTTCAGTGCACACAAAAGTTCTGTAAGTCTGTGGATAACCTTAAGCCTGAAAGGACTGCTGGTATGTTCATTTTAAAGAATGAATATCTCACGACTTATGAAGGAATGTTTGAAAGGCAAGATTGAGATATGTGGCCATGAGCCATAATATCTCGAATTAGATTCCATCGGTGACAACCAGGTTGTGAACCTAGTTTGTCTTACAGAGGAATGTCCACTAAAAGGCGGACATGGATAGTAATATGATTACCATAAGGCCATAGTGACGGTTGGTGAAGTGCAGGGTGTAAACCTTGTAATTATCTTTAAGCCGCCTTGGTGAGCCTAGTTTTATTGAGACTATACTTGTTGTAACCGTATCATGGCTATATGATAGTGTTGAAGGCGTTGGGTAGGCATTTCGATGTTTATAGAGCGATAACATGATATGTGATGTGATTCGGTTGGAACCAGATCGATGTTTTGCCAGAAGTAACTAAAGGGAACAATGGCGATCCAATGATCCTAGACATAGTAATCCAACTAAATCGTAGGCGGAGAGAACGCCCAACAAATGCTCACATTTCTTTGGTAAATCCTCAAAGGGTTGAACTTTCTACGACAAAGAAAATTCTCACTCATAAGTGATTTTCAAGACTTATGACTTGGTTGAGTACAACTCAATAATTTGATTTCTCATAAAATAATTGTCTACCAAATAAAAAGCTAGTGTTTGCCTTATATAGGCTTACAACCAAAAGAAAAGACAACATCTAAGCAATGTGGGAGAAATTCCCACTTAAAAATGCGTCTATCTCTATTGGCGAGAAAGCGAAATGTTCTATTGGCTAATACAAGAATAAATAAATAAAGTGCTAAAAATCCAATATAAAATAAAACCAACTCCTAATTAATTAAATAATATTCATAAATAGCACGAATGATGGTATCCTCCGAGCATGAACCGGATCACATCATTCCTCCCGGTTCGAAAGGATTAGTCCTCGAATCCACCTGGATCGAATAGTAAGCGTGGCCGAACATATGTGAGTAGGCCTCGCGTAGTGATGTACATCCAGGAAAAGTATAGAGGTGAACACTTTAGTAACCATCCCCTTGTACAAACGAACGGGGCCATCATAATAATCAGCAACCACAAAATCGAAAGGACGTCTGTGCACCAAAAATGGATCATGATAAATATGTACTGCTTGTATATCTTTTAAGTGCGCAAGTGACCCAGCCGACTTGGCAACATTGTCAACGCCTCCAACAAAAGGAGCATGTACCTACAAAGAAAATGCTGGGGCAACACAATACAATTGTGGTTCAATGGTGAGCATGGTTGCCTCCTCATTCTCAACAGCGATCTCAACCTCTGTACCATCATGAACAACAACTACAACCTCAGAAGTGACAACACACTCACTATGCTCATCAGTAACATCAACCAACGCATCTACCTGTGTAATTACCTCTTCCACATTGGCACAATTCAACTCCTCAACAGTAGAGCAAGTGGCCACAAACCGTGTGTTCTTGTCCTTCCTCAATTTTTTTTCAACGTCAACTACATCACACCGTTGTTTATAATCCTTCCAAGGCAGGTCAAATGCTTTCTTCGATTTTAGTTCAGCTTCCTGCTTCCTATGTTCTTCTTTCTTCGACCTCTCTTCCACCATCCTCTCAGCCTCCTCCTTTTGACACAGCACTTGACCACCTATACCACATCTAGCTCCTCTACCTCCCCTATCATCACCTCGGTTTACAGCAGCCAACAAAGTAGCAAGTGCCTCACGAATTTCACGTATGTCTTCACGTAAAGGTGTCCTTTGCCGCATGTATGGCATCATTTACCTCTGTTTTCACTTTTTTGAACTGTCGTGTCAATTCAGCGTTCTGTGTCCCAACCTGCTCCTTGAATCGTGCCTCCACAATTTCATTTACCTCTTCAACAACTAAACCACGTCTCGTGTCAAGGACATATACGGCCCATACCATAAAATGAATACCAAGTGCACGGGACGAATTATACGACTTTATACTCACTTAACCATGCCTGTCCGAAAACTATAGATTCACCTCTCATTGGAAACACGTCACATAACATGTCGATTTATAACCGTTAAGTTCAACGGAACCCACGCTTGTCTTGTAACCTGAACCCGGCGACTTCCAAGTATGAATGTAATAAGGATGAGGATGCCTATACGACAGCAAGTCCAACTCTTTAACCACCGCATTACTAACTAAAGTCGTCTCTTCATTGTGATCAATGCAGAACTCATATTCCTTATCCCGAATAAGACAATGTGAATAAAATATGTTGTAATCCATGACCAAAATAATATATATTCGCACAACTCTCGTGTTTACACTAACCTTTATGCTCAATCGTAATGAAATTTTTAAGCAGATGAATTACACAGTGTGAAAATTTTCACACCCTGGTGTGAAACCCACGTATTTAATGACCAAACTAAGACGAATCTGCCAAAACTCAAAAGACAAAATTTGTAGAACAGTGAGTTTTCTAAATGATGTCAAAATTTCAGATTTTCGGAGGTCTAGAAGTGGCTCAAACAATCATTTTTCAGAAACTGGTGCAATCTGTCATAAATTTCCAGAATGATAGCAGTGATGTAAGGTGCCGATTGTGACCAAATTAGAACGAATTTGAAAAACTCAAAAGATAAAAGTTGTAGATCGGAGAATTTCCTATAAGATCACCAAGTTTCGGGTGATTCCGAATCGTATAGACCACAAAAATCGAATTCAAACGATGATTAACAGGTGCAGTTTTTCTGGGCAGATCGTTTGTATTGATCGGCAGTTTTAGACAAGGTATGTGTCGAATGTGGATTGGGTACAAAGACAAAAAGTGTACATAGAGATGTGTTGGAGATGTGGTAAAAGTTTTAGAAGTTTTGGAGGGTTTTTGGTTAGGGATCGAACTGATACAAAAACGGGTCTGGGAAAAAAAAATTAGGCTTCTTGGGATGAAGGTTTGAAGATTGCTTGTGTTCAAGAAGAACGATTTTTTTTTTTTTTTTTTGGAATAAAGGAAGACAAAAATAAAAGGGATATTTGCTCACCGAAGTTGCTGAGCTCTGATACCAACTGATGTGATTCCGGTTGGAACCAGATCTGATGTTTTGCCCAGGAAGTAACTAAAGGGAACAATGACGAGCCAATGATCCTAGACCTAGTAATCCAACTAAATCGTAGGCAGAGAACGCCCAACAAATGCTCACAATGCTGGTAAATCCTCAAAGGGTTGAACTTTCTACGACAAAGAAAATTCTCACTCGCAAGTGATTTTCAAGCCTTATGACTTGGTTGAGTACAACTCAATAATTTGATTTCTCATAAAATAATTGTCTACCAAATAAAAAGCTAGTGTTTGCCTTATATAGGCTTACAACCAAAAAGAAAAGACAACATCTAAGCAATGTGGGAGAAATTCCCACTTAAAAATGCGTCTATCTCTATTGGCGAGAAGCGAAATGTTCTATTGGCTAATACAAGAATAAATAAATAAAGTGCTAAAAATCCAATATAAAATAAAACCAACTCCTAATTAATTAAATAATATTCATAAATAGCACGAATGATGGTATCCTCCGAGCATGAACCGGATCACATCAATATGTAAACCCATGAGATCCATGTATATACTCAAACAAGTTTCTCTTGACGATTTCTTTGTTTGATAATCAAAGGAGTTTGATTTAGTCAAAAGAAGGGATATGCTCAATGTGCAAGATGGATAGTGGGAGTGTGTTACGATTTTTGAGTAAGGTATTGGATATCTCTCCCGGGAATTATCACCCCATGTCACAATCAATTAATGTTTGGTAGTTCAAGGTCTTTACGAAAGCACTTGGATTAGCAGTTCTTATCCTCGAAAATAAGAATCTATAATGATAGATCTAACTGCTGTTAGATTATAGTTTACCTATATAGATGTGATGCTAAAAGAATTTAGCATAGATCGCGATAAGAGATACTGCTAACCGGTGTTCTCAAGATCTATCTATGTTAGGACGTGATATTGCGATGTATACCAAGTTTGCGGTAACAAGTGTATTTTGTGGATATATGGCTATATATGTATGATTTATCTAGAGAGAAGGTGGCGGATTGTATGAACTTAGCTGCCGGAGGTATGCTTATGAGAGTAAACACAAGAGAATCGACAAATTGGCAGAGTAGCTCTGCTTGTATTAGTTCTTCGATGATTTCTATTACATTGTGATCTCCTTTTTATAGGCCAAGACTAAGTCGGTCGACTAAGTCGGTCTACTGTTCATGACAAGGCACTAAAATTGATATAATTAGAGATAATCATACAGATAAATACAAGTGGACCGGCCAGCTGTCTGGATAAGTATGGCGGACAGCGGACAGCGGACTCATATTCGCCTTGTCTTGATATCATCTGGACCATATGGGTAGAAATCACACGGAGAGGAGGAGTCCGGCTTACGGCCAGCGGACAGGATCCGACTTACTGTTAGCGGATTGGACCCCGCTTACGAACGGCTGGTAGGATCCGGCTTATGAATTGCGGACTGAGAGGATAGAGGCCCCATATCTTGTTATTGGGCCATGGTAGTAGGCCCAATCTAGATGGATAGGCCCCCATTCTGGTTCGGGTATATCAATGGCCCCCCTACTCTGTGCCTGGCGTGCCCGCCAAGGGGGAGAGTAGAGTTCCAAATGCTAAAGTTACCCTGACGTTGCCATTCGTGACAAAGATGCCGATAATGACTATCGGGCTTAAATCAGTGTTAATATCGCGTTGCAAATTACTGATAGATGCTGTGCATTTTAGCAAACAAGCTTAATCACCGATAACGCTCTATTGGGCTTGAACCAGTGTTGGTATCGCGTAGCGAATTACCGGTTGTACGCTGCGCATTGTAGCGGACAGGCTTAATCGCCGATAACGCTCTGTCGGGCTTGGATCGGTGTTTGTATCGCGTAGCAAATTACCGATAGATGCTGTGCATTGTAGCGGACAGGCTTAATTGCCGATAACGCTCTATCGGGCTTAAAGTGCCGTGCATGGAGCAACGAGCTTAGATGGCCATAAGCCATGTTGAATGGAGGCCGTAAGCCGTTTGACGAAAGATCGCTGACCATAATAATCTGAGGCCGCAGGCTATACGGCGTTGCGGTTGTCAGTGGGGACCAGAGTGGTTGGAGATTGTAACGGACGTATGGGTTCGCGAAACGTCTGGTCAGTTATGTATACTGACACGAAGTTTGACCTGAACCACCCTCTATTCTGATTGGCTAGGAGGACTCGATAACCGTTCCTAGAAATTATTACGCTTGAATTTCAAATCCCAAACGTCGTTTCCCTCCTAATTTCTGCCTATAAATAGAGGACTCCACCCCCATTCTTCCACTTTCCTTTTTCTGAAAATTATTCTGCAATAGCAAAGGAGAATTCGGCAAGTGCAAGCGAGGTTCGGCAAGCGTAATTTGAGATTTAAATCAACCTTTCTACTTCCCACTCAACTAATCAGGTATGAATTTGTACATTTCCATTGCCTTTCGATTCGATTTTATTCCTCTTTATAGCATCGTCCGTGCCATACATTGCTTGCTTAGAATTTAGGTTTTTTGGTTTTGGCCCAAAGGTTCATCATGTTATCTTTTTCGATATGCTTGTGCTCTTTGCCCCAGAAATCTATCAATAAATAGACACCCAGATTGTTGCTAGGATTAACTCGACGGTTTTAGCTTTGTTCTATGCCTTTTCTAGGTTGTTTGGGGGTTCTGGGTTTATTTGTTTAAGGAAAATGGAGGGGCAAGGTGTCGGATTGTGATACTCTCACTTCGGCCCGATTTCCATTTTTGGGTGATTATTCTGATCCACCTCGCCCTGTTTGTTTTCCAGAATGTCTTCAGAGCGTACCATGTCTCAATCAGATGAAGAAGATCAGGCTGCTGCAGGTAATGGCTCTGAGGAGGTTATCATGGAGGAGGCTAGCTCAAGCAACGCAGATGAGGAGGTAGTCGAAGAAGAACAAGGACCAATCAATGTTGGATCCGACTCAGATGATGTGGAAGTTGCAGTGATTGGTGAGGGCGCCACTGGGGGTGAGGTCAAGGATGAAGATCAGGCGTCGCTGAGCGACCTGTTCAATCGGATCAAAAATGTGATACCCCTTGGAGCCGTTAGCCGTAGTGCTATGATCAAGGAAGCCATGGAAGCCGCAGAGGTATCAAAGAGGCCTAAAAAATCTCAGAAGAACGCATTATCTAAGAGAAAAGCAGCAACGGATGAGCCCGGAAAAAAGAAAAGGCCGCCCAAAAAGAGGTCCGTTGTTGTCGAGATAGAGCTGGCGGAGAAAAACGCACTGATAGTGATCTCATGATTCGATGGAGGGAAATTCGAGATCGGAAAGACTATACCTTGGCGCTGGGAGCGTATGATATCCCGGAGGATTACCGGTTCACTAGTATGGGCGCGACCAACGTATCTTGGACTTACGGCCGGGAGCATGAAGATTACCTGTGGTTACATTATGACCACCTAGTTGCCGGACTCAAACTGACCTTTGACCCATTTTTTGTCAAGTTTATGAAGGAATTGAAAGTAATGCCATGCGACCTCAGTCTGGGGGTAGTCCGGGTGGTTATGTCCTTCATCATAATCAGCAGGCTTAGCAGGCACGCGCCGTCGATGCCAGCGTTGCTGTATTTCTATGGCTTTACCCGAAATGGCGGTGCCGGACAGATTCAACCGCGTAGCAGGTCGAGCAGTGGTAGGCCATGGCTCTTATTCGATCTTCCCGATAAGGTGACGGAATGAGATAAAAGATGCATGAAAGTGGAATCCCGGGTAGGGTGGCCGTTTGAAAAACTTCCAGCGAACTCTGTTAAGACCGACCACCTAAAGGATATTAGAACTCAATTCGCAGACGACGTTTTTATAGCCGATTTGAAGGAGATGCTCGGATATACCCGTAAGGGACAGGAGCAAGCTCGCGCTTTCAATTGGAGGCTGCTTTTAGATGTAAATGAGCCTTATCTTAGACATGCTGGACTTTCTGGAGCCAGCGTTGGTGAACCCTTAGTGGTGGTTGATGACACTCTAAACGGTACCAATATTTATACCTATATGCACCCTGAATTCTACTCAAGAGAGGATAGATAGGCTCGTTATTGCTTAGAATATGTGTTAAATGCTATGTGAGTGTTTCCAGGATCGTAATTATGCATCTATGCTATTTTCCCCGAGGTTTTGGAATTGTTTCGTCTCATTTTGTGTATTTTGTAGGATGTAAAGAATCTGGAGCATTGTAGAATGGATCGGACCAAAAGGAATGCATTGGGTGAGTGATAGAAGTCCAAGAAGAAGCTCTCTTTGAAAAAAAGAAGAGTAGAAGGCCCGGTAACCCGAGGTTAGGCCCGTAAACCGGTGACTTATTCAACACGAAATTCATTCGCGCGCATTATCTAAGTCGGTTAAGGTTTTGAGAGTCTTAAGTCGATCATTGTATCTATATAAGGCCGCAATATCATTATTGTATAAGTCTTCATAGTTTATTATCAATTCTTTAAATACATTATATATTTTGATGAAATAGAGTTTTCTTGAGCTTTGGAGAGTTGTTTTTGGTTTCCTCCCTTCTTCCATCATCTCTAGCTTGAGTAGATCGAGCTAGATCTCCATTGTTGAAGGTATGAAGCTTTGAACGTTCCTTTATTGTCTTCAATATGGTAGATCTATTCGTATTTATGTGTTTTAGTTAATCTGCATGTTTAACAACCCCATAATTTACTTATTTTAATCGTACTGAGCAATGTAGATCCAGAAATTAGGAAAAGCCGAGCCCGGTAAACCGGCGGTCTATACCGGTTTACCGAGGCATATTTTATAAATCCTAAACTGGGATTCACTACAACTACGTTGATCGGCAGTAATAATTAAAACGAGTAATAGGTCTGGCCAATCTAGTATTTGTAATTCATAAATTAACATGAAGGACCGCAAGTGAAGTGTCAATTTCTTCTTCTTCCATTATCAGAGGCACAATCTAGAAAGAAATTCAGAAATGTTCAGGCCGGTAAACCGAACCTTACCTCCGGTTTACCGAGGGTTCTTTTTCAAAAACAGCTTCTGTATCAGGTTCTATACTCATTTAGGATGGGTCCTAAGCGTCAAAGGTCAGCTGTTCGTCCTTGTGGATATCAGACAGTGTATGGAGATGCCAATCCCTTGATAGATGGGGTTGCGCAATTCCATTATTTAGCTATTTACGAGTCGTTCCGAGGACATTGGAATGCAAAACCAGTGGCTCGAGAACGAGGGGTAGATTTGGACGACTGCGGGATGATATTGCCGGGTGCCCTACAAGCACAAGACTTATTGGACATGGCTGAGGCACCGGTAAGATTCAACGCCAAGGTGGTAAGAGAGTTTTATGCATATGTTTCGCATAACCCCGGAGCCACATTTGCTATGGTTCGCGGTGTCAAGGTTGATTTTTCGATTGAGCGGATCAACGCTCATTTTGGGGTTAGACATCCACCGATGGGTCCGGATGAGTACACATCCTCGAGCAACATTGCCAATTTCGAGAGGATGGATATGGTTGCTGATTTCTTAGGGGTGAAATGGAAGCACAATCCTGCAGGAGCCCCCACCATCTTCCTAGAGAATGAGCTATCTTGGGACCGGAAGATGCTCAATCGATTTGTCTGTGCTCGCCTTCTTCCGACGAAGCACGCTGTTTCTTTCACCACTTCGAGGGCAGAGTTGATGTTTTATTTAGAGACGGGTGCCCAAATAAACATCGGTCTGTTGATGCATAGCCGTATCCATGAGCTTGCCGCCACTTCTGAGCGAGAGCTACTACCTTACGGGCTGATGATTGATATGTTTGCTCTAGAGGCTGAGGTGAAGATGCTTGTGAGTGAGCTCAGTTCACAGTCAGTTTTGAGAATTCAGAGATGGGTTAGAGTAGAGAGAGAGCGTACTCCGGTGCTTGGTGCACCGAGAACTCAGAGAGCCTTGCTTGAGGAGCACTCGTGAGAGATTGTGAGTCTGCATCGCAAGATGGATTGAATTATTGACTTTCTAGGAGTTCTGCCTGCTACCCCGCCACCTAGGACTGCCCCACATCATAGAGCATCATCTTATTTGCCGCGCCCGCCGAGTTCTCGCACCACCTCATTGTTTTGAGCCAAGGGACGACTGAGAGGGTGATTCCGATGAGGACTAGCTTTTAGTTCTTTTTATTGTTGTTTACCATTTTTCTTGTTTTTATTTTATTTTCCTTTCCTTCTTAGTTGATGTAGCAGAATATATTTTATATAATGATTTTGTCGGCTTAAACTGTTTTAGAGATTATTTATTTTACTGCCGCATTTTTATTATACAGTTTGTTGTCACCACTATTCTTCTTGGTTTTCTTGAGATACATAGCGCAGATTCTTCATGGACTACTACATGAGCTCGATGGATTATATGATGATCCGATTCTTCTTTGGTTCCGCCTTAACGAAGCTAAGTTCCTTTTCATTTTTCATTTCTCATCTTACACATTGGGGACAATGTTTCGATTAAGTGGGGGGGGGGAGGGGGGTAAGGGAACATCACTTAGCTTTTTAGCATTATATTCCATGAATTGTGTGATTGTCTTGATTCTCTTTGATGCACAATTCACCACTCAGATTTTGATTCTTTTGGACAGAATTTCGAAAAATTAGAATATCTCTGATCTTTTCGAGTTAATTGACTTCATCTTTGTTTTACTTTGCACGAGTAAGAGAAAGTGTCCACTTTTGAAGTAGTGGCGTATTAAGCGCATGTTCTGTTATGAGCCACCATTTTAAGCACGTATAACTCAATTTCCTTAGTGTGTAGTCGATAGCATATTGCTTTGACTAGAGTTGACCCTGGCTTTATCACGAATCATGTTTCACTTACGCTTAGAAAGGCAATGGAATTTCGGATTCGGTAGTTTATCATGAGTGGGGCCGTGAGGATAGTTAAATAAATGAGAGTTCACCCACTAAGAAAGAGAAGTGCATTGAAATATATACATCTATATTCTCTTTGGCAACATCTTAGTCGATGGGGCGTAAGACGCACGACTTTTTTTTGCATAGACCGATAAACATGAGCGTAAGAGTAATATATGCTCGGTTCTCGATCCGCCTTGCCAGATCAATTAATTAATAAATAACATGTTCGAGACTGGTTAGTTCGACTACGGGTTAACGTAATGTGAGATTGTCTGCATTTCTGAGCGGTTGTGAAAGTTATTGCAACACATTGGCTCATGACATGAATAGTATTTAATATGTTACTGATGGATACGAGTGGTATGATTTTGATCTTGGCTTAGTAAGGTGTAGTTGTTTTTAATTAACTTGTGCATTGATCAGGGGTGTTGTTTTCTTTTCACCTTTTTGCTCGGGACGATCAAAAGCTAAGTGGGGGGTAGTTGATGACACTCTAAATGGTACCAATATTTATACCCATATGCACCTTAATGCTCGCTCAAGAGAGTATAGATAGGCTTGTTAGAGCAACCCTAGTGGGAGGCTTTTGGACATATTCTTCTTAAAAGGTGGCAGAAAAGAGAGAGGAAATTTTATATTGCAAAATAATGAGGTTGAATTGGAGAGGATTTTGTAGAGAATCTCTACTCCATTCTCTAATTTTAGATAATGGCAGAGAACATTATCCATGATTCACAACTCATCTTCTTCCCTTTCTCTTCCCTCCGCCCTTCATTTTCCAATTTTTGTGAGTTCTTGTTTACAGATTTGCAGATTTTTCCTTTTCAGTTCTTGTTTCCAGATTTATGCAGATTGCAATGAGGGTTGGATTCTATATTTGGGGGAGTGAAAAAGATTTCATCTTTTTATTCGAATTTACATCTGTGTTTTAGGAAAAAGAGATTAAAGATGAGGGAAGCTCTATGAGCAGATTGCACTGAGGGTTATACATCTTTTTAATTGATTTTGGCTTAAGCTATATGATTTTTGATGTATTTTTGTATTGATTTTTTTGTTGAGAATTATTGAATTGATTTTGAGATTGGGGTTTTTGGAGAATTTGGGATTTTGGCAGCCATTGCGGTGGAGGAATTGGCGGTAGAGATGAGGGAAGGTGAAGTTGCCATTACAGTATCTTATCAACAAATCACCAAGTCAGATCTATTCTTCAAAATTCCTCAAATAATAATATGCCATATGGCAATTTATGTCAGAATGGAAGGAAAGAATTGAGCCAACCACTAGGGTAGCTCTTATTGCTTAGAATATGTGTTAAATGCTATGTGAGTGTTTCGTGGTCATAATTGCATCTATGATATTTTCCCCGAGGTTTTGGTATTTTTTCATCTCGTTTTATGTATTTTATAGGATGTACCGAATCTGGAGCATTGGAGAACGGATCTGGACCAAAAGGAATGCATTGGTCTGAGTGATTGAAGTCCAAGAAAGAAGCTCAAGCCAAGAAAAAGAAAGTAGAAGTCCGGTAACCCGAGGGTTAGGCCCGGTAAACCGGTGACTTATTCAACACAAAATTCATTCTGCCGTATTATCTAAGTCGGTTAATGTTTTAGAGAGTCTTAAGTCGGTCATTGTATCTATATAAGGCCGCATTATCAGATTATTGTATAAGTCTTCATAGTTTATTATCAATTCTTCAAATACATTATATATTTTGATGAAATAAAGTTTTCTTGAGCTTTGGAGAGTTGTTTTTGGTTTCCTCCCTTCTTCCATCATCTCTAGCTTGAGTAGATCGAGCTAGATCTCCATTGTTGAAGGTATGAAGCTTTGAACATTCCTTTATTTTCTTCAATATGGTAGATCTATTCGTATTTATGTGTTTTAGTTAATCTGCATGTTTAACAACCCCATAATTTACTTATTTTAATCGTACTGAGCAATATAGATCCAGAAATTAGGAAAAGCCGCCCCCGGTACACCGGCGGTCTATACTGGTTTACCGAGGCATATTTTAGAAATCCTAAACTGGGATTCACTACAACTACGTTGATCGGCAGTAATAATTAAAACGAGTAATAGGTCCGCCAATCTAGTATTTGTAATTCGTAAATTAAATCAAGGACCGCAAGTGAAGTGTTAATTAGATAGTCTTGATGGACCCAAGGCGTCGCGGCCGGTCGATGTCAGCCACCGCCCAGGCGGGTTAGCGGTATGAGGTAACTCTCAATATCGGCGGTTCTAGTTCTTTATGCGTATAGGCTATGACGGACCAATTAAGGCGGGTAGCTTGCGTATAGATTGTCTACTGCTGTTGGAAATAATATTTGTGTTTTGATGATGATTAATCACGTATATAGTAAGATCACTTAAAACCCATGATGATGAAGTCATAACTAACTTTTATAGTGCATAATGAAAAAAGAAGCAAGAAATAGTCTAGAGAAAAATGTATAAGTTCTATCTAGAGTCTGAACTTTGTATAGGTTGTTTTAGACAAGCATTGTAATAGATAGGAACTCGGCGAACAGCTGAGTCACAGCAAGCAAACTGAGTATACATCTGAAGAACTGAGGGATCAGACCCAGTTATGAAAGAAATGAAGAAGATAAGTTCATTTGAGAGACACAAACTCGGTTGGCTTATCTAGAAGATCAAGAATCGAGGACACAGACTCGATTATTGAAGATCAAGAACTGAGGTGGCAAACTCAGTTAGAAGCTGATTAAGTCGTGACTATAAGTCAGGAATCAGGCAAGTATGTGGTGACCTGAAACTGAACTATAGATCATGTAAAGCTGAATAATCTTAAGGACAAAGATTATCAGTTACCAGGAAAAGAAGAAACTGAATGGTGTACTCTGACTTAGTCAATTGAAGTCAGATGTCAAGTATACGAGGTACTCAGTTTTGAAGAAGAGTAGAAAACTGAGTTAAGGCCTTGTTGAATTTGAAATAACAAAACGACAAAGGGTCGTACATATGAACGTTGACTAAACAACAAATGTAACGGCTATAAGATTTATTTGACCGTTACATCACCCTTATAACTACACAGAGGGAAGCACTTGGAAGAGTGAGATCTGGGAAAAAGTTTAAAAAACATATATCTAAAGATCCAGATCCAGAAAATCAGAATTCATATCTAGAAAAAGGGAAGCCAACAGAATTGCCTTGAAGATCACAGAGAAATATCCTGTAACCCATTAAGGGGGAAGAAGGAATCTTGGAGCTACAACGCCATATCCAGAAGAATCAGACAGCTCACTAAATTAATCTCTTGATTAATTCTAAACCTAACCCTTGTTTAAAAAGGGTTGGCTGTGCATAGTTTGAGGAGAGCAACTCCACCTTTCCTCATACGGTTTAACTCGTTGCCACAATTTGCAGTGCGATCATGGATTGTGTTTGTGTTAGTGGTGAGCTGGTGAAGGAGTAATTCCACCTCCAAATGATTAGTGTGCAGAGTGAAGGAAGCAATCTCACCTTTCTTCATTATGTGTAGACAGTTAAACTAGGGTGTCGTGAAGGACTGTCATTAGGCTAGGATTTTGTAACTGTTATCTCAAGATTCTAGTGATACCTCCTACACCACAGGAGAAGGGGAGACGTACGGGATTACACCACCCGAAACTTCCATAAACAAACTCTGTGTTGATTTACTTTAAGCATTTATATTTGTGCTGTGATTGCTTTAATTATTGCATTATCATCATTACACTCAGCAAACATTAGACACTGAGTCAGTACAGAACTGATACATAGGTGACTTAGATTTTTATTGACACGTCTATTGTACGAAAGGCTTGATTTTATCCGCTGCAAGTTAGTTCAGCTCTAGTGCTAGCTAAGCTGAATTAACTAACTCCTATACAGGGTTAAAGGGTAGGAACAAAACTGAGCTGAGTTACTTTGCTAGTTCAGTTTGAGTTTTAGGAAAAACTCAGTTCCGGGGTACTTTCAGTTTTTGGTAACAAGTTTATTCACCCCCTCTAAACTTGTGTTAGCCTTTCCAAGGGACCAACAACTGCCATTGTCGGAGTAGATAGGAGTAGGAATTGCACCCGTAGCTGATAAATATGATAAAACGCTCACGATTAATCTAAGGAAATTATGTGGGGAAGTAAACATAACGATTAGCTAATCCAAGTTAGTAGATCAGTGAGGAGAGGGAGAGGTATACCATGTTTGTTTCCTTTCTATGTTATTGTTGGTCAATGACCGCCTATATGTTGCTCCTTAATTAGGTTAGAATCGTTTATATGTATAAGTTGCATTGTCTCTGTGGGATCGACCTTGACTCGCATTTACTATACTACGATGTACCTAGTATTCTTGCTAGTAATATCGACGTAAGTGACTTACACGCGATCAAGATTTTTGGCGTCGTTGCCGGGGACAATGGCCAATTTCTATATATAAACGTTTTAATTCTAATTAAAAAGTCATTTTTATTTTATTTTATTTTATTTTGGGTTTTGATTCGTTCTGTATCAATCCTGCATATGTTAAACTGTCAGAATTAGAAAATTTAGGACCGGTATCCCGAAGGTAACCTCCGAGTTACCGAGGCCTGGAAAATAGATTTATGAACAGTTCCTGTTATTCTGTGTTATTCCCTTTTGATTTTAGTTAGTAGGTCCTCAACAGTTGGGATCACACCCAGCTGAAGCAGAAGTTGCTAACCTTTTCTTTGTTTTATTTTGTCTTTTTGCAGATTGATCAGAACACTTCAGAAATTTGATCGATTCAGAGTTGAAAAAGCACAAACAAGCTGAACAATATGCCTAGAACAATCTTGAACATCACACCAATTTCCATGTATCCCGGAACCGAAGCACGAGAGCATTATGAAGCGGTAAAGCAACGGTTGGAAAAAGAGGAGAAAGCGATCAAGCAAGAGCTCGAAGATGACCTTATGGAGTACATCACATATCGCCCGGTGAGTTTCCTTGCGAATTAATAGATATATCATCTTGATTATGACTCGGATGATCCTGAAGAGGATCTCGACACGATGTTGTCTCGAGCACGAGGATCACCTGCACTCGGACACCGTGGTGAAGTTAAAAGATGTTATCATGATGATAGATTACTTAAAGTAAAGTATACGTAGGATTAGGTCTCTGCGACTCGCTTGAGTTGCAATATTCTTCCCTTTTCCCTCTGTCAAAAGATAAAACTTCCGGTCGTGATGAATCAAACCAGGACCATGACCTTCGTAGACAGAACCAGAGATATGCCTACTCGTTTGCTTAAAAAGTGCACAATTAAGGCAGGAGGATTCACGTATCCTATCGACTTTACGGTCATAGACGTATTGAAGATCTTAGTGCCCTGGGTTCTTTTAGGATGACCTTTCCTAGCTTACTTGAGCGAGCGGTTATGGATTTTGATAAGGGGGAGATCACATTTACAATGAATAATGATGCTGTATCTTTTGGGATCCTAGAACCCCTAGAAAACCGACCGGAGAGTTGTAAGATGACGTATGCTTCGGGGAAGGTAGAGATCTTGGAGATTGATGGGTATAAACATAGAGAGGTTGTCATAGAAACCATTGAGCAGGAGTTTTTAAGATTAATGCTGAGAGAGAGAGAAGATCAGGACCACGACAAGATGCTCACGGAAGCTAGTCCTTCCATGTTTCATAGTGAACGAGTCGAGCTAAAAGTGGAAAACGTGGAGTCCTTGAGTTTAAAGTCTAAATCTCGACGTAGAGGTAGACCTAGAATGCAAGCTAAAAGAGAGAGGCGTGCTAGGAAGAGAGCTCAAAAAGGTTCTTTGAAAGTGCAAACCTCTGGAGCGAAAGTTTGGCGAGTGAAGGCTCCAACCCTTGATTGATAGGAGATCTGAAGAAAGTCGAGCTGGCGACTATAAACTCAGAACTATCTCTTCAAACCCTTAGGTAGTTTATGATTGGATAAAAGTAGCCGGATGAAGGGACGAGATTTTTTCATCCTACCACAAACTTAGGCTTGAAATCGAATGGTTGTGGAAATGTTTTTACCTCGTTGTGGATTCTAGTCAATTAGGTTAGGTTTTGAGTCAGAAACAACAATTGGAAGAGTAAAGGGTAGTCAATTTGAGGTCAGAACTGAGCAAAAAGGTTGAGTAAGAAGTTCAGAGAAGGAAGATATAAAAATCTGGGGAAAAATGCCCCCGGTTTCTCGAGGTAACCTCCGGGTTACCGAGGCTTGATTTTTGGATTTCTAAACGTCAGTGCATAAAGCTGAATTTTTAGAGACACGTGGAGGACACACGTTGCACCAGATACGGCCAGTCAACAGAAACCGTCCCATTTTTCCCTCTTTTCAATTTTTTCATCCTTTCCCACACTCCACCATAACTCCACCTCAATCCCATTAATCACTTCCTCAATTCCCTCACCCTAATAACCTCTCCACCCATTATCCCACTAAACCATCCACATTCATTCCATTCTTCATATTTAAACCACCCCTTCATCACCATTATCATCATTCTTATCATTTCATCTTTTTCATTCACCAACCTTCTTCCATTCCTTCTTCCTTTCTGAAATTCGACCACCATCACCACCAAATCACCACCAAACCACAACCATAACCGAACCAAATTCCTTCCATTTCCAAACCCTAAACACCATTTCCTAACCCTGTTGCTGAGTTGTATTGCTGCTACTACGGTGAAGTGCTGCAACTTCTTCTTCTTCCATTATCAGAGGCACAGTCCAGGAAGAAATTCAGAAAAGTTCAGGCCGGTAAACCGAACCTTACCTCCGGTTTACCGAGGTTCTTTTCGAAAGCGACTTCAGATCGGTTCTATACTCATTCAGGATGGGTCCTAAGCGTCAAAGGTCAGCTGTTCGTCCCTGTGGATATCAGAGAGTGTATGGAGATGCCAATACCTTGATAGATGGGGTTGCGCAATTCCATTCTTTAGCTATTTACGAGTTGTTCCGAGGACATTGGAATGCAAGACCAAAGTGGCTCGAGAACGAGGGGTAGATTTGGACGATCATGGGATGATATTGCCGGTGCCCTACAAGCACAAGACTTATTGGACATGGCCGAGGCACCGGCAAGATTCAACGCCAAGGTGGTAAGAGAGCTTTATGCATATAGCCGCATAACCCGGAGCCACATTTGCTATGGTTCGCGGTGTCAAGGTTGATTTTTCGATTGAGCAGAACAACGCTCATTTTGGGGTTAGACATCCACCGGTGGGTCCGGATGAGTACACATCCTCGAGCAACACTGCCGATTTCGAGAGGATGGATATGGTTGCTGATTTCTTAGGGGTGTAATGGAAGCACAATCCTGCAGGAGCCCTGTGATGAGAGACAAATTAATGATCATTATTATGACATTTTACCCCAATATTGATACCATTTTGAGCATTATTGTATCAAATCAAGTCAAAATTACTAAGTTTTATTCAAATGTATAAGTAGTAGTTATTATATAAATTATCGTATTTTTATAAGTTTTTATTAGTTTTTGTACCGGTTTAGTAACCGGAGTGTCGTGTCGGATTTACGTTTGGTATTTTGGTGGTTCATTGCAGGATTATATATTGACCAAGATTCCACGTAACGAAATGTTTTGAGTCTAAAATATGTGTGTAGAGGATTAGAAGAAGGTGCCACAAGTTTACGAGTTCAACGGAACAAATTTTCCTAAGTACTTAAATCGTTACATGTTTTCGACGGAGATTTGACCCAGCTTAGAGGCATTTTCAGGGGATTACTTCCTAATGAAAGTTGTAGAACTTCACATAAGCTTTCCAACGCACTTTGAATCACGTCAATTGGAGTTCTACAACTCAAGTTATGGTCAATTGACTAATCAATTCGGATTAGTAGAAATCCCGAAATATCTTCGTAATACGAATGGCTCATCAAAACGACATTTTCTGAAGAAGTTTTCTTCATAAAAGTTGTATATCTTCAAGAACGCTTTCCAATGGATTTTGAATCAAGTCAATTGGACTTCTACAACTCAAATGGTGGTCAAGTGGCTAATTGATTCAATTTCGTAAAAATGTCGAAAAACGTTCGGAGGAACACGAGGTACTCAAGAAGACGTTTTCTGAAGAAGAGTCCTTCATGAAAGTTGTAGAATTTCTCGAGACCGTAATTTTGGCATTTCATTTGCAATTTTTGGAGGTCTACAACTCAAGATATGAATTTTAGAAGTTTTATTACAAATAAATACACAATCGAAGGATCTAGATCCAGCTGAGTCATAAGCAATGATGGATACCGGACCGATCCGGCACCCATCCGGACCGATCCGGCCTTCATATTTGCCTATATATACAGAGGATCAGAGCAGATGAACGCTTGCCCCTCTTCTTTCCCTTTCTCTGCTTTCTCTCCGTCTCTGTTCTTTTTATTTTTTTGTTGTAGATCATATATACATATATATGATATATATATATAGATCTATATCTCTTTTGTCTTTTTATTTTATTTTCGGGGCCCGTATATATACATATGTCTATGTATGTATATATATGTTTTTATATATATAAATAAATTAGTACCGTTGTAATGCTCGGGGAAAATCTCGGAAGTTCGGTATTCTTTGAAGTCGTTGTAATGTCCGGAAGAGTACAACCTCTGAATCAACAGCTGTAATCGGGTATTTTTCTAAAGTATTATGTTTGTTGTTTCTATATATATATATGAATAAAGTAGTTATAGTATCGTTATAATGGTAGAATAATTATCGAAAATTGTAGATCTGGCGGAAATGACCCCGATTCAACAGTTGTAATCGGTAATCTATTCTAATATTATGATGTATACTATATCTATAATAATGTTAAGCTAAAAATATATCTAGCCAAGATATGAATCAATTAGTTATTATTTTTTTTATAGATCCGGATGATTGACTATGGTAAAAATGATTAAAATTAATTATGATGAATCTCTTTCTATTTTGAACTTAATGTACGGATAGAAAGACCGGAGGGTAAAAATAGCCGAGTGAAAACGTGACAACGGAATCCTATTTCCTACCCAAGGCGATTTGTCCTAGAAAAACAAATCTTATTAAAATTTGTGCTCGAGATCTAATTACGCCAATTTATCTATTTTTATGAAGATTCTAAAATATTGACCGCATGACAAAAGCGGTAGTGACCCGATCTTTTGGATGACGTAGGATAGTTAAATGAGACATATGTGATTTTCATACGCTCGTGTGAGAAGGAATCTGTTGAGTGAGGAGTGCAATTGTTTCACATAATTTACACCTTGAATAAAGGAAGATCATCTCATTTATTTCTACTAAAAAGAGATCGTAATTCAAGAACGTATTCTTGGCTAGATCCAAAAATATATATATTATCTATTTTTATATTTATATATTTATTTCTCGCTTTACTAACAATCTAACTACTAACATAATCTAACCTCGATAAAATTGATAAAATCTGCGACTTAGATCGAGTTAATAATAGCTTCTTGGTGTTTAACCCCACTTAAAAGAATTACCATGTTTTCCCTCGAGGAATACGATTCGACTCACTGACTAGAGCTACAATTTGACCCGGTACATTGCCGGTTAGGATCTGTATAGCCTAGGTAATGTCCGTCGCCTTTACGGCGTCGTTTCCAATGTTAGGTTTAGGTCTCACAAGATTTTGGCGCCGTTGCCGGGATAACGTCGCTAATGACACCGCTAAACCTAACCTTGAAAAATAAAGTGCGTAAATCGTGACGCTTCTGGTTTAAACGATCCTAACCGGCAAATGTACCGGGTCGATCAGTAGTGCTAGTATGGTGAGTCGAGTGTCGAATCCTCGGGAACTTGGTAATTTTTTACGTGTGGTTAAACACCAAAGAGTCAATTATTAACTCGATCTAAATCGCAATTTTATAACATGATCACTATTATTCTAGTCAACATAAAATAAATACGTAATTTAAAAGTTATTCTAATATAATATATATAGATATATAGATATATATAGATGTACATAAATTGCAAAGTATATATATATATATATATAAATATATAGGTACCAATATACTAAACAGATAATTTTAGAGAACTGGCCAAAACCTATATAATTGGTTTATACGATCTTTTCGATTAAATAAAATGTGTTCGATCTCTCCTTTTATTTTAGGTCCAATTGAGTAAATGAAACGGTGCACTCCTCGAGGTAAACAATTCCTCCTCACACGAAGCGTATGAAATTGTCATATGTCCATTGCATCACCCAAGGTCCACAATCATTAAGGTAAACGAATTAATCGAACAAGTCCCCAGTACAAATCTACCTTTAGATAAAAGGAGTCATTCCGTCGTCAAACGGTCAATTTTATTTTAAAGGCTCCGGTTGTCAAAGCCGGACGATTTAACTTTCCGGTTTAAGTTTCAATTAAAGCGATGATTTAACATTATTACGATCTCGAGTACAAATTATAATAAAATTCATTTCTCCCAAAACAAATTTACCCCTCGGTAGGAAATCGGATTCCGTTATCACGTTATTCACACGGCCAATTTTACTCTCCGGTTTTCTATCTTTTATCTCATATCCTCGACTACGAGGCGCCAATTCATAATTAGATTATGAATTCCTCAGATCGATTAAATATGTCAATACGAATACGATTGAAATAGAAAAAGATTCAATTAACTCGGTTTTAGTCATTTTAACTTAACAACATTTCTTTAACTTAAAAGATCGAAATAAAACCGATTACATAGTTTTGACCAGAAGATTATATTTAGCCTAAAAACATTATAACAACGAAAAATATAAAACAAACATAAATACTTAAGAAAAGTTACCCGAATACGGCATTGATTCGAAATCGTATTTTCCGGACATTACAACTTCTTTAGCAAAACCGACTTCCGAGATTTTCCGAGCATTATAACGATACTAAAACTACATTATTACGGCGTAAGGCCTTATTTACAAACTACAAAATAAAAAAGAAAAGAAAAGAAAAGAAAAGAAAGAGAGAGATATATATATATATATATATATATATATATATATATATATATATATAGGATGTATATATATATATATGGTACACCTCGATCGATCTCGTGATGAGCTTCTATATATAGGCAAAGTGGCAAAGGCCGGACGGTCCGGTATTAGCCGGCTCGGTCCGGACTAATGATTACTCCCACTAACTTGATCTCTTCAAAGATGTGCGTAGATTATATATAATTATATATAACTTATAAAATTCATATCTCGAGTTTGGATCTCAAAAATTGCAAACGAAATGCCAAAATTAAGGTCTCGAAACTCTACAACTTTCATGAAGGACTCTTCTCCAGATAACGCCTTCTTGATAACCTCGTGTTCTCCGAAGCTTTTACGGGATTTTTCTTAATCCAAATCGATTAGCCACTTGATCACTTTGTTTAAGTTGTAGACCTCCAATCTTTATAATTTAAATTGCATTGGAAAGCTCTCGGAAAAATCTACAACTTTCGTGAAGAACACTTTCTCTGAAAATGTTGTTTTGATGAGCCATTCGTTTGTCGAAGACATTTCTCAATTATTATTTATCCAGATTGGTTGGCCACTTGTCCACTTAAGCTATTCAATTGACCATTTAAGCTCGTGGCACTCTCTAAATCATTCCAGAGATATGGTTGAACTTCAATATGTCGATTCTCGGGGTCTTGGTTTATAAATCTGCAATAAAATACCACAAATACCCACGTAAATCGACAATTATTACACTCCGATTTACTAAAATCGGTACAAAATTACAACTTTTATTATTATTACTATTAACTACTCTAAATTATAAAGTTTAACATTTTATACCATAATTTCATATATTTTATATAGAATTCGTTGATAAAACATAATAATATAACGTATATTTAATCATATAAAATTATACATCTAATTAATTTTTTTCTTTGTGCCTAGGGTTACTACTTGTATTAGCTCAAAATTCTCGAGGATAAGTCAACACTCTTCTTATCACATTTTTTTTTATTTTCCGTTGGTATCTACCTTCTTTTAGTTACCAATTTTCTTCTTCTACCAATTTTGAGTTATTTTCTATTTTCGATAGTAGAAAGTAAAGCTGTTCGTTTATTTTTGTTGGTACCTACCTATTGGTAAGATACCAAAAAAAAAAAAAAAAAAAAAAAAACACTCGGTAAATACCGAGTGGATTCGGTAATTACCAAGAGAAAAAAAATGTGGTTTTTTTTATCGATTTCGTGTTATTTTCTATTCGATATTTTCTATTCCACAAGAATTGTCAAATCGAGTTACGAAAATGGTCGAAACCGTTGGTAAAACACCGAACAAGGGATTGCTCATGCTCAAGGGCGTGGCGTAACCTTAATCGAATTTACCTCAACCTAATAAACGTAATCGAATAATAGAAATAATCGAATCGGAATAAGCATAAAATTAAACCAGCCAAACCCAAGACTTATTTGTGATAAGACCGTAAGAAGGTACCAGATTAATAATCCAATTCGTTTACCCAATAAAGGAGAAATTAATTTCGAAATAAAATCTCATCTTTTTGGTTTAATTGACACAAGAGCCCAATTTCTAGGAGAAGATGATGAGGATCCACATCATCATCTCTATCTTTTCGAAGAGTTGTGTAATACAGCCAAAAGTCATGGTGCTCATTATGAATTAACGAGGATGTCTTTGTTCCCTTTTTCTTTAAAAGGAAGTGCACGAGATTGGTTTCTGTCACTTCCACATCATTCATTGACTAGTTGGGAGGATATTCAAACCGAGTTCTTAAAACAATATTTTACTCCTGGTAGAAAATTGGAATTAATAGTCGAAATTGCCAACTTTAGACAAGGATCTGAAGAAACGTTTGAGAATGCTTGGGAAAGGTTTAAAAAGTTATTAAGAGCTTGTCCCGATCATGGTTATTCCTTAGATATGCAAATCCAACTTTTCTGTCGTAAATTAAGGAAAGACTCACGTGCAGATGTAGATCATGCATGTGGTGGTTCGTTAATGATGAGTGAAGCCCAAATAGTTTACGATGCTATAGAAAAGATTTCCAAAAATAACAGAATGTGGGAAACCGGTTCTAGCACAAGAAAAGTAGCATTTGCAGGAGAATATACATCGAATACGGAAGTCCTAGCACACTTGGAGAATTTGAGTAGGAAATTTGACGGCTTATTAGCCAGTAAAACGATAAACTCAGAAAATGTCATATCGAATGAATACTCAAGTCATGATAATGTGTCATTAGGGATGGAAGAACCAGAAGGATATTCAAGGGAAAAGGTGAGTTTTTTACAACAGCATAGGAATTTGAACAACGCGTATTCAAACTCGTTTAATGCTATTAGAAGAGATCACCCTACTTTTCGTTGGTCTGGAAACCCTAGTAAGCAAAGACAACCACCGTATCCAGTTCAATACAAAAATCCATATACTAATAAGGTTTATCAAGGAGATACCTCGAATCAGAACCTACAATCATTACCTAAACCATATCCACAACATACCACTCAAAGCATACCAGTAACCCAGAGTTCAACTCAACCTGAAGGAGTTGACAAATGGGAGAAATTAATGGAAAATCTGATAAGCGGTAATAAAAGATAGTATAATTTTTCAGATTATAATTTGTATTGTCAATATTATAAATATATTATCTATCTTAATTTAAAATCTTAAGAAGACAGAAAGAGTATATAACTGAAATAACTTAAACATTAAATATTATTTAGATAAAATTATATATGTAATACTTAATAAGTATAAATAAAATATTAGAATTATTTTTAATCGCAACTATTATGAAATTCTGGAATCGGAAACTTCGGTCAAGTAGTCGACATAAATGGCTTATAGAGTTTAGGTTCAAGATGTTGGTTAATCGGAAAAAAGGGAAATCAAAAAGAGAAAGAGGCAAGTCGTACGTACCTACATCTTCATATTCTTGATCAAAAATAATCATCGATTAATAACACATTTTTTTTTTTCAGATTTTCTCTCTTCTTCTTTTTCTTTTTTTTTTTTTTTTTTTTTTTTAAGATTAAGAACTAAAAGCGTGAGTGTGTGTAGAAAATCAAACTTACAGGCATTGCTTCATCAAGATTGATCGGAGTACTACTCTTTCGATCGAAAATTACAAGTCCGGTTTCCTTAAACTTGTAATAATTCCTGAGATCTTATGATTCAACTTTTCCTTTTTCATTTTATCTTGTGCCCTCATTCCCAGCAATAGGACATTTCGTGATAATACCCTAGCTGGACTACTACCATCAGGCAATCGGGAGCTTAATTACCTCATAGTGATATAAGACATTTCGTGATAATACCCTACTCACTCCAATCATTGGTAGCTACAACCGATTTGTTCTTTTTATTTTTAAGTTGTTAATCACGAGATAAGGAAGATGCGATATTTGATTAATTCTGTGTAAATATGGTGCTTCGTTCTTAATTTTTTTATAGAATATTAATATATCCGAACTTATTACCAAAATCGACTATGTTGCAAGTGTCATGAGGTAAGATCGAATATACTACTACTTATCTAATCTTTCCAATCTCAGCATATACCAAAACTTAGCTTTTATGTCTCCATCTCTTTTTATAAGTACGTACAAACTTGCGGTATTTCAAGGAAATGTAGACCAAAATTAGCTAAAGCTCGGTTATTTAATCACAATTGACAATTTCGAGTGAGGTCTTGATCACTCTAATCAAGGCTGAGGTAGGTTATTTGGCTATAGTTATATATTTTTTTTGGTGCCAAAAATCAACAAACTTAGTCCAATTCCAAACTCATAATTCATATTGAAAATGATTCTAAAAATTTTACTTATAAATATCAACATACTTATATAATTTTATAAAAACAATATCTAATATTAATTACTCAATTATATAAACTTAAAATCTTATTAAAATCTAAATTAGACATATAATATAATTATTTTTTGACTATTTTTCGAAAATTTTAATGAATTTTCTAACCTAACTCTACTCCCCACTTACTTAAGTGGCATCGTCCGATGTTCAATAAGTAGTAAAGAAGTAGGTTCGAAAATAAAATTAAAATTATCTATTAACGTTATTTTTCTGATTTTATTTTAGCGTATACTAATTAAAACAAACTTAAAAAACTAAGACATATATATTAAACAAGATACATTATTACAAACTTAAAAGAAAAACTTAAACTTAACTAAAGAAACTTCAAACTTAACTTAATTTAACTTATTCAAATTTAAATATCACTAACAAACAACTCTCTAGATGGTAGACGAACAACCCGGTGTATCAACCGGTAGCAAACCAAACCGACTATCTCTAGCGGAAAAATTTCATCCGTCTCCAGCTCTTCCACTCCATTAATAAGAATACACAAACGCGAGATCATCCATGAATTAGGCATAGGTTTCCTACTACCTCGGCTATTGCAAAGTCCGACACATTTCTCGAATCAATATACCCTAGTCAACAAATTCACCAAATGCCAACGCATGTAAGCGAAGCATTTATTCTTCGAAAGGCTAGCAAAATCCCAGGTGGGATAAACTCGAGAATTTATAAAATGCTTC